>JAOWBP010004584.1:882692-906513 GCA_028571105.1 Tragopan temminckii
AGTGTTCGTTGTAGGATTTACCTTTCCGCTGCCGGCAGAGGGCGGCGGTGTCCCGGCCGTGTCCCCGCGATGTCCCCGCGATGTCCCCGCGGCAGACCACGGCCATGCTGGGAGCAGATGGGAGCACGGAGCTCCATCAGTGCTCGGTGAGCGCAACCAACACCGGATCTATCGGCGGTAGCAGGAGGAAATGTACAGAACACGGTATGGCTGAAGCTGCTGGCAGAGCTGCAGCTCATTACTCCTCCATCCAGAGCAACGCCTTACGATGGTATTGTCTCCATTTTTCTTGTTCTTTTGAGAAGGAAATGCTTGTCTACAAGGCAAGAAGTGCAGCTTCTCTAGTACAAATACAAGCGTGGAGCACCTTGCTTAGTGCCAAACGTCAGGAGTTTGCCAGCAGCTGATACATCTCTTGACAATCTCCCCATATATTTCACACATCAGACTGAAACGCAGCATTTCCTAACCCGGGGTTCATCGTGGGCTGTAACTGGAATATAAAAGATGGCCAAATGTTGGTGCAGCTCCTGGTGCTGCTCTGGGTGCGGGCTCCATCCCAGCCCAGGCTGTCCCCACTCTGCTCTGCAGGGAGCTGACACTGGGGGCTGTTGTTGGGGCCACGCAGCTGGCTGATGAGCTGCACACACAGCCTGGTTTGTGGGATAATTAAAGCAGCTATCGTGTCTGTCGGGGAGGTGTGAAAATGTTTGGATGCAAAGCATCTCCAGCTTGCTAAGAGCTCCCATATGGGCTTTGGGGTTAGAGTGCTGCGTTGGTCGGAAGAGAAGTCTGGGGCAGGGCTGTGTGTCCATGCAGGGACACTGCTGCTCCCTGACCCTGCTGCACTGCTTCGTTATTTCCCAGAAATGAGCTTCCAAATGATGACGCTGACTGAAGGTGACAGAGGGGGTAGGAGCTCGGCAGCAACATCTGTCGTGTTAAATAGTGGTTTGTTTTCTATCCCATCATATGAAATGAATTTACTAATTGTCCTTCTGCTTAAATTCCTGCTACTTATATTACCACGTGCTTAGTCCTGCTTCTTGCCTGGTGCTAGAAGTGTTTCACTTTTGTTACACAGTGCCATGTATGTGCACACTCACACAGGTACTGCTTGCCTCACCTCCAGAATGCATCGTTTGCCATTCTAATGGAAACAGTGGGCTGCTGTGATAAAGCGGTGCTATGGGGTTCCCTCTCTGCTGAGAAGAATGTTCCTTTTAATGGTGAACACAGTGATTATTCCCTAGGGAAGGGTTGAGGTGTATCCAGTGCTGCTGTCTTGCCATAGACCTATGGGATGCTCTGGAGGTTCATTTGGTGTCATCTGGAGCTGGTCTTGCTCTGCTGCACCCTTGGATGTGTGAAAGAGGGAAAGCCTGGTGTGGATACAAGTGAAGTTTTCGGGGTGATGTCCTGAATCTCTTGGGGTCGTGTCTTTTATTGCTCCAAGAGATGACTTTTCCCCTTAGGAGTTGATAGCATCAATCATTCCCCATCTTTTACATTAAATCTCCTGTTTTCAGACAAGGGTGAAAGAGAAGGCGCAGTCCGTGTCTGTCGAACACCAAATGGGATTTGTGTTAGCAAATACCAGCTGCACATCATGGACTCGTCAGCTCCTACTGCTCGAACCACTGCTGTCCTGCAGACCAGAAATCCAAAGCCTGTGCATTCCTATCGCAGAGCTGAGCATTCCTGCTGCCATGCGGGACCGTCGTGTCTTCCTGGTGGCCTCCTCACTTATTTCAGCACTGGTTGGCTTAGCAGAAGTCCAAAAGAATTCCAAACCATTAACAAAACTTACTGACAAACTGGGAAAGAGCCATTGCTGTGGATACTGGTTTGGACATCAGAAAACTCAGTAGAAGAATGTCCCTTTCTTGCCAATTTGATGCATTCGTCATGTTTTGTTGAAAATAACTGAAAAGTATTTCCTGGCTCCGTCCCACAGCAGAGATGTGTGAAACAAACAGCTCTGCCCTTATCTTCTCCAAGCTGAAATATTTTTGATTTCCCCCAAACTCCCCGGGTGGGAATTATGGGATTTGCTCCTAGTCTGATTGAGGGCGTCGGGATTTGGGTGGAAACAAACAGCCCTTTGTTCCCCCCTGCCCCCTTTTGTCTTTAGGGGAGGCCCTACTGGGACTTGCTTAGCAGAAGTGCTGGTGCTGCTTGACCAAAGCCAAGGTGGGGATGGGCTGTGCAGAGCCTGCTGCTCTCACTGGGTGCAGTGACAAATGGAGAGATCCACACGTGGCATCTCAGAGGTGCAGGGCCCCCTCGGTCCAACCCACGAAGCAGCAGCCTTTGGCTCTGTGCACTGTTTTCACTTCTGAGCTAGCAGTATTATATTTAGAAAGCAAATCCTCCGTGGATTTGTTCCGTCCTGGGCTTCTCTGCTCATGCTACCAGGAAAGGAGCCAATTAGCTCCTGTGCCCATCTGGGAGCTGATTGATGAGCTCACTTAATGCCAGCACGGAGTCCCTGGGTGGCACCAGCTCCTCTCTGTGTTCGCTGGGTTTGAACCTGAGCTGCAGTGAGCGTATTTTGTGTGATCCAAGTTCTCAGCTGACTCAGGTGCCCGTAGAGCATCGCTGCTGTGTTGGCTGTGGCTCATAGCTGCAAATAGGACTGCTCAAGCACTTCTGTATCCCTAACTTTCTCTGGGGCAGAAGAGCCATCTGAAGTGGCTTGGGTGGGTGATGGCTGTATGGTTTATTTACTTTGCTTGTTTTTTTTTATATGGGAAACAAACCGGATTTCTGTTTCAAGCCAATCTTAGGGGTTCTACTTCTGTGCCATCTCCTTGAGCTGCTGCTATGCGATATTTTCCAATATGGACTTGAAGGCTGCAACAGCCTTTCCTACATCCATTAGCCAACACCAGATCAGACTGAAGTCCCATCCTGGGGACAGGAACTCAAGTTTGCAGCAGCATTAAGTCATTTCTCACCTTGGGCCAACACCCCAAGCTTTACTCCCTTGCCTTCAGTGTTCCTGATTTGCTGTAGGGGTTTCTGGATTGCTTTCATGTTCTCACTTTGGCTGTTTCCTTTTCAGCGTAGAACAATCAGAAGAAACTTGGTTTGGAGTCCGGGTGGTTCTGGATGAGGTTCAGCCACCCGAGTTCATTGACCCACGTCTGTGTGTGGAATGAACTTAAGGAACCTCAGCCCTTAGCATGCTGGACTACAAAGTCCCACATCTTCAGCTGTACTTTGTTTGGGTTCTTGCAAGAATTCAGCAGGGCCAAGACTGGATCAGAATGGAATTCCATGGGAGTGGCCCAGGCACTGCATACAGAACCCCTTTGGTGCTGCTGGTCCCCCAGCCAAGAAGCCAGCACGACCTGCTGCTGCTGGCAGCGTGCTGCCATATCCAAACCACCCCATCGTACTTCATCAGCCACAGTAAATTAGGTGAGGAGGAAGCTGGGGCTGGCTCAGACCTGGCCAAGCATAACTTATGTCTTAAGTTTCTGTTCAAGCCTGAAGTGCTCTCGGTACACGTGCTGCACCACGGAGCCGTTCAGCAAAGCCTTGCATGACTTTTCTTATAGCAGTGTGAGGAAATATGGGATGGAACGAGTTTGTCACATCATTTGTTGAGCAGCAGCAGCTCTGATAGCATTTCTGTCAGTGGGATATTAGTGGGGTCTGTGTGGGGAGAGCTGTGCTCGGCCAGGAGGGGTTCCCATGTCCCGGAGGCGGGGGAAGGGCTCTGTGGTTTGTGTTTGCAGCCATGAAGCCGCATTCCAAGCCAGGATCATTTTGTATAGACAGCATCCTAATAACACTGCTGGCACAAGCGAGTCTGCCCAAAGCATTTTTCATAGCTTTATGGCATTGCTGCACGTCAGCACCACTAGAAGCATTTACAGGAAAAGTGTCAGCGCTGCCCATTGTAGCAGGGCTGCAGGGGCCCTCGCAAGGAGGGGGTCGGGGCAGCAATGACAAACTGTGACATCTGGGTTGCTGGTTGGTCACTGGGTGCTCTGTGGTGTGCTGGGAGCTGCCCCTATGCGGGTCCATCGCTTTGGGGTGCTCATGGCTGGAGCCCACCATCCTTCCCAGCAGCCCCCAATGCTTTTCTTCCTGGATTCTCCGTACTTCAGGACTTTCTGTGGAATGCTATTCATTGCAGCCACAACCACAAGTTTTAATTTGGAATTTTACTACAGCCAAAGAAGACTTCTAAAAGCAGCAGCCCCGCTCTCCCCCCTGGCTCAGCGCCACGAGCTCATTGTTTCAAACCATCCCAGAAGCAAAATGAGCCTTTTGAGCTCGCCTCTGGAAAATGCAACGAGCTATTCTTACTTCTTGCTTAATGAGAAAGGTAAAATAAAATCCTAGGATCCACGTTGTGGATTTCTGAATAGAGTTGCTCCTCAGTTGAGCTTAGCTTTGTCACCGGAGACTTTTTAGCTGTAAGGAAGGCACAGGGAAGCTTTGCACTTGCAGCCTCACCAGGTGCACGTCGTTAGAGGGAGGTGCGGTGACTGGGGCTGATTGCCCTACAGCGGGCACCTGGGCTGGGGCAGCGGCGGCACTTGGGCGTGGGTTGCAGCGTGGGGGTCGGGCGGGCGGTGATGTCAGCTGGGCTGGATTGCTGTCACCTGGGCGGGGGGCAGCGTGCCGGGCACCCACGTCCATTCCTCCGTCCGTCCGTCCATGCATCCATGCAGGCAGCCTCCTGAGCTGCTCCGCCGCTGTGAGCCCCCGCCCCGGCTCTCCGCCAATCCTTCCTCCGGAGGAATGCGGTGTCCCGGCCGCTGCTGGCGGTGCGGGGCGGGGGGCGGCGCTTCCCGGAGCTGCCCTCACCTGCGGGGGGCGGCGGAGCGCTCCGCGTCCAGCCCCGCACGGAGCCCCGCCCTCGTTGTGCCTTTGTGGGATTTTTGTTGGTATTTTTCCTTTTTTTTTTTTTTTTTTTTTTTTTTTGGCTCCTGCCGCCCTTCCATTCCTCCCCTAACTTGCTGCAGGACCGCACTTTGCGCAGTCGTTTCGGTTCTTTTTTTTTTTTTTTTTTTGGTCCTTCCGTTTTACCTCTCAATTCCTCAGCATGAGGCAGGAGCACTTTCGGATGCTGCTGTGGTGCTTCGGTTTTTTGGGTGGCATCCCCGGTGCTGCCGGCAATCACTACCGTTACCAATGGAGGAGCTGCTATCCTTGTTACCTGGGGCGTGGGGGGTCCGAGATGCGACCAGGTACGTGCCGGGCTCAGCCCGTGGTGGGTTGGTGCTGCTCTGGGGGTGGTAATGAGGGGCTGGGTGCTGCTCTGGGGCCGGGTAGCTGAGCCCCCAGGTGGGACCCTGGGCTGGCAGCAGTTGGGTTTGCGTCCCACTGACCTCCTGCACAACTGACCTCCTGCACAACTGACCTCCTGCACAACTGACCTCCTGCACAACTGACCTCCTGCACAACTGACCATGCTCATGTAGCAGCTTGGATTCTTGTAGTCACGCTGTGGCAGATTTATTCTGAAAAGTGATTTCTGGCAGAGCAGGGGGGAAGAACTGAGAGCTTCTATCAGTTGCTGCGCGGTTACGTGGCTTGGTTTGGCACATTGGAAAGTTGAGTATTTGTGTGATGATCTGTGGGGATATTGGGTAAGGAATAACTTCTGTAAGCTCTCATATATCTGCCTCCTCATCCCTGTGCGTTCAGCTGGCTCAGCAGCAGGCAGGGGTTGAGGCTGCCTAAAGATGTTGGAAAAAGTGGAGAATATGTGAAGTCTGCTTAGCTTTGACTTCATATATTCTTTGACTCTGAGGGCTTTTTGTGTCTGTGAGTAGTGCAGGCATCAAGGAATGTGTTATCTTATTGTGAGATGATCCCAATAAAAGAATGCCCCAAGCTATTGAACATACAAACATTATCAGTACGTGTGTAAGATGTGGCAGAGCTCAGGAAATGTGGAGTTGTTATTGCCTGGAGATCAGACCACAGAATCACAGAGCTCACACTGCAGTTGGTGTTTCCATCCCTGTCTGCATTAACTCGAGTGGTTTCTCCAAGGTGATCAAGCTTTGCCTGGGGTACGAGTTTCCGATCCCCAAAGCAAAGTGAGCCCAATGAGCTGCTGCAGGGGCATCTCGTGGGCAGCCTCCTTGTGCAAACAGGGAATGAAGAGGTGCTTTGTGTAATGGTGGTGCGCGTATAATTGGAGTCTCGAGTGCTTTAAAATCTGTTCTGTGTACACAGCGCTCTGCTGGATTCCTGCATTCGTGTTGAGTGGCTAATTGCAGTGCTGTGGGTTATGTCCTCATGCAACCAACCTGTAAAGGAGAGATCATTACTCTCTGCTGGGGTCCTATGTGAAATCATTGCACCTGGAGGCCCCTATTCCCTCTGTGAGCCTATGAAGCAGGGCAGAACCCAGCACAGCTGTGTGCTCTCCTTTAGCTCTGTTGCTTCCAGCAGGTGTGAGTGCCTTGGGCAGTGCCTCATGGTTGGGCACCAAGGATGGTGCCATGCTGCCTGTGTTCCCTGCCACGTGCTGCTCGTACAGCCCATGCGTGGGGTTGTGTTCTATCCAAATGGCAGAGAAGTGGGATAAAGTGAAGCTGAGAAGAAGGGTTTGAGCAGATGAGTGTAGTGGCAAGTTGGGAGCAGGCTGCTGGCTTGTTGTTACGTGCATCTCTGTTCCACCCTGAGTAATGCGCAATTATCGGCACCATCAGGAGACTGAAATGTGAGCACGGCTTGTAAGGGAGAGCTGTGCTTGAAGGCAAAAGGAGGTGAGGTGAGGACAAAGGCAGTGCTGGAGGCAAGGTAGCTGCTGGACCCTCTGCACTGCATCCGACTGTTGTCAGAGCATCTGTTCCTGAAATGCTCTTGGAAACTTCTGCTGCTGAGGTTGGTGCAGGTGTTGTGTGGGTAAGAGCTATAAGCACCTCCGTTCTTTCTAGGAGCAGCTGCTGTGGAAGTGCAGCAGGCTTGGAACAGTCCTGTGGAGCTCAGGTTTGGGGTTTTTCCCATCCCCCACAGCCTGGCACAGGCCTGTGTCCCATTGCTGAGCACCCCAGTGCGGTTGGGTTGTCTCCTTCCATCCTCACTGCTTGGTGAAACTGCTGAAAGCAGCTCTAATGAACTGGTACTGAAGAGATAAAGTAGCTGAATCCCACATGGGCTCATCTTGGTGGATTTTAATTAACCATTTCCCTGCAGCCTGGCTCAGTAATCAGGCTAATTACAGAATCACAGAATCACAGAATGGCCAGGGTTGGAAGGGACCACAAGGATCATAAATCTCCAACCCCCCTGCCACGTGCAGGGCCACCAGCCTCTCTATTTAATCCTAGGCTAGTTAGTACTAGACCAGGCTGCCTAATTGCTGCAGGAGTTACAGCCCGGTTAGCTGGAGAGCAAACCCTTACAGCGTATTGCCTGCCTCTGCCTGCAGCTGGGATGCCTCTCCTCCTCCTCAGCCTCTCACAGGAGATAAACTGCCCCTGGACAAAATGCTCTGTAATTTGCAGAGCTGCTGTTGCTGCTTTCCTTCCCCTAACACAGAGCTGCTGTTCAGGATCAATTTCTGCACTGCCCCACCGGGGAGCTGCGTGCGGTTGGGCTGTGCAGCATCGCAGCCCCTGCACTCTGCCCTTCCCCTGCTGTCCCACAGCCACTTTGTGGGGTCGGGAGGAGTGAATCCTGTTGGGGGACACTGCTGAGAGCATCAGCTGCTGCTGCTCCTCTGCACCCGTGTCGATGTGGAGAGCTCCCAAGTTCTGCTTCCAGCACTCACTGTGTTTGGTTTTGGCACTGCTTTGGGGCGTTTTGGCCATGCTGCTGCCCTATCAGTGCTGGTTGGCACTGCACTGTGCTCCTGGCAGGGCTGTTTGCTGCCTGCTCAGGGGAGAAGTCTGCGTGCTTCTCACTTCCCTTCCTTGGCACGCTAGTTCCAACCAGATTTTGTCAGTTCTCCAATAGGAAAATCGCCTTGGTGTGTCATGAACCGCATCGCGTGGAGTGGAGCACTGCCATCTCTGCGCTCCCAATGCCTTGTGCCAATGCAACGTGACCCACGTGGGTGCACAGTCCCTGTCCCCGCTGGACCCAGTGCCATCACTTTTTGGCTTCGGGTTAGAGTTGAAGGGAAATGGGAGAACATTCCCTGAAATTCAGACCAGAGAACTTTGTTATTCCACGTCACTTACCCAGACCTCAGGTTTTGTGGTCTTGAGCCAACTCAGAATGGAGGATGCTGGTCCCCAATAGGGTGAACACCGACCTGCGCAGCTCCAGTGCCTGCACCTCTGTGCGTGCAGAAATTCTGCTCCTGTGCTGATTCGTTGACTCTTTCCATCACATATTGGATCTCCAGTGAGTTTTACATTTCTTCCCAGCTCTGGAAATGAATCCTAGTATTTAAAGGCAATGTAAGAGCTGTGAAAATCTGGCCGGGGTTTGGCAGAAGGATTTTCTGACACAGGGACTGCCTTTTGTTCAAGGGCACGTAGGTTGAACAATAGGAGCTCCATTGGCTCCTGTTGGAGGGGCTGGGAGCTGCAGTTGGGATTCTCACCTTTGGTCACCAATCCTTGCATGCTGCCTCTGCAGCTCTCCATTCATCGTGCATCTTTCCCCCTCCCTCCAGCCCTTAGTATTCAGCAGTGGCTCTCACCATTCAGGTCACAAGCAGACCATCCATTTGTGGTCCAGATCTACCTTCACCAGACAGTGAGGGAATGCAAAACACCACTAAAGCCACAGCCTTCGGGGCAGATGGCTCTTGGGAAGTACTGCAGCAGTGTGCTCATGGCTACCCTGGTGTTATGGTGGTGTGCCTCCATCTGGGAAAAGGGACTGTTGGAAGTTGAGCAAGAGGAAGGATGGTTTACACTGATTGACAAACAAGATGCATTTTTTTCTGATTGCATGCTAGTCCTTGAAATCTCTTAAATCACTTGGCTGCTTAACTTGATGGAAATAGCAACGCTGTTCCTGATGCATTCATTCTTTGAATCTGGAGTCACTCAGCAGAGGATAAATAATTCTGACTTCAGATACTGTCATACCCACTTCTCTGACATTCTTTTTTTCTTCTGCAGATGTTGATGAGTGCCAGGTTCACAATGGGGGCTGCCAGCACAGATGTGTGAACACCTTTGGATCCTATTACTGTGAGTGCAAGCCGGGTTTTCGCCTGCACACAGATGGCAGAACCTGCATTGGTAAGTCAAAGGTTTTTGTGTTCCTTGGGAATGCCTACTTCTTCATAGCCCTCCTCATGTCTGAAAGCTGTTGTACATGAAGTGATTGATGTTGATTTACACTCTTGCATCATGGCCCCTTTCCCAGGTAGCAGTGATAGGATGAGAGGGGATGGCCATAATTTGCTCCAGGGGAAGCTGAGGTTGGATATAAGGAAACATTTATTCTCCAGAGGAGTGGAGAAGCTTTGGAACAGGCTGCCTTGGGAGGTGGTGGAGTCTCCATCCATGGAGATGTTCCATGTGTGAGTGTAGCACCTGGGGATGGAGCCTGGTGGACGTGGTGGGGGTGGGTTGGGGTTGGACTTAATGCTGGCACAGTTCCTTTGGACCAGCAGAGCTGCACTGAACACCGATGGTTTTTGTTCTTGACACTTCTGTGATAGCAGTACACATCTATGTGTGTATATGCCCTGCTGTCAGCGCAGCTCGGTGCTGGCCCATTAGGGCAGTGGTGTCGAGGGATGGAAGTAAACATCTTTTTCCTGTAAAAGCTCAGAAGAGGGTCGTGGATCAGCAGTTGTTTTCCTGCTCAGTACGGTGCTGGGGTGGCTGCAGGGCTGGCTCATGCCTGGCCCCTTTGTAGTTGATGCTGCAGACGGTAAAGCAAGGCACAAAGCAGGGGATAAAGCAGCACAATCTTTCAGAAGTTGCCCAGGCACCTCTAAAAGTGGGTTGTTAGGGGTCTGCTGAGCAGCTTTGGTTGTCCACAGCTCTGCAGTGCTAGGTCCTGCACTGCCTTTGTTGTTCTGTTAGAGCGAATCTCCGATGATTTGAGTACAGAAGAGAGGGGAGGAAAACAGACCCTGAAAGTGAAATAGAGCAGGAGCCATTGGACGTCCTGAAATCACCCCTCTTTATCAGAACCACATGGCAGGAGGCAACAAGCTGACATCTTTGGGCCTTCTCCGTGGTCCCAGAGTGGGGGGAGGGACTCCAGGACCAAAGCAAAGAGCTTAATCTGAGCCCGTTGCTTGTGTTGGCCGGCGGAAGGGTGAGATGGTCTGCATTAACACAGCGTGGCTCTGGAAATTGTCTGAGGTTGGAATAAATCGGGTTGGGATTACGTGGCGGAGCCCTCTTAGCATTAAGAGCGTTCAAATGAAGAAATCTCGAATTTAGCAGGGATTTACGTCATGCCATAAGGGTGTGTGTGGGCTTGGTCTACGTGATGGGATCCCACTGGGATGGAAAGGTGGTGCAGATGGGAACGCGGGGATCCCACGGCAGAGCTCTGGGTGCATCCATCCTGCTGTGCGTGCAGCCCTGTGCCACCCAATGTCCCGGGTGCAGGTCCTGCAGGGCCAGCCACTGCGCTCTGCTTGCAGACGGTGAAACCTCATCTGCAGAAAATCTGTCTGAGCTCTAATTACCAAAGGCTGCATGATGCACAGGATGACACTGGGTTTGGCAGCGGCGTCGCAGAAAAGCTGAGCTAGGAAAAGCATCTGGGAATGGAAATATTTTTAGAGCGGTTCTGTAAACAAAGAAAGAAAAGGAGCAGTAATTAGAACAAGGGCTGCAGGCTGCGCCGTGCCAGGAGCCGGCTGGGAGACCCCGAGCATATGGAACAGCACCCGAAGTGCTGTTAGTGTGTTTTGTTTCTTGTGCCTCGGTGTTCCTGCTCTGAAATGGGATTTGTTCCTCTTGCAGCAAAACCAAAGCCCTGGCCTGTGCGCTGAACTGCTCTCTGCTCGTCCCCATGTGCCACGTACAGCAGTGTGCTGGCAGGGCTGCGCTCTGCTCCCATTGCCCACAGTGCCGCGTGGAACACATGGGCTCCCACTGTCTGCAGGCCAGGAGCACGAGGCTCCCATAGGGTCACTGGGCTCTAAAAACACATTGCAACCCAAAGGAAAAGGTGGTGTCTTTGTGTCTAAGTTACCCTACTGGAGAGCCCGCTGCGTCCAACCTTACAGCATCTCCATCAGCATCCTCTGCTTAAGTCGTGTCGTGGAGAAGAAGCTGAACTTTGGGTTTTTCCACTCTAAAAACTTGTCTTCCAAAAGCTTGCAAAGAGGGCAGTTATTCAGACTGCAAATTCATGGGATGACTGCATCCAGGGAGGTTATTTTAGATGTAAGATGCGTTGGCTGGTTGTAGATCGGCCAAGCATTTTTCCCATAAGGAGGAATATTTTGGCAAGCTTTAGCATTGTTTTACTTCTTTTATTAAAAAAAAAAAAAGGCACTCCAAGCACAGCTCCATGATTTATGGACATCTTTAAAATGTACATTATTAAACACTTAAATATAGCAGAAATGTTTGACCACCCATCCCTGCCCCATAGCTCTGCAGTCACCTCAGATACTTCTGCTGTCTCCATCCACATAGATTAAAAGAAACAACGTCAGCGAAGTAACACAGACTGATAATTCTCACCCCCAGCCCTGCACTGTATATGGCAGCGTTTTGACCCCATGAAGTCGTATTTAATCCCCAGAATGCCTGCTTGGTTAATGGAGCTGATCCTTGTGTGTGATGGTCACCATCAGACACAGGCTGCAGTGGTGCAGGAGCCGTCGGTTCCAGTGTTCCTCTGCAGGGACGTGGCTTTGCTGTGGAACCCTCAGCTTCCTTATAGGATTTCTCAGAGTCAGCACTTGGGATCCTCCTGCAGTGCAAAGAATGGGTCAGAAGTGCAGCAACCTCTTTGGTGACAGAAACCAGGTAGCTGTCCCATCCACGGTGTAAGAGACAGAGCAGAGCTGGGAGGGCGTAGTGCAGTTCCTGCAGGGTCACCTCCCCCTGTATAGATGCTGGTGCTGCACTCTGAGTGCCACAAAGCTGCTGCTCCTGCACTGCTGCAGCACTTATGGCTGCAAGATATGCCCATCTCCAGCTGCACTTCCCCCTTGGGTGCTTATCCTGCAGAGCAGTCCGAGCCATTTTAAAGCTAATTAACCATAGTAAGCTTCTAAAGAGGAGGGGGGGGGAAAAAAAGGATAATCCATGTCTTTGGCCCTGAGATGTGTTTTTGGCTGTAACCTAGGCAAACCCTCTGTTTTCTGCCTGTTTGAAATCCTCTGGGTAGGATAGTGTCTTGCACAAGACCTGCAGCAATGCTGTGGGCAGGGAGCCCAGCCCCATCCTGCAGAGCATCCCTGAGCAAGTGCACCCAGCTTGCCGTTTCTGCAGCAGGCTCACAGGACGGGATGTGTCACACCAGGTCAAAGTGGGGACATGCAGGAGGGCACTTGAAATCCCTTCCCCTTGAACGCTCCCAAAAGAACCGATGGTGCCTGCGTGGCCTCGCCCCGTGTAATTGCTGTCTTTTGCATGGCTGGGAGCCAGGAACCTAATTTTCCATGTTATTTTGTGACAATAAAATTGGAGCATGCCTGAGTGCAGCTCTCTGAGCAGCAATTAAGTGGCATTAGCTGTGGCGTTGCATTTGCACCATCTGAGCAAAGCTATGAGATTTCAGCGCTGCCGTAGCAACGATTTGCACTTAGCCCACCTTGAAAACTTAAATAGCTTTACGACTTCAAACCCTCCGATGGTGCTTTCGGATGATGTTTTTTGTGCTTTTCCACCCCTTCCCAGCGCTGAACTCGTGTGCGGTGAACAACGGTGGCTGTGAGCACGATTGCGTGCAGCTGACGGCCAACCAGCACCAGTGCCGCTGCCGCCGGCTGTACCGGCTGCGGGAGGACGGCCGGCGCTGCGCCCGTGAGTGCCGGGCACTGGGGGGAGGGATGGCAGCCCTACACGTGGGGCTCTGTGGGTCATTGCTGCTTCTTTTCACCCCAGCGTGGAGCCCCTGTGCTGAGAGGAATGGGGGCTGCATGCAGCTCTGCCGCGATGTCCGGGGAGCGGCGCGCTGCGAGTGCCGTCCTGGATACCGGCTGGGACCCGATGGCAGAGCCTGCCAAGGTGAGCTCCTGTGGGGCCAAGCAGCGTTGGCACTGCTTTGGGAATTGATGGGGTGATGCCGAGGGATGCGCCGTCAACATTGTTTCAAGGCTGCTGCTCTTCTGGTTTTTCCCATTTGTAGATGTGGATGAGTGCTTGGTCGGCCTGGCCATGTGTGCGCACCTCTGCCTGAACACCCACGGCTCCTTCACGTGTGCCTGCAACCCGGGCTATGAGCTGGGAGCAGACAGCAGGCAGTGCTACCGTAAGTACTGCAGTGGGATGGGGGGTCTGTGGGTCAGAATGGGGGAAAAAGGAGTGTGTGGGGGTCCTGCTGATGGAGAGCACTTGGTGCCGCCTGCTTGAGAGCAAACCGAGTCACGGAGCTCCATGGGCCATGGTCAGAGCTGTTGGCTTCTCCCACCAGCAGAACTCATCCTCATCTTTAAAGTTACCATTGCACAGGTTTAGATGGTTTACTTGGAGCTGTTTGGCTCCAAATGGGCCAAGTCCCACTCCTGGGGACCGCATTGGATGAGTTTGGTCAGCTGTAGATGTGTAATTGAAGGAGGAATTGAGCTAATGATGTGATCACATCTGCTCCCATCAGGAAGAGAAATAAACGCAATTCAATGGAGGAGTGAGCCAGATTGCCATATGTTCAGCCAAAGCGCATCAGCAGAGATGGCCTGAAGCAAAGCAGTTCAGAGCAATGCAAAGAGCTGTGTGCTATTCAGGAGCCAAAGCACTGCTGGCACCTCTCTTCCTAAGGGCATGGCTGATCCCACACTGCATGTTCTGCTGAACAAAATCCTGTAGCTCAGTTTCAGTAGCATCCACTTTTGCATATGGATGCCTGATTGGTGTTCTTGGATGAGCACAGCAAGTTTGTTCCCTGCTATGCCCTGGCTGACCACGTGTTAGCAGGGAAGGAGAAAATATTCATGTTTTGAGATCTGAAAATTAGCTTTCTGCTGTGGCACAGCTTTTGTTTTCTACATGCACAGACCCTCTGGGGAGCACCGAGCTCCTCTTCTTTCATCTTTCTTGGGCCTGAATGCACCAAAACCTCAAGAATGTTCCTGTAGGCGGCAGCTTTTTTTCTGAGGTTTGAGAGTGACTCAGAGCCCCATGGTACTTTTAGCCTAAAGAAGCTTCATTAGCTAGGCTGGAGTTTACAAGAACTTTGCCAAGCTATGAAGACACATGGCTGCTATTGATGCTTGCCTCTTCCATTCAGACATGTCAGTCACTGCCTTTCCTAGCTGCAGGCATCTGGATGTTTGCAGCACTCAGCTGCTCCCATTCCCAGCTGGCATCCAAACAGCTCTGTGCTGGGAAGGCTGAGCCAACTCTGGTTGGCAGCACATCCTGCAGCTCATCAGGAATGGGAGCAGCTCTGTCTGCAGTCTGGTTCGTCTCAGCTTGACCATGAGCCTGTCCCCGAGGGGCTCCACAGGGTTATTTTTGTATGGTCCTTTCCAGCCCAGCATCTATTCCCATCCCTTCCCTGCAGCACAGCACTGCTCTGCTCAGCAGGGCCGTGTACCAAAAGCACACATAAAGAGTTGGTGCCCGTGGCACTGGATGCTGATGGAATTCCTTCTGCAGGGATAGAAATGGAGATTGTGAACAGCTGTGAGAGTGGCAATGGTGGCTGCTCCCATTTGTGCCACCACAGCAGCACTGGCCCCGTCTGCACCTGTAACTCGGGCTATCAGCTGCAGGATGACCACAGGACCTGCACTGGTAAGGCGAGGCTTGCTCCTTGTTTTCACAAATCTATCCCAAGTCACAAGGACCCTCATGTGACAGCTGCTGTGTGCAGATATACCATGAGGCTATAATGGAGCAACGTTAACAACTGTCAGTGCCGTGTATTGACACCCAGCACCCTCTGCTTTTATTTAGACATCAATGAATGTGAGGATGGCTCTCACTGCTGCCAGCAGGACTGCTTCAACTACCCAGGGGGCTACGAGTGTGCCTGCCATGCTGGGTACCGGCTGCATGCTGATGGCTGTGCCTGTGATGGTGAGCAGGGTGCATGCAGCATGCTGTGTGTTTTGTCCTTGCTCCTGTAGCTTAGCACTCACCCACTGGGCAATGGCTATGGAGCTCTGAATTCAATGACTTCAAGTCAGGCTGTCTCAGAATTGCTCCAGGTCTGAATGCAACCACAATTTGCACACATCATTTTTTCAGTATTGGAGTGAACGTTGCTTGTAATTTCCATCTTGGTGGAGTTGGTGGTAAATACAAGCATCTGTGTCAAGCACAGCTAACTTGGGGACAAATGCAAGCTATTAATGAAGAGAAGAAGTTGTTCTGCCTGGTTGTGAGCAGTTAGGCACCTCTTCCAATCACTCCTAGTTATAGAGCCACACAATCACTGGAGTTGGAAGGACCCTTAAAGCCATCTGATCTCACTCCCCTGCAATGAACAGAGGCTCTCCATCACTTGGGCAGTCCCCTTCAGCTCTTAGAGCTTTGTGTACCCAGTGAGGTGCTGCCACCTGCTCGCTGTCCCCTTTGTGTTCTAGATGTGGATGAGTGCTCCTCCAACAACGGTGGCTGTGAGCACACGTGTCAGAACCAGGTGGGGTCCTTCCACTGCAGCTGTCCCGTTGGGTACAAGCTGGATGAAGACAGGAGGGGCTGCATCTGTAAGTGCTGCGTGCTGAGCACCATGTGCCTGTCCCCCTAAAGCAGGACCATGGAAACAACCTTACACCATCAGGAGCATCAGAGTGCCTGCCCTGCCCACCCCTGAGGCTTTGTAGGCTGTGCAGCCCCTGCTGCAAGTGCCACGCTTAGCCTGGCTTGTAGCCCTGTGAAGGAAGGGAACCAGGATCTGTAGCTGACGTATGCTTGTTCCAAAAGGACACCAAGCTGAAATGCATCCCTTAGTTTTGTTGGGTGGGCAGTCTGCCCCCAAACAGGCCAATGAATTGGAAGAAGCCAAGTGGGAAGGAGTGGATCACTGCTGCAGAGATACCAATGGCGTGATGAATGCCGAAGCAGTTGCACCAACCCTGTACTGACATTCTGGTTTCCCTTTGTTATGGCAGAAGTTCTGTACCGTTCCCCACCCCCAGATGAGCTCTTTCCCATTTTTCCCTCTGACTTTGTGGTCTCTGTGGCTGTTCCCCCAGCTGCAGAGAACTCACTGGAAGCCCTGGATGCCCGGCGCCCCATCATGCGCCCCATCCCCCACGTGGCCATCCTGCGGGATGAGCTCACCCAGCTCTTCAGCGATGACTACGAAGAGGAGGAGGAAGAGATGGAAGCAAGGGGAGAGCACACGCTTTCAGAAATATTCGGTGGGCATTTTGTGGCTGCGGTCCTTTTGCTTGGAAGCCTCTGGTTTGAATCGTGGGTGCTGGGTTTGTGCCCGGTGGATGCAAGAGCAGCCACAGGCTGTAACGTTGGGGTTTCTGGGGGCAGTCTTGGGGAGGGCATCTCACCATGTTGTCTCGTTGCAGTCTGTCTGGAGAACACCTTTGGCCACGACTGCAGCCTGACGTGTGAGGACTGCCAGAATGGGGGCACATGCAACGTGGAGGGGACAGGCTGTGAGTGCCCGGCTGGCTGGAGCGGGCTGCTGTGCAACCAGAGTGAGTGATGCTGCACATAGACCCTAATGCACCTTATTCAGAGGTCAAACCCACAGTTGTGCATGCTGTTAAAGCTGTGCCCTCTGTCCCACAGCCTGCCCGCCTGGAACCTTCGGCAAGAACTGCAGCCAGCTCTGCCTGTGCCAGAATGGGGGTACCTGTGAGCCCACCACTGGCACCTGCCGCTGCCCGCCTGGCGTGGCTGGGATCCACTGTGAGGATGGTGAGAGCCCTTGGGCAGAAACAGCTGTGTTCCATTGGTATTTTCCCCTTGCCAAAGCAATGAGCATCTCTGTCAGGTGTTCATCATGTGCTTCTTTGGAGCCTTCTGTGTTTGCTGGGGTTGGTCCCTCCGTGTCTGAGGATGTTCCTTGCTCCCAAAGAATTAAAATCTGGGGGGCACGGAAGCAATGAGACAATGAGGGATTCGGCCACAGACGGAGGGTTAGGATCGTATGGAAGCTATTACTGAAGGAGGAGAATATGAAGTAAGGCAGGAGATAGCTGGAGCTTTTCTTTCTGTAGGAAGGAGGTGGTTGAAGGGTGCAGAGAGAAAACAGGAAGGTGAGATTAAAGCAAGCAGTGCTGTGCTGTGTCAGGTCACTTGGGGAGGGCTGTGCTGCAGCTCTGTGCTGACACAGTGCTTCGCCCATGTGCTTCTCATGTGGAGAACTCAGTTTTGAGCTGGGGCAGGGAATCCCATTGCCCTATTGCCCTTACTGGAGATCCCAGCATGTTCCTGTTCAGACAGCAGTCCCTCCCTCGCTGCACCACGTGCCTAGGTTTGTCTGTGATGATGTACTCCCATTTTGGTATGTGTCTTTCCTGCAAGACATGAAATTACAGACCCAAACCGCCTCACCATCTCTATCACCAGGGTGCCCCAAAGGATTTTTTGGAAAACAATGCAGGAAAAAATGCAACTGTGCCAACCGAGGTCACTGCCATCGCATCTACGGAGCGTGCCTGTGTGATCCTGGCCGGTACGGGCGGTACTGCCACCTGGGTACGCCTCTGTTGTGGGGTGCATGCTGCCCTCGGGCTGGGTGCTGTAACAGAAGGGTCACTGCTGCCCTGTCCTTGTCCCTGCAGCGTGCCCCAAGTGGATGTTTGGCCCCGGCTGCTCCGAGGAATGCCTCTGTGTGCAGCCCAACACGCAGCACTGCGACAAGCGGGACGGCTCCTGCCGCTGCAAGCCTGGCTACCGCGGTGTGCACTGCGAGAGCAGTGAGTGTCCTGCTGCATATTGCAAGGCTCCATCCTCCTGAGACCTCTGTGCCTCTTGCTCGCCTAGATTAGGAACTAAACATGCTATCTTTGTCCCCAGAGTGTGAGTCCGGCCGCTATGGGGAGGGCTGCAGGAAGAAGTGCAGCTGCTCTCCAGACACGCAGTGTGACCACATCACCGGGCAGTGCTGGAAGGAGTGTCCCCAGGGCTACCATGGGGAGAACTGCGACCAAGGTGAGGTGGTGGGGTTGGAAGTGGCTTCCAGTGACCCAAATCTGGGATCTCTTAGAGCTGGGAGCTTAGAGAGGGAGGCAGGATTCTCGTGCATAGAGATCCTTATTCAGAAAAGGAAGACAAGCTGCATCCTGCCTTGTGGGCATCCCTGCTGTTGTAGATGAAGGTGACAGATATCGATCTGTCTTTTTTCCTCCCTTTGATATCCTTTTACTTCCAGACCATCAGTCCCCAGAAGAATGGCATTATGTTTCCCCTTCTGTTCTTTTTCCCCTGCTGAAGTTCTGTTTGATCTGCACGTGGCAGATTCTGTACTTCGTGCACATTAGGACTTAAACTTCTGCCTCTGTATGACCTTCCTGGAGCAGTTCCTCTCTCTGAGCTCCACGCTCATCCTCCCTGCTTTCCTCCTGCTGTCAAATGGGGCAGCTTAACTTCTGCTGTAAGAACCCCAAGGCTGTGAGTGGAAGTGCAGTAGGTTCTTGCATCCCATATTGCATCCATTCATTCCAAAGGGCTGCAGCAGCACTGCAGCTCCCGGGTGCTCAGCTGAGGATAGTTAATAAAAGCAATAAGAAAGGAGCTGAAGCCTGTAGGGGGGGAGTCACAGGAAATAACACAAATATTTGTACAGAAATAGGAGGCTTTTGGCTGTTGTTGGGACCTGGAAATGATTAAAGGGTGAAGACAAACATCTGCCATCAATTAGCACAGAGCAGGAATAACAAAAACTCCACTGTGTCACTTGAGATTTACGAGCTAGGGTGCCTTTTCCTGCGCTAATTGTGAGTGCTGGTGCACGTGTGTCCTGTGGAACAAAAAAAAGACCACGAGCGTGGTGTGTGTCTGGGGGCTCGGAGAGGTCTGTAGGATCTCAGTGGCTCTTGGCCTGTGCGCAGCTCCGTAACCTGCAGCTCTCACTGCTGTTTGCTTGCAGAGTGCCCTGCAGGGCGCTTCGGGGCCGGCTGCCTGCTGCTCTGCTCCTGCGGCGGGGCTCCCTGCGATGCGGCCAGCGGGCGGTGCGTGTGTGCGCCGGGATGGACGGGGCACGACTGCGCCCAAGGTGAGCGTTTCTCATGCTGTGTGACAGCAGCTGGAAGCCACTGATGGTGTGTGGATGTCCTGCTCCTAACGGCTCCAAATACAGTGAGCTGGCCCTGTCCCCAACCCTGCAGCATCTCAGCTGCCCTGCTCAGCCATCAGCGTCCCTCGTGCAGCTCCTGCAGGGTGACAGTGGCCAGGTTAGGATGCTTTGCCAGGAGCTCTGCTCCCCAGCAGCAGATGTGAATCTCAAGTTGACACGAGGGCCCTGGCAGGCTAGCACTTACTGAGGGATGTTTATAAAACAAACACGGTGATGTTGGCTTTATTGCTAGCCATGTATTCCCAAACAAAAGCATACAAACTAGACGGGGAATCCACTACCAAGAAATTGGACTTCCCATCTTGCCCTTTTGGTTGCCAGCTTTCTGCATGGGGGTCATGCAGCCCCTTGTCCCTTTCCAAGGGCAATGAGGAACCAGTCCATCTCCAGTCCCAAGCTGAGCCCTCACCCTGCTCTGTGCTGCTTACCAGGTGCATTGAGCTGCCCTTGTTCTCTCTGATTGCTGCAGCCTGCCCAGAGGGTCGCTGGGGCCTCGGCTGCCAGGAGCTGTGTCCTGGATGTGCCAACAATGGCAGCTGTGACCCCGCCACGGGAGCATGCGTGTGCCCACCGGGATTCACTGGCAGCCGCTGCCAGGATGGTGAGCATTGGGTTGTGATGAGCTTTGGGTCACGGTGAGCACTGGGTCGTGGTGGATTCTGAGTCCGTGATTGTGAGTGTTGGGTCATGATAAGTGTTGGGTCTATGATGGTGAGTGCTGTGTCCATGATGGTGGGCGTTGGGTTGTGGTGGATGCCGTGTCCATGACGGTGAGCCTTGAGTCATGGTGAGAGTCAGGATTAAGGTGAACACTGGGGTCATGGTGAATGTTGGGTCCGTGATGGTGAGTGCTGTGTTTGCGGCTGTGAGTGCTGTGCCCTGGGCTCACTGCGGAGTTGCAGCTCATGTCCCTGCATTGCAGTGTGCCCACCTGGCTGGTTTGGCCAGGACTGCCAGCAGAGCTGCAGCTGTGGGAATGAGGGACATTGCCATCCCGTGACGGGGACGTGCAGCTGCGCACCCGGCTGGACGGGTCACGACTGCCGGAGAGGTACAGTCACGCATCATGCACTCATCATGCATCGTTCATAGGAGACCCTGAGCTGTGCAGTGTTAGGCTGGGGCTGGCTTCTTTGCCATCCCCGTGCCGTGCCTGTGTTGCAGGCTGTGCTGCGGGGCGCTGGGGCCCAGGCTGTGCCAATGTCTGCGAGTGCAGCAGCAGCAGCGGGAGCTGCGATGCGGTGACGGGGCAGTGCGCCTGCGATCCCGGCTACACGGGCAGCCACTGCGAGGAGCGTGAGTGTGTGCTGCAATGTGTTTGGGCTCAGGTTTGTTGCCCAGAGCCCCGTGGGAAGGGTCGGTGCCATGGCAGTGGAAATTCTGTCCCCATGATGCTGTCCTGGTGGGTGTGTGGGTACATCTGTGAGCAGCAGACCCTCGTTTTAAACACGAGGCGGCCATATCCTTCCAGATCCCTTTTGTCCTAACCTGAGCTCCCACTATAGCACAGCCTCCCAAGGATGGCTCCTCAGTGCTCTTTGCTCTCTCCCCAGGGTGCCCAGCAGGATGGTTTGGGTTGGGCTGCCGGCACCGCTGCCAGTGTGAGCATGAGGCCACATGTGACCATGTCAGCGGGGCGTGCACGTGTGCTGCAGGCTGGCGGGGGACCTTCTGTGAGCACTGTGCGTACCCCAGGGCACGGAGTGATCCTTGGGTGTCTGCTCACCCACTGTGCACCCCTAAGAGCCGTCCGTTCTTCTTACAGACCCTCTGGACTGTTTGCTTTGTTCCCTACAGCCTGCCCGGATGGATTTTATGGCATTGAGTGTCGGCATGCTTGCAACTGCCAGAATGGAGCCCGCTGTGACCACATCACCGGGCAGTGCCACTGCCACCCGGGCTGGACTGGGCCCCGCTGTGCCCATGGTGAGTGTCCCCACGGCAGGATCTGGCCCCATGCAATGCACACAGCTTTGCTATTGCTCCAACATTGGGTGTGCAGAGCAATTCCCTTAGCTTGTGCTGGAATCCCTCTGGCATGGTTCAGTTCGTGTCTTTTTTTTTGGTGGTTTTGCTGCTGAGAACAGCGGAGCCCCCATCCCACATCTCACAGCACTGAAACACTGATGGAGCTGTTGTCATCCCAACATCTGTTTCCATGCACCACGCAGTGCCAGGTTTTGGCCAGGCTCTGAGTTCTTCGTGCCAAGAGGGGCAGTGTTGCGTGCTGCTTCTATTTAGGTGCCAAGGAGGAAATACCAAATCTCTCCAGAGAGGCTCTATTCTTACACGGCTCTTAGCCGAGCTTTGCAGACTGAAATGGTTCAAAGGTGCTTTGAACCTGGGCTGCCCAGCAGTGATCTGGAGCAGACGCAGCCTCACAGAACCCTCTTGGCAAAGGTCCCCTGTTCAGGGGCTGCTCCTGAAGGCTGTGCCTGAGCATGTTGCTGCTGGATCTGACAAGGGCTGGGGATCCTGACAGAACAGCTCCCTCACAGATAACATGATGTCACGCTAAGGATAACAGTGCCCATGTGTTGGAGTAGCAGCCACACACAGCGTGCTGCTGTGGGTTCTCCATGTAGCACCATAAAACCAATGCATGCACGGCCCAAAGCAGCAACAACCCATGGGATCAGGATGGTCATTATGGTCAGGCTGCTTGCTGGTCCCACCTGCAGACAGAAGGCACCGTTGGTGGGACTGGATGATGCCACGCATGCCTGTTGCTAACAGTTGTGTCTCTCCTGCAGCGTGCCCACAAGGCAGGTTTGGTGAGGGCTGCAGCCGGGTGTGCAGCTGCTCCAACAACGCCACGTGTGACCACATCACTGGCCGCTGTCTGTGCGCTGCTGGCTGGATGGGACCCACGTGCCAGCAAGGTAATGTGCCCTGTGGCTGCCCAACCTAGCTGTGGGTGTTAGAAATGCCGTTGCTTGGGCTGGGCTGTGCTTTTCAATGGGGGTACTAGATCCAAAAACCTGAGGCAGACGATAGCAAGGCAAGATTGCAAGCGAGACTATCAGCACTTCCCATTCATTCCCACGGACAGGTGCCAGGAGGTTGCCCTCTCCTAGTGTAGCAGAAGTTGCCCTGGCTCGCAGTTCTGTAGCAGCACAGGGTGAGGGCTTGGCTGCTTGCTGCAATGCCTTCGGGCACAGCTCAGTGCAATTGAGCACGAGAGCATTATTCATGTGCTTAAATGGCTTTTTGTGCTGATGCTCGCCATGGCTGCTGCCTTCACCCAGCATTTTTTGGGCGATGTGCCACCACCAGGGCTGAGATACTTCTGAGAGATCAGGCAGCCCAGTGGGGCGTATAAATTCAGTCTCCCTCTTAGCAGTGGTGGGACAGCGGAGGCTCAGAAGGCACAAAATGTTTTTCCATCCCTCTCGTGTGTGCTCTACATGTGGCCATTTGTTCCAGCAGTGTCCAATCTGCTTTAATTACAGCCATCACCTCTAGCCACAGGCTTCCTCCTGCACTCCATTACTCAGCTTGGCACTGGGCTGGGGGAAAAAGGGTACTTTTAGGGTTTGATTTCAGGTTTAGGGAATTTAGGATCCTCATTCCGTGCCCTCCCATCCCTGGGCACGCCGCTGGAGGCTCAGCTTTGCCTTTGGCACACGCCTGGAGTGAATTTCTGACTGATTGCCTTTTGGTTTCCCCCCAGCATGCCCAGAGGGTTTCTATGGGACGGGCTGCTACCAGCGCTGCCTGTGCCAGAATGGGGGGACATGCGACCCCGCCACGGGGCACTGCAGCTGCCCAATGGGATGGACAGGGCTGGCCTGCGAGCTGGGTAAGGACATTGCCAACAGCATCAGGACCTGGGCTCTGCCACCAGCCGGTCCCATTTTGGGGTGGTTTGCCTTTGGGGTGACAGCTCTGCCCTTTGCTCTCTCCTAGCGTGCGCTGACGGGCATGGGGATGGCTGCGGGCAGCACTGTGCCTGCCTGAATGGGGGGGTCTGCGACCCACAGGGACAGTGCCAGTGCCCACCTGGGTGGAGTGGGAGCTACTGTGAGAGCCGTGAGTAGGGGTGGTGGGATGTGGGGGGCTGGGAGGGGGGCCTGCTCAGTGCAGAGCTGAACGTCTGGATTGCAGCAGCTGGAAGGCTTGGGCGTGCCACGGTCAGGATGGGTACCACGGTTTTGTGGTAAGTGCTGTGGTTTTGGGGTGGGTGCTGTGGTTTTAAGGTAAAGATAAAATTTCACGAGGGCTGAAAAGAGTTTGGGTTTGGGCTCCTGCTCTGACCTGAAGCTTCTCCCCATCCCCACACACCCTCACCACTTTGCATAGACCAGCTCTGGGAGTTCCTCCGGTGGTGCTGCTCTGTGCATTCATTCATGGAGCGGAAGTGAAAGCTGAACTCCCAGATTTTTGCAGCTGTAGTGCTGACTTCTGGCTCATGCTGGTACTGCAGGTACTCGGTTTGCAGCTGCTTTAGGTACTTCTATGACAACAGCAGCAAAGTGAAGAAATTGCAGCCATGCATTCTGCCAGCACCCAGCTCTTGTTAAAA
>JAOWBP010004584.1:906613-918375 GCA_028571105.1 Tragopan temminckii
AGGTACTTCTATGACAACAGCAGCAAAGTGAAGAAATTGCAGCCATGCATTCTGCCAGCACCCAGCTCTTGTTAAAACAGTGCTTAGCCCAAAAAACCTTTGGTGCAGTGAAGATGACACTTTCACAGCAACTTGAGCATGAGTCTGTTTGCAGGAGGGCTTAGTCATTCAGCTATCACACATGCAGTGAAAGGAGCCCCTTTTTTATTGCCTAACTTGTCATTTCTCCCCTGCTTGCACCCCCAAGCCTGTCCAGAGGGGCACTTTGGTGCAGGCTGCCAGGAGCGCTGTGACTGCAGGGACAAAGGGCTGTGCCACCCCATCACCGGTGCCTGCCAGTGCCCCCCCGGATGGAGGGGCCAGCGCTGCGAGAAAGGTGAGACTGCATTGGGTTGGGGTCCTGCCTGCTGTGGGTTGGGGAGAGCCTGCCACGTCTCTCCTGTCCCCACAGCCTGCCTGCCCGGAGTGTTTGGGAAGAGCTGTGCTGAACGCTGTGCCTGTCCCCCTGGAGCACCCTGTGACCACATCACCGGGCAGTGCAGCTGCCCGCCGGGCTTCACCGGAGCCGCATGCGAGACACGTGGGTACACAGAGTGTCAGGAATCATTCCGTGGGCACTGGAGAGGGCAGAGGGGCACGAGCACGTTGCTTAGCCAGGGGACTGGGGTGGGTTTGCAGTGTCGGGTTTGCAGTGTCAGGTTTGCAGAAACACGGTGCCCCTCTCCCTGCAGCCTGCCCGCCCGGCACTTTTGGGGAGCGCTGCGCCCAACGCTGCCGCTGTGCAGGACCCACCCAGGACTGCCACCCCATCACCGGTGCCTGCATCTGCGCACCCGGCCACCATGGGCCTGACTGCGAGCTGGGTGAGCCCATAGCCCCAGGTGGATGGATGCCTTGCTCTCACCTCGCTGGGCATCATGCAGTCATTGCTTTGCTGTGCATAGTGCCCTGTGGGCTGGTACGGCCCCGGCTGTGAGCGGCCATGTGAGTGCAAGAATGGGGCCTGGTGTGAGCGCACCACGGGGACGTGCCACTGCCCAGCGGGGTACATTGGTGCTGACTGCAGCATTGGTGAGTGTAGGGGAATGGGGCTGGGGGGGGGGGGGAATGGCAGCATGGTGACAGCTCCTGGTCTCCCTGCTTTGGTATATGCTGTGGGAGGGCAGCTGCAGCTGATCTCATTTGCTGTCTTAGCACTGCAAACACCGTCTTGCACCATTTGTTGAGTGCCAAAATGATGTCTCCATGACACATCAACAGCTTTTGCATCGTGCCATCTGGGTATGGCTGCCTCTCTGCTTCTCTGGCAGAGGGAAGTGCAAAAGCTCTGCCCTGCAAGCGCAGCCTGCAGGCACTGCAGTGATGAAGGCAGCTGAAGGTGTCCTTTCACACCAGTGTGTCCCAGCGGCCGCTATGGTACAGACTGTGCACAGCTGTGTGCCTGCGGGGAGGGGGCCACGTGCCACCACGTCACCGGGGACTGCCTGTGCCCACCGGGAAGAGTTGGTCCCACTTGTGAGCAAGGTAATTGTGAGCTGCAGGGGAAAGGTCCCAGGAGGGCACCTGTTTCCTGCTGTGCCCAGCACTGTGCCCTTGTCCTGCAGGCTGCCAACCGCAGCAATACGGCGTGGGCTGCCAGCAGACTTGCTCCTGCCAGAATGGAGGGCTGTGCAATGCCACCGATGGGTCCTGCACCTGTGGGCTGGGATGGACTGGGAAATCCTGCGAGTTAGGTAAAGCTGCTCCATGTGCACAGCCCAGCCTGCTTGGTGGCTCACTGCCCACTGAGCTGCCCTGCTGTGCCCCACAGAGTGCCCACCTGGGAGCTTTGGTGCTGACTGCCAGCTGCGCTGTGCCTGCAGGCACAGTGCCTCCTGCGACCGCATCACTGGCGCCTGCCGCTGCCTCCCGGGACGTTACGGGGCCCTGTGTGAGCACGGTGAGCTGAGGGGCTGGGCAGGAGCACAGGGCCCGTGTGTGCTGCTCCCTGTAACCGAGGAGATGCAACACGGGCATGTTTTGGAGAGAACAGCTCAGTGCTTCTCTCTGGATGCTCCCTTCCAGGTTGTCCCCCGGGTTTCCATGGGACCGACTGCCAGCAGCACTGTGACTGTGCCCACGGAGCTGCCTGCGACCCGGCCACCGGCCGCTGCCACTGCCCTGTGGGGCTGCGGGGTCCCCGCTGCCAGGAAGGTACTGTGCCCCCAGCCCCTCTGCTGTGTCTCAGAGCCATTTGGCACAGCTGTGCCCCTCTCCTGTCCCAAACCAGGCTGCGAGGAGGGGATGTATGGTGAGGGATGCCAGCAGCGCTGTGACTGCGGGGGGAACGCGCCCTGTGACCGCACCACGGGGCACTGCCTCTGTCCTCCAGGAACAACCGGCCCCCGGTGTGACTCAGGTGAGGATGGGCAATGAGGTGAGCAGGGAAATGCAAGGAACGTTGGGGGTGGATCAAAACACAGCCCTCAGATGGGTGCAAACATGTCTTGTTGGAGCTGATGTCTTACGGAAGAGCACTGTTTTGTGTGCATCCCATTGGAGAGATGACCTTCCCCAACCCAGAGCCTGCCCTGCCACGTTGGGTAGCGCAGCAATCTGATCCCCTCTGCCCCACAGAGTGCCCCGTGAACTGCTACGGCCCCGGCTGTGCATTCAGCTGCAGCTGTGCCAGCAGCTCCCAGTGCAGTGCCCGGACTGGCCGCTGTCACTGCCACCGCGGCTCCATGGGCTCCTCGTGTCAGGAAGGTGAGCCCAGCCCCGTGCTGCGCCGGCCCTGCATGCTGCCTGCAGCACAAGGGCTGACTGCTGTCCCCTTCTCCTCCAGCTGTGCCCGCCCAGGTGCCCACCAGGTCCCCAGCGCTGCAGGGGATGGAGCACGATGTCCTGCCACAGCCACAGGGCCCTGCAGAAGTACACGACCCAGCTGGAGGACTTGTTCCCAAGGCGCTCGAGTGACAACCAGCTCATGGCAGATGGGAGCTGGGTGCTGCCTGGGCTGGATATGGGCTGTAGGACTGCTCTGCAGCTGCTGGCCCTCACCTCTGGGTGTTGGCTGCTGGGGTTGGAGGGAAAGGGTTGACATTATGCTTGAAAATAGGTATTTATTCAAAAATATTTATGGCAAGCTATATCACAGCAGTGCAGGAGCTCTGCAGAGCTGCCACCTGGAGGAGGGAGAGCTGACCAAGAACCTGCAGCACCCAATCCAACCACGGACACACTGGCACAAAGCTGTGGGTGCCTGCAGCCCTGCAGTGGTGGTGGCACAGCACCCAGAGTGCACAGGGATGGCCCCATCCCCCAGGGGCCAAAGAACTGTTTCCTTTCCAGATGGACTTTCTTTTAATCTGTAAATAACTTGTAATTTTTTTTACTAATTAATTTTTTCTTACTTCTTCCTTTTTTTTTTTTTTTTTTTTTTTTTTGGATTAGATATATCAGTATTGTGAAGAAATAATATAAGCACGCAGTGAAGGACTAAAATGATGTAACTGAGGTTGGGTGTTGTATGAGCAGGAAGCAGGGAGGAGGAAGAGGTGGTGACGTGCCAAACACCCATGGGCTCCTGCTGTTCTTGGTGCCTATTCTCCACCCACTCAGTGGTTGTGTGCCATTGGCATGCACCTGAGCTTTCTATTTATTTCCTTGGTGGGCTGGAAGCACAGTGCCTTTCTGAGCAGGGAATGCAGAAATTCCATTGTTCAGATCATGGTTGTTTTTTACTGGTTTTGTTTCTTAATACATCTTGCTGCTTGTTTTCATGTAGCACTTGTCTCTCTCTTAGCCTCGTCTCCTTTAATTTAGCACTGATTAACAATTCTCATTCTCCCACAGCTGACAGAAATAAACAGACAGCCTCACCGAACTTCTGTTCGCCTTGTCTCTTCCCTTCGGTTAGTTACATGTGAATGTCACTGCAGCTCTTTTGAAGGACGGCTCCTGAGCCACATCCATCACAAACCAGCAGCAAAGACACAGCTGTCAGCTGGAGCTTCCTGCTGCTTGTTAGCAATGGGGAACACCTGGCTCCTTGGTGGGGGGCCCACTGCTGCATTTTGGGCAAGGAGGAAGCTTGTCTCATTAGGATCCAAGAATTTATTGTTGGTCTCCTTCATCCTTTGGCAGTTTGATGCAAATACATACATCAGAGCAATGCTGCCCTGAGCATTCCCACTGCCTCCAGCACTCCTCCCATTGCAAACAGACCTGAGCTGCTCAGCGGCCACAGCACCATTCCCTGCTCTGGCCCTCATCCTTAACCACTCCTTGGTGCTGAGTTGCAGGGGAAAGCCAGCTCTGCATCGGGCGAGGACGCCCTAACGCTTGGCCAAAGGCACCTGGATGCCAGGTCCTATGTCAATTAACGGCCATCAACACTGCTACCACAACCAGTCCCTGCCCATCAAACCCAGGAAGAATGACTCTCCTGCTGCCTCCTGGCAGGGCTCAGTCTACAGAGCTCTGGAGCTCCCGTGGGGTCAGGCCTGGCTGTTACACATCCGTCTCGATCCGCAGCCGCTCCATCCGCCGCACGTTGCACTCCACGGCCACACGGCTGGTGATGGGCCGAGCACAGGCCTGGGGGAACCAGCCCCGCTCGCCGTCCCGCAGCCGCTCACCCCAGCACCAGCCTGGGAGGAGAATGGGATGTGAGCATACTTGGGAAGCACCCGCAGCAGGAGGCTGTGGCTCCGTCAGCTTCCAGGCCCAATATCCTGGGCTGTGTGCACAGAGCTCACTCCCTGTGATGCTGTGGAAGATCCACAGAGGCCGTGCCCCACCACAGCCGTGCCCAGAGGCGCAGACCCCACTCACCATCCTCCTCGCCCAGCACCAACACCACATCGGCCTGCTGCAGGGAAATCTCATCTGCCTGCTTGGCCATGTAGGCACGGGTGATCTCCACTTGGCTCAGGTCTGCAGGGAAGGACAGAGCCAGTTAAGAACATGGGATTGGTGCATCCCAGGCTGAGTGGGAGCCCATGCACACGGCCACGCTGGCCCTTACCTCCACGGGGAGTGCTGTCAGGCTGCTCTCGCTCCCGGTACATCAGCGCGGTGACCCAGCGTGCCCGGTCACTCCTGGCAAAGGATAAACCAACATGAGCAGGAAAGGCCACTGATGGCATCCTGCTGCTGGCAGGGAAGGAAAGACCTCCCCCCAGGGATGGAGGCTTTCAGGACTCACAGCGTCTCTGCTGACAGCAGCACCTCCTCCCGCCGGCCCTCGCTGTCCCTCTCCATGGCCACACGCAGCAGGTGCCCGCCTGGCCGGCCGGGAGGAGGGGATGGTGGCTCTGTGGTCTCCATCTTCTCCACCGAGACTTGGTCCAGCATGGCGTAGTTCATGACAGTGTAGCTCTCCTCACTGCAGCAGGGACAGAAGGGGCTTCTCAGAGCTTCCTCCCTGCATGGCATCACTCCCAGGTGGGCTCCACCCGATGGCTCTGGGCCATTCACAAGAAATGCCTCCCTCGTGGCCACAACACGGCAGCCTTGAGGTTTCCTAATGCTGCCTGGGGAAGCAAGACATCAACCCACCAGTCCTGTGCCAGAGGAAGGCCTTGAGCTGTACCTTTTCTTCTTGGTGATGATCAGGACGTCATTGAAGAGGAAGAGGTGGCAGACCCTGCCGGAGCCCTTACGGAAGATTCCTCCTTCCTCAGAGGAGAGCAGGTTGAGCTCACCCCGCTTCAACAGCCAGCGGGAGGCAGAGATCAGGGGAAAAGGCTGCAACGGAGAAAACCTAAAGGAGCATGTGTCTCATACGTGGCAGGTAAAAACAACTCAGATTAGACCCTTAGTCTGTTGGATGGACAGCACAGCAACAGGCAGCTATTCCAGCCCACAGCCTGCTCAGCCCCATCACCACACATCCTCACCTTCTTCTTCCCGAACTCCAGCTGCTTCTGCAGGGTGCACAGCTGCTCTGTCCTCTCCATTGCACGAGCTCCCTCATTGCACTTCTTAACCAGCTGGAAAAACACAAAGAGATGGGTGGATGAAAGGAAGGATGATACAGGTGCTGCTGGTGGGGGCCCCAATAAGACAAGTAAGAGTTGTAGTGCACTCACCTCCATGGCAGTTCTGAGGTTGGGAAAGCACCAGTGGAAGATACAGTGAAGAGAAGGACAAAGGATGGGCCAAAGAAGAATGAAGAAAAGAGGACAAGGAGGAGGAAAAAACACCATCAAGTGAAACAAATGGGCAAGTGAAAAAACATGTACATCCCACAGCTATTTGCAGTGAGAATGTCAAGTGAACCCATGTAAGAAGGAAAAATAAGAGGGCACAAGGGCAGGCTTGGGACCAGGGTGGTGAAACAGAGTGCTAAGAGGGAGGAGAGATGGGGAGCAGGCAGCCGTCCTCACCTTGCTGATGGCTTTCAGAGCTCTGGTGGCAGCTCCATATGCTGCAGTGCATGCTTGTGTTTTTTGACAGACTGTCTAGAACGTCAAGACAAGAGGCTTTAGTGATATTGCAAGACAGAGCAACGGCAGAGCAGCTGCTGAGCTGGGATCTGTGGTCAGAGCAGAAGGCTCTCGTGGCTCAGCAAACCAACACCTGGAAGCAGTCCCCTCTCCAGAGGTGCCAAGCAATGCTGCTGTGTGACTTACTTACATCTAACAGCAGAGGAAGCCTCGTTACTCTCTGCATAGGGAGAATGAGAAATGATATCAGTGGCAGCCCTCCACATTCTGGTTTCCTTTCAATTTGTTTCAAGGCCTCTTTAAATAAGGGGTTTGTGTTTCTGCAATGGGACAAGAAATCTCCATTAACGCTGTTTTTCAGGTATCAAGGTTTTCCAGAGGATTCCCATACGTGAGGAACACAGTGCAGTGCTGCCTCTGGGGCTCAGCAACAGTGAGCACAGCTGGAGCAGCAGGCGATGGAAAAACAACTGGAAACACTGAGTCTACCCGAGGTTGGGACACACCTGCACCACCAGCACACTCTGGGATGAGCAGCCTCTGCATGCACCCCTCATGCATCCCATCTTCAGGAGATCCCTGTAAGAGCCATACTCACAGCAGCCTCTGCAGTGTCCTCTGCTGGTAGACTTCGTTGGAGCAGTAAATGATGTAGGGGTTGAAGTGCTTCGAAGCGTGCTCCTCCACAATGTCACTGATGTCTGGGATGAGAACGTTCTCCTGGTGTCGCTTCTCTAGGGCTTGGAAGAAGCTAAGGAGAGGAAGTCAGACAGTCTCACTGCATGACTCACCAGGGCAGGACAGAGATGATCTGCAGTTTACTGCAGCCCATCCTTCCCCCACACGCCCTGCCCTGTCCCATGAGCTCGTGTCCTCCCCCATCCCTCACACATTTACCCCCAGGGATCCCCCCCAGCTCTGGCCTTCGCTTCATCCACAGCCTTGCCCACATCCCAGCACTGCAGGCAGGCGGTGCCTCTGCAGAAGCACAGATTGGGTCTGGGGCAGCAAAAGCCTTCTGGTTTAGGAATTAAAGAAATCAACTGTCCAGAGCAATGCACAAGCTGCACAGCTTGGAGGGTTGCCTAAAGACAGAAACAAACTGCAGTGCACTTGGCCATGAACAGGCCCTGCTCGGACCATCCCAAGACACCACGTGTTTCCCTGAGCAGAACAACCCCTTGAACTCTTTGCTCTGAAATGACATTTCCACACTGGAAATGTTTCCCATGCCACCGCAGCCAGTGGGTACAGCTGCTCCACACACACAGCCATGCCCAGGTTGGTGGCAGGGACACGCCATGTGCTCAGGGCACACCTTGTCCCCTGCAGGGCCACCTGCATCGTCAGGGCAGCTCACAGCCCCTACAAGAAGTTTCCCTCGCCCAGTGAGGTCCCTCCTTGCTGCATGAAGAGCGAGGCCCTGCCGCCCCCGCGTCGGTTCTCACACAGCTGCAGAACCTGCATCCCATCTGGGAATCCCCAGCTGGGAGCTTCCAGGAAACAGGAAAGCTCTCAGCACAGTGATGGGGAGCTCTGCAGCAGGCATGTAACTGGGCACTGCTATTCAACATATTATGTGCTGCTCCTGCTGACAAATCCCTCAAGCCAAAACTGACCCAGCATCGTGACTGTGCAACAAGATGGTGCTGCAGCACCGTAGGGATGTGTGCTGGGCGAAGTACAATCAGGGGATGGATGTCTCAGCACTTCCAGGGATGCTGCCCCTCCATCAGAAAGCTGCAGAGGTCTACCATCACAATGCTTCACTCACTTGGTGCTGACAGCCAGGATGTCGCTGATGTTGGAGAAGAGGTGGTGGTGCTCCGTCTGGGTCATGGTCTCCTTCAGCTCCTCCGACTTCTTGAAGCAGCCCACCAGCACGCTCAGGCTGTGCATGTAGGAGAACTCCGATGTGATGATCTCAAACATCGCCTGAAAGCAGCAAGGCAGGGAGATGCAGCACAGCAAACTGCATTATTACTGGCATAGCAAGGGCGTGAATTAAAACCTACTGCATCTCATTCACACCAATGATGCCCGTGTGTTATTTAATAACAACTGCATGTTATTTACATTCATAATGACTGGAAAAGGCATTTTCAGCATCCCCCATCCCACACACTGCCTGCCATCAAGGACTTCTGCAGGATGTGCCCTCAGCCCTGGCACACTGTGTGCTCACCTCCTGCCTCTTGCGCTCCTCAGGCGTTATGGCCTCCAGCATGCCTGCCTCCAGCACCTGCGGGTGAAACTCAGTGCAGAAAACGGCTCTGCTGGGCCTGCACAAGAACCACGTGGTTCTGCAGGTAGCAGAGCTGCTTCACAAGCAGGGATCACTCTGCATTAAACACCTGAGGAGCAGAAGACATATCCCACGAGCCCAGACCTGCTTGGAGCCCAGCATGTCCCAGCTGGCCCCAAAGCATCCCACAGCACAGTGCTGCAGCATGAGCTGCTCCCTACTGGGTGGCAGCTCAGAATTTAAAACACACGCTGCCCTGTTTCCTTTCAGTGAGCGAGGCACCTGCTTGTGCCATAAGGGCTACTTGCAAGGATGAATGAGCAAAGGAATAATCATTAACAACAGCAAGGTACAGCCCGGCCCTCTCAGACCAAGCAAAAGACATAGGAAAGCAGGAGGTTGGGCACATGTACCTCGGGGAGCTGGCTCCAGGTGACCTGTGCGGGCCGATAGCTCCGCACCACGATGGCAGCACCAGGCAGGGATGGCTCCTCAGGGCTGGGCTCCTCCAGCAAATCCTCGTCCGATTCATGGCTGACTGAGTTCAGCCCTCTCTCACGGATTTCCTGGTATAGCCGTGGCTCTGCGTGGGGAGAGGTACGGAGTGAGAACAGCCTCCTGCAGCCCGCCTCGCCCTGCTGGGATGGACTTTGCACAGTGCTGGTCAAGCAGCAGCTTGCACGTCCCCAGCAGTGTTTGCTCTGAGCAAACAGAGTCAGGAGTGTTCCAGCTGCAAGTGCGGCTGCGCCCTCCCCAGCAAGCAGGAATGCAGTGGCACACGTGCAGCAAAGGGACTGGAAAAGGGGGACTACACAATGATAGCACAGAGGGAAGGCCATGGGATGAGGGCATGCGGCACTCACGGTCCTTGAATGAGCCGCCGTGCTTCTGCACCCGCTTCCGCCCAAGGGTTCTCTGCAGGAGGAAGAAAAGGAGCTGCCACCGTGCTGCGCTGATGGCTGCAGAGCTCACACCATGTGCCCCAGTGCCACCAGCTGCGTTCGGTTCCCTTGAGAAGGGGAGCAGCCCACACACACCGCCCTGCTCCCCCAGCCTGACTCTGAGCAGTTGTTTGCAGTGGCTCAGCCCCAGCCTTGTGTTATCGGGGTGACCATCTCAGCAAGCTTGCCACTGCTCGCTGCCGTTCCCATCTGTCTGCCCCACACCTGGACTTTGCCTGCCCGGCGCCTGGCAGTGCTGCTTCACCCACGCCCATGCACTGCCTGCAGGAGCCAGCCCTGCTTCTTGCAGAAGCAGATTCCAGGCCCTCTGCGGACCTAAGCAGCCGCTGGTGCCAGGCAGACTCCCAGGCTCAGCTCACCTGGCTCAGCCAGCCCCACCAGCTCCGTGCCAGCCGCACAGCAACAGATGCAGGCACACAGCTCAGCCCACTCCTGTCCCCATCACCACCAGGCTCCATCCCTGCACCAAACCCACCTTGTTTCTGCCAGGGCTGCGGGCAGGCGGAGCGCTCCCCTCCTCCAGCAGTGGTTTCAGTGTAGGCACGGTGCTCACAGGCTCCATCTCCGTGCCCGTGCCCTTCATGGCTGCACGGTACGACATGTTCCTCAGGTTGCGTTTGAGCATCCCTCCTCCATCCTCCTCTGTGTCCTCCTGCAGTGTGACGCTGGGGACGGACGCTCGCTTCTGCCCCGAGCACGCAGCATCAGGGATGGACCCAGTGCTGGGATTCCGCGTGGGGTTCTTGGTCTTGGTGGAGACCGCCAGGCTCCGGGGGATCAGCTGCTGCGTGCCCACCTTCAGCGCAGCCGGGCTGTCGGTGCTCAGCACGATGCGGCGCGGCTCCGCCACGGGGAAGCAGCTCATGGCAGGGTCAGGATTGCGCTTGCCTGGAGGGGAGGTTGGTGCAGGGGGTCCGGATCGCAGCGGGTGGCAGCGGTACTCCAGGAGGAAGGTCTGGTCCTCGGCTGCTGGTGGGCTGCGAGACATGGCAACGGCACAGGGAGTGGAGAGCTGCGCTAGAAACAGACAGTCAGATGGACAGACAGGGAAGGAACACTTTCCTCTGCTAAGGCTGAGGATACAGGTGTGGCACAGCTCACAGTGCTGCGTGGGGAGCCTGGAGGAGCCCGCACAGCTGCCCCTGTGGTGCTCACTCTGACCATGGCAGCACGGCTGGGGGCCCCACACTGCTCTCCTTGGGCATCGATCCTGACAGACCCCAAAGCCCAGGGGCAGACTGGGCTGACGGGTGCTCAGCCTCGGCTCCCACGGAGTTGATGGGGGCTCTCGGTGTCCCCACAGCCCCTCCAGCACTCAGCTCCATCTCTCCTCACTAGGAGCTAAGCCTGCCCACCTCCTCCTGAGCCGCACAGCTGAGCCCTCCCGGATAAACACCGCACACAGCATTCTACTGCTCCATTGCATAACACGAGTTAAAACTCGGGTTTAATTTCTCCGAACTGAGATCCCATTGTCCACCACGTCTGAGCTGCTTCCTTCCAAAGGCCACGGAGCAGAGAACAGCCCGGACCGGGACACATCTCCTGGCAGAGGGACAAAGCACCGCACCAACAAAACCCCTCTGATCCGGCTCTTCTATTTCCCTGCGTTGGGTTGGGGACAGACGCCGGGGGCCGCCAAGCAACTCGCGGACGGGAGAAGCGCCGCGTTCCGCCTTTCCCCCTCCCCGGCTGCAGACACAGCCCCGATCCCCGCAAAGGACCCGGAAGGATTTGCAAACAGCAGTGCCACCGCAGCCCCCCAGATGCATCTTCGGAAGCCCTCCCCGCCCCGTACCTCGGTCGTTTGGCAGCTGCGGGCGGTGCCGAGAGCCCCCGAGGCATCCACCCCCACGTGCGGGGCGGGCGGAGCTGCGGGACGGGAGGGAAATTCCTCCGGGTGGGGGAGCGGGGGCAGCGGGGCCGCAAGGCTGGGGCTGGAGGGGACCGCTCCGCCCCGAGGGCAGCGCGGCAGCCCCCCAGGGTTACGCCCGGTCCCGGTTCTGAGCCCAACTCCGGTCCCGTTTTCCCCCCGGGGTCCCCGCGCTCACCCCGGCCGCGACCCCGCACCTACCGGCGGCCCCGGAGAGAGCGCGGAGAGGGGCGGGGCCACGGAGGGGCGGG
>JAOWBP010004584.1:930903-949929 GCA_028571105.1 Tragopan temminckii
GACTCTCAGGAGTGCTGTTATAAAGCAACATTGTCCAGAAGTCAGCGCTCTACTGCAGGAAAAATCCCACACAAAAACCCCACACAAGGGCCATTTTCTGGGAGAAGAGCAGATGAAATATGGCGCGTGTTTTGCTAACCTTTGTTGAGTCCAAGGTCTCCTTTTTTGGAAGAAAACGGCACTGAATCTCTGAGTAACTGGGAGTGAGGGTTTGACTCAGACGGGGCCGCGTGCTGAATGCGCAGCATTCATTCAAACCGTATCAAACAGCACAACTGAGAACTCAAAGGGAACGCTTCCAAAATACATGTCTGCTTTGGAGACGGGGTTTTTTGGATTTTAATTTACCTCGTGTCTACACTCAAAATCCTCCATGCATCTGTATGGAAAACAAAGCGGCTCTGAATGCACCGTGGGTCACAGCGTGGAAGAAAGTGGCTTCTTCAGTAAAACCAGGCATGAAAATGCCACGCGTTGGAGCAGATGGCCCTCTGCTGCTCAGAGGTTTGGTTGTGTTTCTCTTTCTGTCATAACCACAACATCAGCTTTGTTGTGAACTTAGGACTGTGTGTGGAAATACCACAACATTACTACCCAAAGTGAAATTGCTTCAGTTGTTGCTGCTGTTTGACAGCCTGCAAAACACCGACTCGTGCTATGGAAAACACAGCGCGTGGTTTTAAGTGAGCTCTCAATTCATCGCTCATTCAGTTCTGCCAAATGAATACAGGTATGTATCCTAAAAAGAAAGGAATCAAAGCGTTTTTCTGCCAAAGTCTCTTCTTTGTTTTGAAACTGACTGCAAAACAGTCAGAGAAAACACAGAGCAAAACAACTCCGAGACAGATGCTGCTGCAGCTCTCTACACACACCTCCATACAGCCATTTCCTCGTGAGTCACATGGAAATCTGAAAGGCTGAGGTGAACAGGACTCCCTTTGGGGGAGCTCAGTGCCTTTTTGTTTTGATCCACAACTCCAGGCATCTCCGACACGCATTAGGGAAAGAAGAAAGGAATCCAGCTAGCTCCAGCAGTTCCTTTCCTGGCAAGCCCTTCAAACCAGCCTGGTTTGCAGAGACATTCAGCACCTTCAGCTGTCCTTGAGACGAATGGTTAACGTGAGTGTGAAACAACACTGGAAATCAGATCACTCCTTTGCCAGCATACATCTAAATATAAGCTAAGTGCCTATCTCCAGGCTGCCAAGCTGGATTATTTTTGGCTGGTACACACAACATACAGTCCGATGAATCACGGTATGAAATGCTATAGGACCGCAGTATTACATTGGCACAGCTTTACAGAAAGAGGAGAAAAAAGGAAAACCAACACAGAGCGGTGAATGAGGGGCGCGTTGGGGAAGGGAATTATTGGGGGTAACATCACCTGTAGGGCTGCTCTCCTGTGTGTGTCCGCAGATGCCTCGTCAGGTTGGCTGAGCGTGGGAAGATCTTCCCACAGTACCTAGGATAGCAAGAGCCAAGTCAGTGCATCAACAGCACCACCCACTGCCACCTCTGATGGGAGACCCCGCGCTGCCCATTCTTGTTGCCAATCACCCGAGATTTTAATAGACCTCTCCTCTGTGCCCTGTTGGTCACTTATACAGAATCTACACGATTATCCTTGGAATTCATTGAATTTGCTTCCAGATAAATGCTGCAGCCTTGCATTGCTGTTACCAGGATGTACTGCTGTGAGTCTGACAGTCTGCTTAGAATAAGGAAATGCAGCAGTAGAAAATAAAATAGGAGAAGGAACCACGTTCCATAGTAAATCTGACTCATTGCAAACTCAAAAGGAAGGGAAGTATAAATAAAGATGTTAATTGGGAAATAAAATACTCAGGAGGAAAAGCTATGTTCTGTGTCTGGGCAGCCCAATGCTTGACGTTGCAGAAGGAAATACGAGTTGAGTTTCTTAATTTCAGAGACATTTGGATGTCCTTAAGATGGATGGTTAATGTGAATGTTAATCAATAATGAAAATCCACATGGTAATGGGCTACTGTGTGTATAAATCTGAGTCCCTCTCGTAGTGGGGAACCTCCTGTTTCTAACCACCCAGCTGAAACCTGAGCACAGAGCCTTTGAGGCAAAGCAGAACGCTGCAGATGCATCAAGCAAAGTCTGTGCCCACACAGTGCCCCTGAGAAAGGTGCAGGGAGAGCCATCACAAGAACCTACTTGCAGGTAAAGCTGTGTGAGCTCGCACGGATTCCCATTCCCTCAGGGCTATGCTCTGACACACACATTTTTAGCTGCAATTGGTACACGAGCATTGCTGCGGATAGAACCGTCTGTGCAAAGAGCAGCTCAGTGCTTGCTGCTTTTAAAGCTCCTTCACTTTGCATAGCTGAGACCGTGCTGCTTTTCCACTGCAAACTGTGGCACTGGCTACCACGCATCAGAGACTTGGCGTGGAAGGGCCCTGTTTGCTTGAGAATCTCCAGATCTGCTCCCGAGGTTATTCAAGATTACAAAGCAAACAGAAGATGCCCGTTTTCCACCAGACAAAAACAAGCTATTTCAGAGCACGTTCGTCATCGGCGTGCTCCGTTCTAATTCTGCTGCCCCCTGTTTTCCCTCCCAGCCCTGTGTGGGAGGTGGGGATGCCCACGTGGGGTTGCTGTGCTCCCTTACCTGCAGGTGTAACGCTCCTTGCCCTTCCGCAGGATGGGGTCTGACAGTGTGGGAGGCGGCGATCGGAAGTTGAAGGGGTGGTGGGGAAGGGGCTGCAGGGAACTGCCGGAGTCCGCCTTCATGGCTGCAAAGCTCTCCAGTTTCTCCGTCATCGTTTCTATGGCTGACATCTGTAAGCAGAAGGGCCTCGTGTCAGAGAGACTGGGGAATGAAGGGAGCTGGGCAGGAGGCAGAGGGGCCCTGCAGCAAAGCTCAGGCTGAGGATGGAGCGGGGCCATGCAGAGTTTGCCTGGCCAAGACGTTTTAATTACATGTCAGAAAGGTTGAGGAGCCCGTTAAGGTGATGGAAGGAGGAGTGGGAGGTGGCTGAGCTTCCTGAAGGGAAAGGAAAGTCCAGCCAAGCTAAAATAAAAGAGAGCAGTGGTTTGGGTGAGTTACGGCTATGGGAGGACTGCAGTCTGCACCTGGAAGTGCAGGCTATGGTTCTATTCTATGATTCTACGATTCCAAGTCCTGTTTGGGTGGGAGCAGCAGGCATGCAGGGCCTGCAGGATGGCCCCAAAGGAAAGGCTGCCATTCCCCTACAGCTTTGCGTTCTGGGACCCAGCAGCAGCCACAGAAACACTGGGGGTGAACACCAGAAACAGGAAGAAACCTGGAGAGATGGGAAAAAGGGAAAGCAACGAAAGGCGAGAAGAGAGCTGGAAAGCAAAGGTTGTGCACAAAAGTCCTGCCTAAAAAAAAAAAAAAAAAAAAAAAAAAAAGGCCAACCAAAACCCACTTTTACTTTCATTAAAGCAAAACAGGAAATCCAAATCCAAGAGAGAACAGCAGCTCAGAGGACTGCACTGACGTCTCCAGCGTTCAGTTTTATGCACTCTTGAGAGCACTTTGAGATACCACGCTGAAAATGGGGATAAAACAAACAAGGCAGCAATAAAGCTGCCTCTTTACTGCGGATGACATCAGTGGGAAGGGAGCAATGGGGGCAGTGGGAGCCTGAATGGAGGCAGACAGCGAGCAGGGAGACGGCGAGCAGCGGAAGGCAGTAGGAAGCCATATATCAAAAGTAGATGCTCTATTGTACAGGAAGGGCTGACCTTTTGCACGTTTACACTTTATTAAACTGGGTTTGGGGGAGGGTGGGGGAGAAGAGAGCCAAGATATTGTTTAAAATGTATGACTATTAAAAAAAAAGTTGTCTTAATCACCAAAGAATACATTGTGGAAGGCTGACAACCATTCATAAGCTGTAAAAAAGAGGAGTAGTAAAACCCATTTCTCGATAATAGATCCGCAGCCCCTTAGTTGGAGGCTCCCAGCCCATGATAAATAGTAAGTAATACTTAGCGCCAGCCACTTGAAAAGGTTACTTGATCATTTACAGCAAAAGCTCTGCCCCAGCTGCCAGTCATGTAACAAAACCATCACGTTAAAATGCTATCCGGATCTTTCAGAGCTATGCCACTCAGCCCTTTGCTGGAGTACCTGGAGATATCTTTTGTTGTGCCCTGTTCTTTAGGCACTTAGTCAGAGATGTTTGCTGGCTTGATAGCCCTAGGCTTATTTTAAAATTCTAAACACCGGCCATAGCCTCTCCAGTGCTAAAGGCACTTTGCTATTTAGGGAACAACTGCCTGGTTATAATAAAAAAGATGGGGAGAAGAAAAAGAAACTTAACAGGTGAGAAAAGGTTCTCCATTAAGTTATCAAAAAGTTACATCGTTTATTTACGCTGTCCAGAGTTTCATTTAAAATAGACAATGTGTGAATAACTCACAGCACAGCAACGACTGTCTACGACTGGGTAAGGAGTGAAAGTTGCCTGGAATTCAATGTAAGAAAGCATCTTCTGATGCTTTAGCATGGCTTTTGGCTGGCTGGCATCGCAGTGAGGGCCCTCTGTGAGATGCACAACAGAAAGGACTGAGAGCAGACGTGGGCTTAGAATGGGAGAAACACGGGGAGGGTCCTCCAACCCACCTGCTATATGGATGTTGGTTCTAATGAACAACAGAAGCAAGAGCTACTGAAATCACAATGCTAAGGAAAATATCCAGGATAGCATTGGATGGAGAGCTGGCAAGTAAAAATCTCACATATTCTTGAACCAATGAGGTGCCTTCATCCACCATCCGTCCTTGGGATATCTGATTGGTTTGTAGCATGGGAACAGCCACTCCTGAGGCCAAGTGATCATTACACTTCACTAAAAATCAGTTATCAGGAAGTTTCGGGCTCGAGTGATTGTAAATTTTAGGCTATTCTGCGTGATAAGCCATCAGAGATAACCAGACCTTCCACATCTTTTCATTGCCATGGGAAGAGGACGTGGTCAGGATTTCAGGAACAATGTTAACAGCCTTCCACCCAACGTCGGCTGCTGCCCAGGGCCCCCACGTTTCTCATCGTCTCGTTGGGTTCCTTGCTGCACTAGCTCCTCCCTGCTATCAGATTCTTTACAGGCAGATATCCCCACCATTCTAACTCACACAAACACAGGATGTTCCTGGCCAGCCTGCCACATTATCCAGCCTGTATGGAGGAAAAATCGGGGGAAGTTATTAACCAAACTCAGAGGCTGATGCAAAACAATGAAGGAACTAAGTTTAGCTGTGAAAGCAACCAGGATCCAGCTTTCACAAACCTGCAAGTTATTAATCTAAGGTGGGAAACGCTATCAGACAAGAACAATGCATGTGAATGCAACTAAGAGTACAGGAATGGGCTCCCAGCAGGGGGACGGGGATGGCTGGGGGCACTGACAGCACATTGGGCATTCTGAAACAGGGAATCATGAGCACAAAGAGTAACACCATTCTGGGGAGTGTTTAGCTATCACAGGGAAAGCATTCAAAGCAACTGCTGGAAAATTCTGGAGTTCTGGACCCTTGGGTGAAAAGAATCTGATGCAAGTGACCTCACTGCACTTCTCCATCACAAAGCTTTGGCATTCAATCAGCACTGAGTTATTACTGTAGTGCTTTACCTGGGGGTGGAATAGCAGCGGGGAGGGTCGCAGGTACTTCTCCTTTAGGGCTCCCACAGGGTCTGTCACCTTCCGCTTCTCCACCCTGCTGGACAACAACACAGAGGGTTACGTACCTTCCAGGGCACAACAGCAAAGGAGCAGCTGAACATTTAAACTACGCCCACGAGGCTGTTCTCCTTTAACACACCTTTAACTCCCCCTCCTGTTGGATGATGACCCACACATTACCCACAGCAGGCGGTGGAAAACAGAGCCCCTCCTTTGGGCAGCAGTTGGGGTTTCTAAGTGAGGTGGCAGCCCAAGCTCTTCTGATGGCACTGCAGCTCCTTCACATATTCCATTCCCGAGCACTCTGCTGTGCAGAAACAGCCCTATTTTTGAGAAAACTGGCTGTGCTTTCACAAAATATTCTCCTTGCAGAAAAACCACGGTGTGGAAGCACCCAGAAAGAGAATCTGCAAGGGGAACGTTGCGTGAAAGTAAGCCCAACAAATGCAGTTGCATCTTTGAATCTCCGGAATGGAGTCCATCCCCATTACATCTAACTATATTAGTCCAGCATAAATGAGAGCGAATCATTTTGCCACATTTCAGCTGATTGGTGCGTGGCTCAAATTACCAAAGAGTTTAAAAGAAGAGTCACGCAGAGTGCTAATTAGTGAACTGTATTTAATCTGCATTTATTTTTTCTTCGGTAGAAGAAAAGAGCAGAGCTGGGTTTGCAATGCACCCATAGTGACCGTGCTTCGGAAGGAACGTGAGTCGGTGTGCTCAGAGCTGCAACAACCCAAGCAGCTTTCTGCCTGACATAAGCAAAGGGTGCTCACGACCCATTGGCCACGCCATGCCATGCCATGGGGTTAAGCCAATCTTCTCAGCCCAGTGCCTGAGAACGTTACCTTAACGAGGCCGAGCTAAAAACTGCCCTGATTTCAGGCTGTCTGGCTGCATTAAATTATATCACCAGGAGAAAATGTCAAGGATTTAAGTGGCCTTGGGGAGAAAAATGGAAGGAGCCAAATGATGTGAGAGAGTCTGATAAAGAGAAGTTTAGAAACAAAATATTTCCATATTTTTTCGAGCTGGGACTTGGACGCTCGGCTGTTTGGCTCATTACATCAGGAGTCTGATTCACAAGCAGCTCTGCCACGGACTTTCTATTTTAATGTATTACTAAAACCGTACGCGCCCCTTGGAATGCAACGCGCGATGCCCCGTCCTTCCCTTCCATCTGTCTTTTGGGCCTTTATGCTTTTCCCTGGGCTGCTATTTTAATTGGCAGCTGCTTTTGCAGCCCGTGTTGTTTTAACATTCCAACTGAGGCTGCCCAGAGGTGGCACGACCCTACCCAAACTCCCAGTTTTTGCCTCCCTACCCCACGTATCTACGTTTTTTCCTGCATCAGTGAGTAACAGACTACGTACATCAGCCCTTTTGCCTTCCTTCCCCAGGAGATGCTCACGCCAGGCCCACGTTACAAACCCCAGGTCGTGATGCAGCCCTTCCCAGCACGGATGGGCAGCATGTAGGCTGTGACAGCATCAGCCCCCAGAGCTGGCACAGCGAGAGCCGCTCTCCCAGCAGCAGGCACGGAGGGCTCACTAATCCTCATCTCAGCTGACAGCTCCTTGGCCCCGCTATGCACCGACATCATTTTTTCCCACAGTTATCAGCCATCCAGCAGCAGCAAGGCGGTGACATAGGTGCTGTTCCACCTCGCCATGAGCCGCTCCTTTGAAGGCTCTGACAACCCATCCCAGTGCTGACACCACAGCCCTGCGGTGATGCTGAGCCTTTCCAGCACTACGAAACCACGACCGCAGCACAACCCATCCCCTGCCAGCAGCCTGGGCACCACTGGGCTCTATGCAGCCCTGCGACACGCTGCTCACACTAACTGCAGAAATACCCATTGGTCTGAGCAAGAGCTGAGTGCCCAATCAGACATGGAGCCCATTGGGTCAAACCTGCAGCTATGAAACAGTGTCCTAAGAGAGAATTAATTAACAGCCAGGTTAATGTCTAAACGAGGCTGGTTTGGGCTGCTTCCTTTCTAAGAACCAGCCAATGGTATTTGCTAGGTGACAACTGCATCTCTGGGCACCGATGGCAATGCTGCTTGCAGACTCACTGCTATGCTCATCTTCAAAAGCTCACAGCCATTCTCCTTTAGAAACAGACACAAATCCCTCCTTTACACCTTCTGAATTCATTCCTTCTGGAAGTCTAACTGGCACTTGGATAACTTCACCTACTCCCCTTTCCATGCACAACTTACGAGAGGAGCGACACAATGCATCGCACCTCCCCCCAAAACCCTTCTGTGCAAAGTGAAACTAGAAAACCCTGCGCATCTTTTAAGAACAATACATGCCTCCGGGAGAGTCGAGATAACACTCTACCACGTATTTACACAGTACTTGCTACTCGAGCCTTAAAAACATTTCACAAGGCTGAGTCTGCAACAGCAGTTCCTATGAGCTGAAGAAGGAATTATAAAGAAAAAGGGAGGTGGGGAGAAAAAAAAAAAAAAAAAAAAAGGTGAAGTGGCTCACAAAGGGCCATCAAAGAAGTGAGTGGGAGAGCTGCATTTGCAGACTCCCAGGGCTCCTGACTCATTCCCAAGCCATGAGAGCCCGGGCTCCAAGGCATCTGAACTCTGCATTCTTATCAAATCAAACCTCTGGAATTTCCCCAGCAGAAGTGCCATCTTAGCGTTGGCTCGTGGGAGAGTCCTTAAATAGGTCAAGTTTCTTCTTTATCAAAATAAGGATGTGTTCTTTATACATATTGATTATGAGCACTCCTTTCAATTATTCAGCCCTTTCGATTCAGAAAACTCAGCGTGCTGTGACAAAGGGCAGACAAGCACTGCCAGGCTGTATGGACACACTGACCTACCAGGCATGTGCTGCTCCTCCTGAATGTATTCACCTCGAGTGATGATGCCAGCTAGAAAACCAGCTCATTAGAGGAAACAATTAAGGCAGGGTATGTTAATACCTGTAGATGGGATCCATGAAAAAGGGTGATGGCTTTGCATAATGCAGGGATGGTTGCTGAGGCAGCTGAGACTGGGAAATCTTGGGTAAGACTTCACTTGCCATTAGCTTCCTTTCCCCATAAATGTGGTTCTTCCGTGGCTCTCTCCCTCCGTTCTGACTGGCTCGGATGCGGTTGCCGATGCTCAGATCCAGTGGCTGCTCCTCCCCTGAGGACGGGGCTGGCAGGACCTTCGGCGGTGGCAGGATTGGCTTTATCTCTTTTGGCTTTGTGGTGAGATCGAAGGGCGACTCCGAGCTGGTGCTGCCCACTTTGTGGAGGTCCCTGGGTGACTTTGGTTCTGCCTTGACCAGCAAGTTGTGATTGAGGGTTCGCTCCGTGAAAGGGTAGAGTGAATGGGGGAAGTTGGGGAGGAACTGAAACGGAAACATGGAATGATACGGGAGCGACCCCATCTTTTTCTCCTGCATCCCCATAAAGCCAGGCCCAAAATACTTCTCTGCGATGGAGGCGATAGCCTTAATAGAGTCATTAGCTGCTCCCGTGGTGGGCAGCAGGTGCTCTTCTGGGGGAGGAAAGAAGGAATGCTGAGAATAGAAGAGAGGGATCTCGCTTGCGTTGTTGGTGGAGCTCGCCGACACGGAGCTGCTGACAAAGTCCGGCTTGCTCTCCATCTGTTTGCTCTTATCTTTTGTTTTGTCCCTGTCGCTCTCTGCGTCACTGTCCAGGTCAGAGCCGGTGCCAGTGGTGGTATCCAGGTCTGTGCCCGTGGTCGTGTTGACGTCCTCGAAGTCGCTGCCATCGGACATGTCACTGTTCCTGGCTTTTAGCTTCTCCAGGTAGGAGTTCTCCAGGCTGCTTTCACATTTCTCTTCTGCCGAGGCGGCCTGGTTGCTGTTGCTCACCGCAGAGATCAGGGGAAGCGCAGGGTTCCCGAGGGGGCTGGGGAGCTTTGCGTCTTGGGTGTGGTTGAGGGGACTTTTGAGGAGTTGTGTGGGTGGTAACAAGGGGGGCCGGGGGTAGAGAGATGGTGGGAAAATCCCCGGGAATCCCGGAGTGAGGGCAGGGAACGCTGGGGGGGCGGGTGAGAATGGAAGACCCCCCGGGTGGGGACGGGATGGAAAATAATCGTTAAATCCCAAGCTGGCATGGTTGAGGTTGGGAGAGGGCTTGGATTTGTCCATCATGGAGGTGGGCGTTAAGGGGAGGCCCGGGGCAAAAATGCCCCCGGGGTTGTAATGGTTCTTGCCCTCGCAGAAGCGCCGGTGCTTGTTGAGAGAGGAGGTAGTGCTGAACATCTGCCCGCAGTCCTTGCACTTGATTTGGGTGCGACAGTCCGCATGCATCCGCTTGTGACGGCAGAGGTTGGAGAACTGCGTGTAGGATTTGTGACAGACCTCACCTAAAGCATCAACAGAAACCAACAACAAAAGCAATATGAAATTAACAGGAAATGGGACGGAGCGAGTTAAGAGCTTTCTGCAATACCATTAAGTGACCACTCCGTAGGGATGTTCCACAAATGCCTTGCCAGCCAGAGCTCTGTTTGGTGGGGTCGAGGCTGTATTTGTTGAATTAGCACAGCTGGCAGTGCTAAGCTAACACTACCTCACCGTCCTCTTTAATGATCTGTAAATACAGAGCTTTCAAAACGTGATTCTTTATGACCGCTTTCACCTACAGACTTTGCTGGTGTGGAAGGAAGAGCATAACGGGAGAAAAAAGAAATCCCACCCAAACTTTTCTATATATCCAAACACCGTAACTTTTTATTGTCTAATGCCTCTTTCAACACAGGAATAAACCCCACTTCTGAGTGAATTAACACACTTTTTTCACGGGAGAACTGCTGTTATCACCAGTTTGTAAACATGGAAGCTGAGACAAAGAGAGGGAAGGCGCATTGTGCAGGCAGGCAAGCAAGGACCTGCACCCAAATCCTGTCCACACTCAGCCCTCAGATCCATGACCGGGCTCTCCCTCCTTCCTTCCTCTCACTTTTACTGAGAGGTACATGGAAGCCTGACTTTCCCTCTATTTCTTTTCTAATTTCTAGGATTTTCATTGGTATTTGAGTATCTCAAGACAGGTGAATGGCGGCCCTGAAAACATCAGAGAAAGCCTTTTCTGTTGAAGTTCAAAGCAAAGATTACTAAAGTTGGACAAATTGGCTGTTTCCATTGAAACAAACATCCCAAAATTCAGTGGATCACCACCGTACCCAGCATCCATAGGGACTGTGCACGTCCAAACCAACCCGCGGGTGCAAACCCTTCCAAGTGCCAGGTCACCCTGTGTGAGCTCCCTCTCAAATTACTCATAATTTCTGAAGAAATGTCACATTTGGGTGGATTTATTTAAAAGATGTGTGCATATTTTTCTTGCCAGAACAGAATTACCCCTAATTTTAATCATCTCCCCTTGCCATGTGCCAGGGGATGCTGTACCGTGGCTCGCAACACGCACACACATACTGCAGTCAAAAATAAATTGTTAATCTGCTTCAGCAGATGGTATCACAACCAAGCACACTTTCTGTCAGTTTGCACTGGCTCACTGCTGTGTTTGTGCTATTTTTTAGTGTATGCATTCACAATAGCACAGAAAAAAAGATGTTATGCTGTATCCACGCAGCACAAAATTGTGAGAAAACAGAAGATAACAAAAGTGACGTTTTCCAAGAGAACGGGGCTCTTCCATTTGCCTCACCAGGAAGACTTGCTACAGCCTCCAGATGTATATATGCACACGTATATATACAAATACAATTTTATCCAAACCCCAGGTAAAATAGTAGGGGAGGGAGCCCAACAAAACCCACCCCAAGTTCCTCTGAACAATAAAAAAAAAGCCTTTCCAGGGAAGCCTGCCTCACAGCTCCCCTCAAGTTGCTAATGGATTCCATATTAACGCATGTGGCTCCACCTGGTACATCTGAACTAGGCAGGGTTGGCCTCAGTTGCTTTACACGCTGATTTGGACTGACAACTCCCTAATTCTTATGAGGTGAGAGTGAGGAGATTATGAGGAGAAATCATTCATCTCGCTGCGGCAATACGACGAGATTCAAATTATCTCTTTCATGTGCCCGTCATCAAATGAAAGATTGCATCAAAATGAGCAATAAGAGTGTTTTTTCTTCCTCCGCTGACACCCATCTGATTATCTCAGAGCACGCTAATGAAACGAGCCTCCCAGGATACCCCTGCATACTGTTCCCATTATACCAACAGGGAAAAAGGCAGAAGTGGGTTCAGTGGCTTCCCTACCGTAACATCAAAGCCTGGAATCAAACCCAGACCCCGCTCCGTGCTTTAATGGCACTTTTTGAAGAGTGTCAGGAAGCAGTCCCTAAAGTTTCCATGGCTTTGTTGTGTCACACAGTTATCAAAATCCCATAGGTGCTGTGTCAATTAAAAAAACATACAGCCCCAAAATGACAAGAAAGGAGACAAATGGCCCTCGAGGGAAAACCCTTCTTTAGAAATATTCCTCTACAGTGAGCACTAAGGACAGTTAATCTGCTATTTATTTCGTTTCCAAGCATGATCTAGATGAAACACAAAGTAAATAAAGAAGGAAAAATAAAACTCTTAAAAATTCATCTCTGATGCTACCCCAAAATCTGCACTGTGGGTTGCAGGGCCCAAGGAAACACTCTGGGCAGGCTGTGCCAGGTGTTTACTTATGTCACCAACATGAACACTCAAAATTATTACGGGGGGAAAAAAAAAAGAAAAAGAGAGAGAAAGAAAAGAGATGAGAAAATGGCATCGCTGGGACTGCTGAGAGACTCAGCTTTTAACTTGTCAAGAAAGTCAAAAACTGCCACGAATGTTTACTGAAAAAACAGGGAGCATGCAAAAAAAAAAAAAAAAAAAAAAGAAAGAAATAAGTTCATCTCGTTCTCTGACCTATAAAATTACAGCGGCTGCTGACAGAGGGACAGGGAGGACTGGGGGGCCCTGCAGGATACGTGCAATTACAGCAGGAGCCGGGGCTCCGTGATGGCCATGACAACTTACATATGAAAGGTTTGACAGTGCTGTGAATGTGCTTGTGCTGTTTGAGGCCAGACGAGGTGGCAAAGGTTTTGCCGCAGTCTGGGCAGGCGTGGGCTCGTGCTCCAACGTGCTGGGAACGGATGTGCCGCTGGAGGTTACTGGGGTCAGTAAACACCTGGAAGAGAAAACACCTTCAGGGTGTGGAAACCAAGCGGGAAGGAGCAGAAAGGGAGGCTGCCGGGGGCCATGCTGAGCCTGGATCCGGGGTATGGGATGGTCCCCAACACCAACCCCAGCCACAGCCCCAACCCCAAACCCAGCCATAGCCCCAGCCATAGCCCCAGCCATAGCCCCAGCCATAGCCCCAGCCCCAGGGTTCTCCAGAAGTTCCCCACCTTAACACAGTTTTCACACTCGAAGCGCTTCCCGCTGTCGTGAGACATCTGGTGGCGGATCAGGTTGGATTTCCAGTTGAAGGCCTTGGGGCACTGGTCGCATTTGTACTCCCGCTCCTCGGTGTGGATCACCATGTGCTGCTCCAGGCTTGGGAGGAGAGACACGGCCGTGTGTGGGGGGACTGCAGAGCCAGGCCTGCCCCACGCAGTGCTCCGGATAGAGCAGTGACCCACAGTGACAAAGGAGAAGCCGCTCCGGGCTCATGATGGGGGCACCGGGAGCTGCAGCCATACGCACAGTTCTGGTATTCATTCCACAGATGGAAAATGCCCTCTCTGCCTCAAAAAAGCTGACGGGTTTGGTGGCTTTTCACAAGGGAAGATAAAACCGGGGCTGAGCCCCCAGGGTCCCGACAGGAAAAAGGAGCGCTTTGTGAGCAGGATTCCTGCAGCATCCCCACAGGGAAAGACAAGATACGCACGGCCGCTGCCGGGGCTATCGCCTTGCCATCCACGCAGGCACAAAGCCTGCAGCTTCCCAGAACAGAGCAATTTAACATTGGAAAAGAAACACGATGAGGTGCAAACACATTTCACTTCTAAATGTCAGACATCTTTTATTACCGAAGCCGGCGATCTCAGCTCCTGCCAACTGGCAGCCTCCCTCCAAGCAGGAGGACGATGGCAAAGCGAGGCGGCTGCTGGATGTGGGCCATGGCTGGGATGGCTGCACCAAGCAATGCACGGCTCCCTGCCCTCCCTCCGCACAGCACAGCTGCTGGCTTGTGGTCCTGCCATTGCCGAGGGCAGGAGGGAACACAACACGTGAATTTTGGTGTCCAGACTGATTGCACTGAGCTGCCTTCAAGTCCAAAGGCATCCACAGCACTCAAAGAAGGGCAGCCGTGCAGAAGGCTGCTCCACCATCACTGCTGGACCGCAACGAGCAGTCAGCGCCGGCCCACCCCCAAAACCACCCCCACCAAGTTCTGATGCAAAACACTCCTGGGCCCAGCCCTTATCAACTGACAATCTGCTCATTCTGAAGAAGCAATATTCATCTTGCTAAATAAATGCTGCTCTTTACGCCACAGAATTCTTTAGGTGCACAAAGAAATGCATACTTTGCATGCACGTATATAAAAATACGTTCCTGTTTGCTGTGATCCATGAGTTTATTTAGAGCAAATACGGACAAACTAATATGCTGTTTAGAGGCAGTACCTACCGGGATTAGCCAAACATTTATTTATTTAGTCAGCTGCTAAATGCTCAATTTCAGTTCCCCAGTGGCACTCTTGATTTGATCTGTATTAACTTCTGAGAAATTCTGAGACTATCGAGGCGTGCTGACCAGATTTATTTGGGGCTGGATTGGGCTTCTCAGCACATAAAACACAGCGGATTGATGGGGGAGGGATAGAGGTGGGAGTGCTCTCCAGCTCTGCTAAACATGTCAGCATGCAGAGAATGCACTGATGTTGCTGACTATTTTTTCCTTGTTGGAAAAAACAACTCAAAACTTCATATTGTCTTCATATATAAAAAGCCCTTAGTGTTCTGTTCTTCACCGCTCAGCACAACCGCAGCCACTCCACCTGACTTTGAACCAATGAAAACCTTGAAAACCAGCCTAGATGTTACAGGCTCCGGATGCACAGTCCTGGAGTGATTCATAACAAGAAGCAAAGCCAGAAAAAAATCTTTAACTTGTTTTAGTACCTGGCACCTGCCATTGATCCATGTGAGTACCGTGAGTACCACACTGCAAATCAATCAGAAATCTCTAAGATCTCTGCTTTAAGGCTGAATTCTGCTCCCATCATATCTTGCTTGAGAGATGGTTCAGCTCAATTTCAGCAGGACAAAGAATCTTCCCCTTAAAGCAGCTCCATTGTTATTTAGAGTTGTCTTAGAAAAATAATTCAATAATCATTGTAAATTAAAAAAAAAAAAAGATGGAGAATATCTGAATGTCTTAGTTTGTTCTTTTTCTGTTCCATAGCTCTACTACAAAAACAAGAAGTATTTTTATGAACAATTAAAAAAAAAAAAAAAGGATGTGTTGGGAAAAGAACTGTAGATTGCTTCTGCAAGATTAAGGAGGAGCTCATGACCACGTCAGAGTTCTTAGTATGACAAAGCCTCTTTATGCCCATTGATCTCAAAGGGCCAAGAATTACGTCACATAAAATCCGTGCTGCAAACCATGGCAGCACGTCACAGTGCTGTGCCCTCAGAAGGATGTCAGAGGGGAGCAGGTGTCACTGAGCTGCTGACCAGGCCACCACATCATCCCCGTGCCAGCCCTGGGAAGGTCATGGGGAGCTCAGAGAGCAGGCAAAGCCCTGGCACAGCTGCTGATGGGGCAGGGAAACATTGCAGCCTATGGAAGCCAGGGGAGACTGAAAGCTGTCCAACAGCTCATGGCATCAAAATGCTCTGCTGAGCCCTATCGGGGAGGGCAGGAGGAAGGCAAGGCACACTCCTGCTGTACCCTGAGCCACCCAGCGCCCACCCAGACGCTCACTCCCCACACCAGGGGCACTGCCCAAAGCACGAGACCCCGAGCCCCATACCTGTACTTGTTGGGGAACATCCTCTCGCAGTCCTTGCACTCGAAGACCTGCCCATCGCCGAGGCCCTCCTGCTTGATGTCATCATTCAGTGTCTCATAGAGCGAGCTCACCGCGCTGCACGCGTACTTCTTGTGCCGCCGCAGGTCCAGCTTGGACTGGAAGAGCTCATCACAGTCCTCGCAGCGGAACGTGTGCTCCTCTGGAACAGACAGACAGGTCACTCTGATCGTGGGTCAGGACATTCCAGAATTCTATTTCACCCAATGTTGTGCTCGTAAAGAAAATTCAGTACTCTGTGAGGTCATTCAAACCACCAAACAGGAGATCTGCAAGTGACAGCAGAAGGGTTTTCGCTTTAAGCACTCAAGGAAAGCCCGGCACAGGCAGGGCAGCATGTGGTGGAAAGAACAAACGAGCTCTTCCTCCAAAGGGGCCACCAGAAAGGAAAGGAAGGAGCATGCCATGCCCAGCTCAGGGCTGGTGCCCTCTGACCGCTGTCCTCCGTGGGCAGCAGAGTTGGGAAGCAGAGCACTGTGGAGGGAAAGGAAAGGGAGCCCAAGTCATCGCTGTTGTGCTGTGCACTATTTTTTTCCCCCCCAAAGAAAAAGAAAAACACATCAAGTTCTAATGCACGTAATAAATTATTGTAGTCAAGGTCAAACAAATTAAAAAAAGGGCAGCTATTATTAAGTTTACAAGGCAGCATCCTGACCACGGTGCCAAGTCAAACAACCAGCACAGAGCTGTACATTTTCCAGCACAGAGTGGGGACAGCATGGGGCTCTGCAGCTCCACCCGCACTGCGTTGCGCTCTTTTTCTGAGAACTTCACTTTCAAAGAGGAAAGCCCGTGGTCAGCCACGCTGCTTGGGGGGGGATGAGTGGAAATGCACTCACTGAGAGGTGGGGCCAGAAGGGAACGTGGCAGTGGGGCTGCCCCATGTCCACGCTGGGATGGAGGGGTGATGGGATGCTGGGCAGGAGGATGCATTTTTAACTAAAACAAGGATTGCTAAGAGCAGAAAACACCCCTACCCTTCCCTCTTTTCAACTCATTCTGGCTGCTGGCATGCTCTGCACGGGTAGCAGCACTGTCCCAGTGCTGTGCATCAGCCCCATTCTGCTCCTTACAGAAATTCTGCTTACAGGCAGTTTGTAGAACAGCATTAACACATATCTCACGTGTTTTAAGTCCCTGGGGAAGGAAACCTGGAAATTAGGACATAAGGACCCACCTAGCACCAGCGAGAGGCTGTGTATAACCTAACATTAAAATAATGCAAACTGCTTTTCATGGGAAAAAAAACAAACGAAAGAAAAAAGGAATTGAAGTATCACGTTATGTTTAGTCATCGTGTTTCACCTCACCTATAGCATGGAGCACATGAAGTTAAATAGCAGCGTTTCAGACTCCACCTGCATGTGATTAGGGACTGGGAGCAGGCCTGGCACAGACAGGCCATGGGGCAAGGAGTGGGGCAGGGGATGGGATGGGCAGAGCAGCCGATGTGGGGCAGCTCTGCCCAGGAGCTCACAGCAAACACAGTGCTCCACTCCTCACAGCTCAACCCACAGAAGTTCCCCTGAACATCCAGCTTTTGAGTTTGCATTTTCGAGACCCAGCTGTGGCACATCAGTGAGTCCAAAAGCACTGTCTGCTTCATACAGCTCCAGCTGCACCACCAACAACGCTCCTCTTCTAGTGGCAAGTGCAACAGCTTTTGCTATAGGTAGAAGAGATTGGGAAAGAAATGCTTTTATTTCTCCCAGAATATCTGGATTTGGAAAAAGGTATTTTTAAAGGACTGACCTATACATATATATATGATTATAACCCTCTGAGTCAGGTGCTGTACGTGCTGTCACTGCCTGCAGGCGTTCCTCTGGCACTGACACAATGCCCGGCTGCAGGGTGGCTGGCCACGTCAGTGCCCAACACTGAATCCTGGTTGCTAGATTGCAGAATATTAGCAATCAGATCTCAAAGCCGTGGGCCAGCACATCACCCTGCAAAACCACCCCAGCACAAAGGAGCTGGGAATGGAGCTCACCCGACCCGCTCTGCACCTTTCGATGTGACACTCAGTTCCTACACTTCAGGTCCATTAAAGCATTTTTCCTTCCCTTCAGCATCACAAATAAAAATATCGCCCTTCTAAACAAGTTCTCATTCGGGTTCTTTCTCCTTCCAAGGCTGCTGCAAATACAAATACCACCCTTCAAAAGCGGTTCCTGCCTCAGTGCCTTACGGAGGAGAAGGGGATGAAAAGAAAAGAGAAATCCAGTAACAAAAAATTGCTGCCTGCTCTCTATGTCTTGTTTGTCAAATCTATGGTTATATGTGTCTATCTAAAGTTCCATCAGTAACACTCAGGACAAAGCAGGAATGCAACAGAAAAATAAATCAGTGCCTAATAGCTTTCAGAGAAACCAAGGGGAACACAATTATGTGGCATCTACATGCTAATCTACCAGACTTGAATCTCAAAGGAGTTCAAGTGCCCTACTCAAAATTCCTGCAGTGATAAGGGGTCTGCTGTGTTTGGCTGGGGTTTGGATAAAAGATTTTTATGATAATTATCTTCGCGTGGAACAATTTTGCATTTTCTTTCTTGTTAATTCTGAGGCAAAATGGGGGTGCAGGCAGCAGGAAGAGAGCATTACCGAAAGTCACAAGTATTAAGAAGTCAAATATTTAACGCTGGCCTGTTACAATTTGAAAGCAATTATGTGGCAAAAGCACAGGAAGACACAGATAAACATTACAGAATGGCAAAGATGGAAAACAAGGAGCACTTTTTGCACGTCCACACAAAAGCCTGTTGGAAACAAATGCAAAACGGTGCGGAGTTTTCTTTCCAATGTCTCCGAGGCATCAGAAAGGGACACAGAACTGCATCACAGTGTGTGCAGGAATCATCCACCTCAGTGTCCATCTCAAGAAAATGATTCACTTCCTTGTGGGGAGAAAACTGAGACAGTAATTCCGAAGCCGAACTCTTGGTGAGAGAGCAGCTGCTGTTTGGAGAGCCCTGGGTGCACAGCTGCACTGTGAGAGCTGTTTCACACCGTTTGTGTGCTGCACTGCAAACCCAAAATCAAATCATACACAGGCAAAGGAAAATAAATGGGCTGTGGGATGGCCAGGTGAAATGACTCGCATTCCTGCCATTCATTCTACAGAGCAACAGTTCCAGCTAAGAGCTTACCAAAGACCCTGCCTTACCAGGAAACACCTAACGTGGGGAGCACAAAGGGCTTTTCCACGGCCGGTGTGGTTACCGAGCTCCAGAAATGAGCAGCAGTGCATTCAGAGGAAAACACACGAGGAAGCAAGCAGTGCTCGGTGTGTTGCCTGTGAGTTGGGCAGCCCGGGGAACTTCTCCCTCAGTGAGCAACCCCAGCCCTGCA
>JAOWBP010004584.1:958677-975498 GCA_028571105.1 Tragopan temminckii
TTCCCCATCCAAGGGAAATTCTCCCTCTATTGCATTAGCACGGCAACACAACACATCCAAGCCCTTCCCATAGCCGCTCTGCCCCGCGATAAATTCTGAACGTGCCTGCACTGGGGAGGGCCATTTCATTTCCAAGCCTTATTCACACGATGAAACAAAATTTTCAGCAGATAAATGCCCATAAATCTCTATGCCTTATTAGGGCTGCTGGCTAACGAGCAGGAGCCCACGCAGCCCAGAGCGTGTGCTGTGCCCCGACATGGGGCTGCAATAACACACCAAGAACAGAGCCGGGGCCGAGTGCCACAGGTGCACTAATATAGGCATTAGTGAATGATTAGGCCTCGTAAAATATATGAATGCTGTTTCTTTAAGAAGCCATAAAATTTTATTGAGGAAAAAATCCATGTGCAAGGCTTTGGGTTCGTTTCATGCGGTCATTCAGAATTTCACTCATTTCTGACAGGACTATGATAATTAAAACTGCGGCCCGGGTCTGGTTTCCATAAAGTCCATCTGGCCTTCCGCGATGGAGAGGTTGGAAGTATGTAATTGCCCGGGCAGCAAATAACTATTTTGCCATCCGCAGTTTAATTTTGTCCCTGCAGCAGGGGAGCGAAGTCAGAGGGGCAAAGATCATTACTGCGGAGCGGGGAAGAGGGGCTCCCAGCAGCCTGCTGGCCATGTTTGTTGAAATGCTTGACACCGACGGGCCCCATTAATGCACGGGTTAGATACAATCTGTGGAAAAGGGTCTATTATAAAGGGATTATTTGGAAGTGTTCTGTAGGTGGGGGTGGGTGTGATTGAAGGACTTAAAACTGTTACATTAACCCTTAGGGCACTCGGAGCGGTAACAAACCTGGCATTAAAGGGCTGGTGTTTGTCACCATGTCTTCACTTCCCTCCTTCTCCGCCACAAGGTCAAAGGGATTAACAGCATCCACAATGCTGAAGGTGCAGCTCGTTTCTGCCCGCTCTGCAGCAGCAGCCAGCTCCCTCTGCTCCCCAAACGGAACCATTAAGCAAGGAAACAAATCCCCAGCGAAAGACAGCAGCAATTACACCCTCATACGCACTGGGTGCACTCACACTTACAAGAGAGCCAAAAGGAAGCCAAGGCAGCTCAGAGGTGACAGGAGATGCTGCAGAGCACCGCTCCAGTGTCCCAAACACCACCTCCCTGTGTTTGGCTACAAAGCCCAGCAGCAGCATTGGGAGCCCCATCTCTGTACCAAATGGGTTTTCTGCTCCCTTCTGCTCCTGTTCAACAGCAAGTCCAGCAAACACATTTCCTCTTGGCTGAGGATGAGGCACTGCCATGCCAACCACCCATGATGACGATGGGTTCTTTCCCTCTTGGGTTATTCTATGATACCATGAAGTGTTCACCATTAACAAAGGGTTCTGCAGTGTGTAGATTAAAAAACATAAATGTGGGGAAAAAAATAAAGGTTTTAAAACTCTTTCAGCACATGAGCCCAATCCCCAAAAGCTCAAGGGGGTGAAGTCTTTTTCTCGAGGAGTGCTAACGTGGTAGCACTCTACAGTGCGTGCTGCGTGGTTAATTGACTTGCCATGCCTTTCATTAGGCAACCATGAAGCCAACCAGCCACAGTCTTACCTAACGAAGCCAACCAGCCATGCTCTTACCTCAACAGCTCCAAACAGCCCCACCGCAACCCCACTGCACAGCCATCCCAATGGGGCACAACGCTCACCCACCTCCCAGCAAACCCCACTGCTGCTGGGACAGCTCTCAGACAACAGCCCCGACTGTCCTGTTTTCCTGTGCCAAAATCACAGCTATGTCGGTGCTGTTCTTGGAAATGACACTAAAAAACGCTCCTAAAATACTGTAGATGCATTACACCTATGACTTTTCTAAATCAAAGGGAGAGAAATTTTGGTAAGCAAAGTAAGCGCAAGGTTGCCAAAAATCCTGAAAAGGTCTCTCAGAAGGAAAAAAAAAAAAAAAAAAGAACCAGAATAAAAGAAGCTGTGAAAGTTTATGAGGATAAACACTGATGACAGGTGGAGTAGAAGCTGAAATCCGAACTCGAAAGTAACTGCAAATAAAGATTTGTTACAGATGGTTTTAATATGACCTAACACTAGGATGCCAGCTACAGTATCACTTTTTCCTGTAGGCTGGACAAAACTAATAACACGGTTATGGAAACACGCTTCCCTCGCACAGATACACGAGGAATAAATGGCATTTAATACACGCTGTCCTCCTCGGAGAGCAGGCAGGATCAATAAAGTGCTGCTAAAGAGGCACAGGGCTGCAGCACATGGCTGTGAGCTGCAGGGAGGGAAAGTCAGGGTGGGGGGAAAGCCCACCCTGCAGCCAGGGGTGTGTGGGGGCTGTGCCACCCATCTTTTGACCCTGGAAAATAATCCTTCTCTTTTTGCTGCATTGGTTTGGATTGTGCGATATCCTCTCTGCTCCCCTGGCATCACCACCACGCTGCCGTCGTGAGTTTGCAGAGGAAAAAAATAAGGTAAAAATCATACGAATCACATCTAATTCCCTTTCGTAATGTCAAAACCTCTCCAGTGAGTGCTCGTGGAATGGCACAAACACAGCACTGAGAAACCCCATCTGGCCCAGGGAACTCAGCAGCCGAGCAAGCCACGCGGATTTGCTTGGGGAGAGCTCTGGGATTGGATAGAGAGATGCAGATTGAAATAAGGAAGAAGTTTTTCACAATAAGGCAGCGAGGCACTGGCACAGGGTGCACAGAGAGGTGGCGATGCCCCATCCCTGGGCACAGCCAAGGTCAGGCTGCAGGGCTCTGAGCACTGGTGGAGCTGTGGGTGTCCCCGTGCATTGCAGGAGTGGGACCGGCGGCCTTCAAGGGTCCTTTCCAACTCAAACCATCCTACGGTTGCATGATTTTCAGAAGTGGCATCACCCCAATGTTGGAAGCCATATTTATCAAAGACGCAACAGAGTGGAAAAAAGAAGAGTGTAACATCAGCCTGAAGAGTATCAATGAAACTGCTGGCGATCACACGGCCACAGCAGCCACTCAATGAAGGAACACAGCCAAGGATGGATATAAAAGGAGCCAACATTGTCAGTGCTTCTACGTACCCTTACAACAGGCACAGACCAAGGGCAGATGCAGACCCATCCGTCAGGCCGTGCCTGTGCCAGGCGCAGTGCTGAGCACAGCAGTGCTGGGAGAGCAGCACCAGCAATTGCAAAACTTTACCACTCACCTCATGTAACTTTTGTTTCACACTCAATTAACTTTTATTACCAACTCCAAAGAATAAAGCAGAGAATTAGAAACAGCCATTTTGGGGAAGAGGAGAAAAGTACATTATGATATTAGGGGCTGCATTCCCCAGCAACCTAGAGATGCTGAGAACGACCATCGCCTCAAACACACACACCAACTCACAGCTAAGAGAAGCAGCCTTACCTCCTGTGCTCGGCCACGTAGCCCCAGGATGGCACCCAAGAGATGCACCGACAGCACCCGGCTCAGCACTCGGTGCTTTCAATACGTACCCAAGCAAACTCTTTCCTAGGAATGCATGTGGGCAAAGAGGAAGCCACACCTTTCTGCATTTCCTTTAACTCCTGATGCTTATTTCCCAAACTTCTCCGAACACTTGCCTGGGGTCGGTGCTCTGATCCAGGGATGCCCAACGTGGTTTCAGCACGGCCGCACTCCCCCTGGGGATGGCTGTGTACGGGGGGACATATTTAGGGCCTGAACGGTTTGACAGTCGTGATTAATACCCTGCATTAGGAGATTCCAGCGAAAGTATTCAGGAGCACGCTGTGCAGTTTGGTTCTCATCAGATGGTCGGGTCTGCGGGCCTATTAAAAACAGCAGGAGAGCTGCAGACTTAATCACAGAGGCTGGGCCTGCGGCGGCAGGAAGCGCGAGACGGACGTGGATGCAGCACGGCCATGGGCTGACAAACCCACATCCCCGGCGTGGGGAGAAGTGGAAGCTCTTCACAAAGCCAGGGCAGGGCAGGAGCATGCCCAGGAGAGCACCGAAGAGCTGAAGCTGAGGGGTACTTAAGCTCCATTGGCAAAAATCGCAGGTGAGATAAGGCCTAAGGCAGACCAGGTAACACTAATGCTCACCATACTGTCAAAACCCCTTCTTTAAATTTGCCATCTTTCTGTTTTCATCCAGCCGCCTCCAATTTTCCAGCCTGATTTTTCACAGAGACGGCATTTAATTGCAAGAACTAAGCACGAATCTGCATTTACATTTGGAAGCAGCACGCTGCGTTCACACATGGGGACGGACCTCTGGAATCCATCGCTGTTTTTTATAGTCAGCCCACCATTAAAAACCACAGCAAGTGGAGATCACACACGTCCTATCTATTGTCTTCATGAATGCACATCGTTTAGAACATCAGACAGGAGCAATAGCAGTAGCTCTGACACGAAGCACTGATAGTGCATCGCTCAGCTGATAACTACTGAGCTCAGGAGCCCAGGGGCTGCAGCCACGCCAGCAGCTGGGGACGACCACTGCCTTCTGCTGCTGCAAAGAGGGGCTCAGCTGCACAGTGCTGAGCAGAGGGAGCTGCCCCCCCAGCACTGCAGCACTCACATGAAAACCCAAATCAGCATTAGGAACCTGAAACCACACGACTGGAGTGCAGCAAAGCTCCTGAGGTGTTCAAAGTCTCAAAATCCTCTTTCTTTTTTTTTTTTGGATGTCTGAATATCAACAAACCCAAAACAGTAATTAATTCTTCTCCAGCGCACAGACCCAGTTCAGTAACAAGCGCTAAAAATACATCTGAACCTCAGAAACAAAAGAGGAGGCACAGAGCACTTTGAAAGTTTGCTCCCATGATTAAATAAATTAGAGCTGAGCTGCTAAGAAGGGAAGGACAGAAAGTTCACCGCCAGCAGGACGGGGCTGCCAGCTCCTGGCTTATTTACCAAGACAAAATCAGGGAAAAGCAGCACATCGAAACCGATCTCCAAATTCCAGGCGTTTTTTTGGTTTTGTTTTGAAGCGAGAAGGGGATTCTCGCTTTGAGAACACGTGGTTTGTGAGCTGGGCAGAGGCGGTGCCCCCTCCTCCCGCCGCTGCTGGATGCATGCAGTGGGATGCAGTGCTTGGATGCACCCTCATTGCTCCCATTGGGAGCTGGGCTGCAGTGGGCAGCAGGCAAACACGGCACTGCGCTGCTGCGCGGCCCGCCGCTATCTGCGCATTGTTTGGATTTGCAGGTTATCAGCGGGGCCGCAACTTGGGCTATGACCTCATTAACTGATGTGGCCACATCAGCACCTCTGAACGGCGTTATCACTCATCGTGTGTCATAAAGCAGCGCGCTGACACCTCCCTGAATGCCGCCTGTATCTTATCTCCTGCGGGGACAGGACCCTCGCGGGGAGACAGCGTGCGGCGAGGAATGCGGGAGGAGACAAGTTCAGCAGCGGCAGCCGACGGGGGATGATTTCTCAAACAAACACTGAGGGGGAAATTAATGGGCTTGGGTTCGCTGCTGACAGTGCGGAGCAGAGCTACGCTGACTTCTGACTGCTATAATTTAAGAGTTATTACTGTAATTTCAGAGCAGAGCTACTGGGACGCTTCCCTCAGTGTGTCCGGAACGGAGCCCCGTTGCTCCCCCAGCATCACCAGCACAACGCCCAGTTCCTCCCATGGACAAACCCAGGACATGGCCTCCCAGCCCCGCAGAAACAAAGCCCTGTGTTCTTTACCATCCTGCTCACAGCTGTGAGCCATGAATAGGAAAGGTGATCCGCAGCCTACAGCACCAGGATGACAAAACCCCAGACAAGCTCCCCGATGCGCCACTGCCTTCCTGCACAGCACTGGGAACTTCAGTGATTCTTCTCTTAAGCTCATCTGTAAGATTGTGTTTGCAGCCTCTTTGTTCCAGCCTTTCTCCGACCCATTCCCTGCACCCATCCCCCTGGTGCAGCACTGAGCATCCCAGCGCTGGGACACCCAGAGCTGGAGCGATCACACACTGACTCAGCTTCGCACCAGCAGACGCCAAAAGGTGCCACGCGCAGTCAGCACTTGGGGTACAAATAAATTAATGAGCAAGAAGCCTTGCGATGTGCATCACGTTGCTAATGGTGCCCAATGCTGCCTGGCTGCTGCCCAGCATTGCAGGGTGAGCTAAGTTAGCCCACCCAAAATGGGCACCGAATCGGTCAGCAGAAACCAATGCGGAGAGCACTTGGTGGCTCTCCCCTTAAATACAATTCATCTGTCACGGCCAGGTGCTTTCTTATCATTTTACAGTCTGTGGAGACTTAAAACATCATATATGATATAACCAGAAAAGCTCAACCTATGGAGTCTAATGGATGTAAATCTCCCAAGTGTGATGATTTGGTCCCCAGTAGCTGAACTAGGAACTATCACCAGCCCCCCTGTATTCTTTTCTCTTATCCAAGAACTGCCATTGAGTCTGGGGACCAAAAGATCCCCTACAATCAACACTGGGATAAAAACCCTTTGCTATGCCTTTTCCAAACTTGAACCCAGATCTTTTATTAAACCACATTAACCTAAACATCCTCCCTTTATTTCTCCCCTGCTGGGTAACACGGTGTTGGAACATGAGCTGCCAGAAAAGCTCAGTGTCCTGCTGAAAGCTGCAGAGGAGGCTGGCTCGATGCAACGAGCAGAAAGCATAAACACATCGGGCCAACACATTTTGCAGGGATTAAACGGGTCGGGACCAGCATTACGACTCCTCTCAAAGGGTATAAACAAAAGCAAAACGCCATCAACATTTCCCATGCCTACCGTGCCAGGAAAAGCTTTCCAGATTTGAAAAGCAAAGTAAAATGAAAATAAAATAAAATACAACAAAACCACGCTGCCCTCAGAAGGTCCCACTTCAGCAGAAGTGCATCACAAAGCCCGCATTGTTCCCAGCTGGGCGTCCTCAATGCACCGCTGTGTGCTCTGGGCTGTGCTGGCGGGTGGGCTCAGCGCAGTTGCAGCCCTGCAGCTCTCAGACCTCAGCATCACAGCCTCAGTGGGGTTTGCAGGCGGCCACTCGCCACCATCCACCACTATGGACCGTGCAGTAGCAGTGCTCTGGGACCCAACAGAGATGCTGCTGAGGGTCCTGCTGTGCATCCTCGTGGTGACGCAGCCACCCCTCTGGCTCTGTACACTTGTCACGAGCCATCAGCTTTGAGCGTTTACCTGCTGTCACATGAAGTCACTGCCCATCCAAAAGAACATGTTCCTGGCGAAGCACGATGCTCAGTTAATAATTCAGCACCGTGCTGCCCACCCAATTTTCCGAACCAAAGTATGATCAATGGGAAAACAATTGGTTTATTGAGCTTTCCATCAGTCGTATTTCCTGTATCTCCACAACGGGGATGGACCGTTTCCTCTCCGACACTCAGAGCTGCACTGTGAATGCTCAGAAAGCCCCCGGTGCTCATTAAGCTGGGATCCCACCTTCCCCATTCCCTTCAGTTCCCTGTAACCTTGCAGGTGTGGGTGGATTCATTTTTTTTCTTTTTTTCCCTAAAAGATTGATTACATGCTAAGCAGAGTTTCTTTAGCGAGCGCTCACATCTCTAATTATTAGCACTGCCAACTTTTCCAGCACAATGCTCAGTGTCAGATAAACGAAATCTGTTCCTGTCTGTTCTGTAACTGATATCAGCTCCATAGTGACAGTCCCTGACCTCAGGACCCCGCGCTTTGTGCACTGCTACATCTTTACCCTGTTGAGAATGGGCTCCGTACACATCAAAACATCACCGATATTAATTAAATTACAGAACGCTCTTATCACTCTGCTGAATAATGGCCTTTTTCAAGCAGCCCTGAGTAGCCTCAGAGATGCTCTCCTACAGACAGTATTCAAAATATTGCATTTCCAGTGCTTTCTTTCACCTTACTCACCCACCTGACGTAGTGGCTATTGCACTCAGAAACCCATTACAAACCTGTCTACACGCAGCAAGTACACCGCAGACATGCATTAAGATTCTACATGAGCCTTTTCCTACTGGGAAAAAAATAATGGCAATTATTAGGCACCTGTAGGAGCCTTCTGCAGCGCGGGTAAGCTGCTAGAGCCAAGGGAGAACACCGTTACGAGGGGATTCCTAAAGCATGATGTGTGCATTTCTTTTCAGTGCTGTCCAAACCCAGAGGGTGTGCTCAGAACGGAGACGTTCCCTTCCAAACGTTGGCAGCCAGGTCTCGCTGTGGCAGCACTGAGAGCTCTCTGGCTCGCTTTCCGCTGATGACTGCTATGTGAAATTCTGTAATTACTCATAAGAGGATTGGCCGACACCAGCCAGCTCCATCTACAGCAGCAGGCCTTGAACCAAGCAAGCGTTCGGCTGATTCAGGGCTAGCTGAGGGCCCGACCTTTGTTACTTACTCCAAAAACTTACTGCTCGTTTTCTTCCTAGATGTTATTTATTATAAACAACCAAACTCTGGTTTACTTAACTATTGTTGTGTTTTTTTTTTTAAAGAATCAATAAACTTGATTGAAATACAAAACAAAGAATGGAAAAAGAAGCATATCACTACTCACTGATGCAGGGAACCCAGACGGGGAGCACCCTGTGTGTGCTGATGGGAATGTGGGTTCCACCCAAGGGAATTGGAGCCCCCAAAGTGGGGGCTGCTAGAAGCACAGCTCAGGAGCTCTGAAGATAACAGCCAGGCTTTCTCTTCTCCCACCTGCATCGTTCCTTCCCGTCTGACCCTCCAAGAGCACTCGAAAACAGAAGCTGGAGTTCAGGCTCAATTTGCAAATATTCATCACAGAAGCACACCTCCAATCGATATGACAATATCTGCCCTGATGGCTTCAACAGTCCCGTTAGATGTTTCATTGCCTTCACTGATTGGATAAATGCACAATTTCAGCCCTTTGGATTTCTGTACGGATCGAAGATGGGGCAAAGCTGGGAGGTGTTTGCCACCTTTTTGTGTTGAACTGCACTTGGGGACCATTTGGAAGATCCTGACTCCAAGAAATTGAGCTATGTAACAAGAAGTGAGGAGTGAGATTAGGGCCTAACACCAAGGCTGGGGTTGATATTTCAGGGCAGTCACATAACACTGACCCGCATTTCCCTTTTCTAAGAAGCACCCTCTGTAAACAGGCAGTGAAATAACCTAACACGACACGTTCAGCAATGTGCATGATTTTCCACTGGGGTTTCCTCTCAGATTAGTGTGTCCAGACTGAAAGGTTAAATTCCAGAGGTCTGCAGCACTGCTGGGCTCCTCTGAAGCCGCATTTGTTTTCACTGTGAAATAATTTTTAAGCAATTTGCTCCTGAATGGCAACGTGACGGAGAAACCACCTTTCTCATGGAACTTAAAGGGCCATTTTGCATATTCAAAGGCCTTGGCTCCATCCCCAAAGCAGGGAAGTACCTGTAGCACATTTCTGCCTTGTCAATAGGAAACTTTAGCAAAAATACTTCCTACATCCACCTGATGGAGGCTGCTGCACAAGGCAGAAAGCCCTGCAGAGTGGCAGTGGCTATGGGGATGCAGGGGGGACAAGACGGGGCTAGAAGCCAGTGGGTGCAAATGGCTTTGGATAGGTTTGTGTCATTGCTTTTAACTCGCTGGGAGGTCTGCAGAGCTGCCATTTGCTTGTTTTTATATTTCAGATAGATCGCTGCGAGTGCTGTGATACAACACACCGAGAACACCCCGAGTTCCTGTACTGTTCATATAAAATGAACATAATTGCCCTTCGTGGGTGACAAGAGCGCTGATGTTGATGACCAGTAGGCAGGGTTGTTCTCCAGTCCCAACCCTTCCACCCCTCACGGAACAACAGTGCTGCTCTTCCCCCACGTGGTTCAGATATTGGTTCTGTTAATCCCTGCAGCCGACGGTGAGTTGGTGAAACACACATCACCGCCTTGTCCTTCCTCCCCAAACTCTTTTTCACAACTTCTTTCCACGACAGTTATTAAAGGCATGTTGATTACTTGTGTAATTGACCGGTGCTGCTGGTAACAACACGGCAGACTAATTGAAATGTATGAGAAACAATTACGAGTAATTGGAATCAATTAATTGATGATTTTCTTGGGAACTGCCGCTTGATGTGGGCAAATTCTAATTACATTTACCCAGCCTAGGAAAAATCTCAAATCCCATTATAGATTTTGAAGCAATGCTGTGCTATTTCCATCAGAGCAGCTCCAGGCCTGTGGAGCACATCTTTTGGAATGAGCAGGAGGGGGTGGAGAGCAGAGCAGAACCCCAAATTCTATGAGATGACCAGCAGAACAACTGAAATAAATACATAAATAAACAAAAGTGTACATAAATCTATGTCGTTTCCCATGTTTCTTAAAAAAAAAAAAAAAAAAAGTGCATTTTGCTGGAGAAGAACAACTTGTTTGTTAGAAAAGAACATACAAAAAATATCTTCAGGACTGCAGTGAGTGACTGGATGCTGGCTATGTCTGTAATGGCACAGACTGCTGGGCACCCACCCCTGCCTTCCATCCCTGCACCAACAGCCCTCCAATGCCTTTTTTGCTAACAACATGATTTCCACAGAAGCACGGAATAGAATCACTGAACATCCCAAATTGGAAGGGACGCGTAAGGATCACCCAGCCCAACTAATTTTAAGCAATTATCATGAAAATCCACGGCATTTCTAAAGGAAACAGTTTCCTGTTATGCAATACTGCAGAAATGTAAGCTTCACAGCAAATATTCTGTATTTTATTTGATTCTTTTCAAGACCAGAAGTGAAAAGCATGTCAATGCTCCTCCTTATCATGACATACTTTGGTGCTTGGCTCAGCATCGGAGGTTACCAGGGCACACAGCCATGTCCTCTTGGGCCAGGAGCTCTGGTGGGGAAGGGCACGGGATGATGGAGACAACTGGAGTGGAGCAGCAGAAATAGACCATATGGGGAAAAAGGCATTTCCTTGTCGGACATCCCAGGGAACTGCAGGGCAGGGTCCCACCTTGATCTGCAAATGGGAACACGAGCAACGGGTGCAGGATCCCACTGCAGTTCACCAACAAGGATTGAGCACGAGCTTGTCCCAGCGCCCAGCATCAGATAAGAGTGACATGAAAGCATTTCTGCTCGCCCTGCTCGGGGCTCCTCGCATCCCGCGGGGCAGTGAGAGCTGACAGTGCACAGTGGCCACCAAATTGCTGGGCAAACTATGTCATGTACAAGATAGCACCAAGAGCCTGCGTCGAACAAAGTGTCCGTGCTCCTTTGAACTCGTGATGAGCTGTGTGTGTTTTCTCCTCTTTATTTTTGTAACTGCTCCAGACCCTGAGGCAGGTGGTAAAAAAAAAATCGAGGCAGGGTTGCAAGGAGCAGCAGACATTTGGTCTGAGGGCAAAGAGAGGAGAACAGACGTTTGGTATTGCAGCTGATCCAGGTGGGGTCCCACGATGCATGGTGGGATGGGATGGGGCCGGACTGGATGGTCTTAGAGCTCTTTTCCAACCTTAATGATCCCTGATTCCATAATTCTGAGAGCACGGTGGTGATGAGTTGGTGGTTGGACTGTATGATCTTAGAGCTCTTTTCCAACCTGAATGATCCTCCTCTTCTATGTGTTCTATTCCACAGCAGAGGATTTCAGCTTTGCTTTCATCTCTCTTAATTGGTTTATCACCTTTCCAGGCAGCCCGAGCAAACCTGAGCATTTAATCTGGAACAAATGATGCAGAAGACTTTGCTCCCAGCCAGGAGGAAGGAAAACGCCCCAGTTTGAGGCACACTCCCTACAGGAAGGCAGACGGTGCTCAAAGCAGGCATTCCCCCTCGGTGCTCCCTCCTCACCCCAGCACTGCCCACTGCAGCACCCCTGTGCTGGCGTGATGGACCTGCCATGCCCAGCAGCGAGCCCATGCACTGCCTGCCCTGCTCTCCCCTCCTGCCCCACTCGGACAAAATTTCCTTTTTTTTTTTTTTTTTTCTTCTTTTTCTTTTTTTTTCCCCTCCCGGAACCTGCAGAAACAGCAGCACGAGGCAATTTAACTTCGCATTCAAGCTTCTACGATAACAGGTTATCTACATAGCAGCCTGCAGGTCGGGCCTCCCATCATGAGAGATGCCTGGCAGCTGACTGAAAGCTGATTCCTGTCAGAAGCTATTTTCTCTCGGAGACAGAGGAGACATTGTGCCCCTCGGTGCTCGAGTGTGGCCCCGGCCACTGCCAAAAGACCACCTTTTTTTTTTTCCTTCGCTGAGACAAAACAGAATCCCCCCGCTGTCAGCTCTATCTGGAGCTGCTGAAAGGAGATGTATAAGCCTGGTAATACTGTCGAGGAGATAACTGTCAAACAGCCTGAAAACCACTGCCTGTCTGCCTAGCGGAGGGATGGGAGCACCAGCGAGGCCACAGCTCAGTGCTCAACAGCTCCTGGCATCTGTGAGGTCTCCCTTTTAGCCACCCTTAATACCCTGCTGAAAGGAAGCCTGTGTGCTGCGGCAGGACACGGGCTCTGGTTGAGCATCCGTGGGTGTGTGGGGTCCACGCTCTGTGCTGGGAGCCCTGGGCATGGCTATGGGGCCCTCAAACTCAGTCCCAGGCTGAGGGCAGCGCAGGGAGGATGCAGTCCTTCCTTGCATCTGTATGTGGAAACAGTGCAAAGCTTGGTGCCAACATGCCACGCTCCCATCCCTGCGCTGCTCGTCCCAGCCAGCAACCCAAGGCATTTCAGCTGGGAGGAAATAAAACAGCACGCTGCTCAAACAACTACGTTAACCAGATATGCAGTAGGAAACAAACAAACAGAAACCTCACTCCGGTAAAATAAAGTTAAACTGCTTTTACAGCACTGCAAGGAGGAAGTTCATCAGGTTACATAAAATATATGGGGAACGCTCCTCGCTTTATATAGTGCTTAAGGATGAAGTGAAAGCAAATCCAATCAACACAAGAAAAGCACGGCAATGTCCTGTCCCACAGAGTACTCAGTATAGAGGAAAGGGGATGACTGTGTCACCCTCCCACCAACCCCTGTGCAAAATCACCACCATCTGGGTATCCTGCAGTCGTCCTCAGAATGGTTTGCTGGCAGAGAGGCTCTGCTCCCCAAAGACACTTCTGCACCAAAAGGCCCTTTTTGCTCCCAAAAGCTCTTGGCAGGCTCACTGACATGGCCTACGAAAGGGAGCTCGTGAGCCCTTGCCTCACGTACAGCCGACAGCTTTCCTTTGGGTCGGGAGGGCTTGCACGGGCTCCAGACACTCGGATTACCCCCGAGCTTTGCTCTGTAACCCTCTGTTCTCAATGGGAATGTTCTGTGCTCAGCCCGTCATGCTTGGCACGGCCCCACTGTCCCCATCCCGGGCAGCACTGCCCACACACTGCCCCTCCACGGCAGCAGGGCAGAGCCCACCAGCATCCCAAGTCTGCTGGAAACTTCCAGAAAGAAAGTGCAAAGCGGAGTCGGAGAGGCGTGGGGACACAGCGCTCAAACCATCACAATGGAGACCTCAATCCACAGAGTGATTAATCAGATTCCTTCTTTTTGTTTTCACAAATGATAAGTACATCCAGTCGGTTTATGTGGATTGTGCCTGCAGGGATTCCTTCCTCCTCAGCCCCACGTGAGCTCCGGGATGGCGGCGGGCCAGAGCCGAGCAAACACCGCATCTTGGATTATGTCAACTTGTATGTTTATTTCTTTTCTCCGGGAAAAAAAAGAAAAAAATCACTCTGTAAGGAATTGCTGGTTTCACTGTTTAGTTCTGCTTTCCCCGCACTTAACCACAACGTCATTATCAAAGCATCCCTTGGTAAGTAATCTGCAAACTCCTCCATCTCCAACTCCAGCACGGCCGGCCCCTTCCAAAGACCGAATGGAAGGAACAACCTTTGCTCACAGCATCTGCTCCAGAAATCACTTTTAAATTGCACATTTGTATATGTTTACGCACCCAGCAGTAGAGAAGGCACTTCAGTGCTTATCAGCTGCAATAAAGGAGTGCGGAACGTTGGGGCTTTGGTGCTGGGACTTGGCCGTTAGCCACGGGGCAGCTCGGATCAGGCTAAGAAATGCCTCTTTGACATCACTCCATAAGAGATCACATTGTTAGGCACGGTGGCAAAAGGCTGTAAATCGACAGAGCAAAGCCCCTGTGTCTCTGCACGGTTCCTGGAGAGCCTGACGTGGGGCCTGTATGGCCCTGGATTAGTGAGTGAGGACACAGCTTTAGGAGCTGCACTCCCTTCCCCGTGTCCCCATGTAATAATGACAGACACTATCACTGCAGCTCGCCTTCGAGCAGCAAGGCAGATTAAACACCCATAGGTGGGAAGTGGCGAACTGCTGCTGATCTGCAGCCTGGGCTGAGCCAGGAAGCCTGCTGCTCAGCTAAAGCCCCGTGATACGTATGGGGAGAGTGTTATCTAAACCACTAGGACGACTATAAAATATCTTAACAGCTTCTGCTGCTTAGCTGGAAGCAGGGCTCCCTTCGTATCTAATATGAAACAAGTGGCTCAGCCTGTGAAAGGCAGCTCTATATTCCGAGGCCGCAGCGGCTGGAAGCTATGGGGTCGTCTCAGAAGCTCTCAATTGTTTTTAAATTCTGTTTTTACAAGGAGCGTGAGATTTATAGGCTCTTGAGGGGAAGAAAATGATGTAACTTGAGTAAATCAACAGGCCATTTATTCCTGGCCCTGTTTCCTCTCTGTCGCTGTGTTCTGGAAGCAGCCTGGCCCCAGAGGCTGTGCAGTCCTACAGAGCCCTGCATGGCCCCACATGGCCCCATACAGCCCCACATGGCCCCATACAGCCCCACATGGCCCCATACAGCCCCACGCAGCCCCAGACGGCCCCACATGGAACCAGGAGATGGCAGCTGCTTGTGGCTCCTGGCTTTCGCCTCCCTGCAGATCCTCGCCCCACTGAGGACAGGCACAGGGCAGGACGCTGCATGCAGTGGGTCTGGGACCAGAAAGGGGAGTAGAGCCTGGGCAGCACACATTTGGCAACGGCTTATTTCACAGAACCAAATCCAAAGAGCCAAAAGCCTGCTCTGAAAGCAGCTCTGCCCACAGGCTCCAAATTAGAAGAACATTTTAACCTTTGCACTCTTCAAATTTCAAGCCTTGTTACCGTCCCCTAATCTGCTCCCTTAACCTCGAGCAGAGAAGGACATTTTTTTTTTTCTATAAGCACGATTTGGCCGATCCACACTGTAAATGGAAGACCTTTACTCCCCCATCTCTCCTTTTTCAGCGCTCTGCCCATTCAACGGAGCAAAACCCCTTTTGTTCCCTGCTGACACACAGCTGCCTTCACGTTGCGGGCAATGTTACCGCTCAGGTCAGGCAGCCAGGTTGACCCCTCACCTTTGACAGTGATCTTTATCTAGGCTCCATCTTAATTATTTATCTCAGGAAGGTCAGAAAGAAAATGCCTCTCTCAGGACCCCTGCTGCGTCAGCCTGTGCAACTTGTTAAGATTCAAGTTCTTTGAGGACGGTAATTCAAGCAAGCCTCAGGAATGGAGCATCACTCTCATAATAAGGAGATCCCGGGGTTTAGAAAGCTGCTTTCAGCCCACAGCTGTAAATCCGACATCCAGCAACGCAATCAGAGCCTGCTCTCATAAAGCCGTGAGGCTCCGAGGAGTCAACAGATCTCTAATGCGAATGTAAAACATCTTCGCATCATTTCAAAGTCCCCTAACAGATTTTGGGGCTAAATGTGGCAGAGTTCAACAAAGCAAAAACCTCAGACTTTAACATGAGAAACGTCTGCAACTCACACAAAGTTCAGTAGCACCAAAGCAGGGAGAGGCACACGCTCCAATAAAGTTATTAAAACACAATACTTTCTCCCCTTTGCCACAGTACTTCACAGCAGAGTTGAAGGAAAGCCACACACACAATAAAAGGAAGAAAAAGGGGGAAAAAAAAAAAGAAAAAAGCAACCAACAAAACTTGTAGTAAAGAACCGGGGTATAATTTTCTTCAATCAACTCCAGCTCATGACTGCAATTACCCCAAATCTCGGCGAACCTTGCTGTGATACACCAGGGACAGGTCTTGGAGCCTCGGTGGGTGGCAACCTTTCATCTGCCTCTCAAACTGTTCTTTATTGTACGGTTTCAAATTAGTGCTAGCAGCAATGAGCAAATTTGATAATTCCATCTCAAATTAGTTAATGTAACGTGCCAGGAACCACTAACTAAGGCACAGCAAAGATGAAAATGTATCTCTCCAGACTCAGGATGCAAGGTTAACCAGCCTGACATTTCGTATTTGAAAAGTTGATTTTTATTTTCATTAAAATGAATTCCTACTTTGAATCTCCCCCTTCGTCCATCCTCGTCTGTTTTCCTCCTTCTGCGTGGAAAAACGCGCCATAAAAACACGAGGCACGCATTCCTTCGTGATACAACAGAAATGGTGTCTGACCCAGATAGCTGTGAATTGGGTGGAAATCATTAGGATCAGATGCACTGATGGAGCCTTTGTAGATAGTGGCGTTGGCCAGGCTCTGTTTCCATGGCAGCTCTGGATGAAGCTGATCCACGTTTCAGATCCTTATCTCCAGTTTACCCAAACTCATTTGTTCTGAAAATCACGATGAAATATTTAACAGAAATACACAGGGTTGGGTTGGATGGGGGCATCCCATTGCGCCCTGCTGCTTTTCTGCCTCTTTCAACACAAAACCACAGAGACCACACTCCATTTTTACACACTTTCCTTCGTCTTGGAAGTTCTTCCAAGAAGTTCTTCTTTCCCCTCCACCTTTCTTCTGGTTGAAGATCTGCACCACATTGGAGCAAACCTGACATGGACCTTCCCAGT
>JAOWBP010004584.1:975598-989000 GCA_028571105.1 Tragopan temminckii
TCTTCTTTCCCCTCCACCTTTCTTCTGGTTGAAGATCTGCACCACATTGGAGCAAACCTGACATGGACCTTCCCAGTCCCTGACATGGACCTTCCCAGTGAATAACACCACGGAGGCCCAGGTGAGCACAGGCTGAGCTAACAACTGCCAAAAACACACTGCAGACATCCCCAGTTAGGCTCTTCCCAAGGCATTATTCAGCAGTGAGAGCACAGCTCACTGCCCACACCGCATTTGTACCAGCTGGCAGATTTACTCTGATTTCTTCTAATGCCACAAACGTTTGAATCTAGATCCAAACCAGCACAGGTGAGGTCCCACCCCAAAAACCAACCCCAAACTCCTTCCCTCGCCAACCTGGGGGTGCATGGAGCAGCAGCATCAAAGGGATGCAGCCCCGAGCCGGGCTGAGCAGCCACACTGCATGTCTGGGCTCTGCTGCAGCCCTGTGACAGATGATTCTGCCCTGAAACGTTTTACAGCCGAACAGAAGAAGTTCTTTATCTGTGTGGTCTGAGCTCATTTACTCCAGGAGAAAACTCCAGCCCCTGCCCGACTGAAAGCCAGGTCTTGTTCTCCCATCTGATGGATGAATGGAATTCAGAAGTCTGATACCGTCCCCTGAGATGTCATTTAAATCCACAGCTCGGCTCAGCAGCAGGTCCCCGGGCTCATCCCCTGGCCCTGCTCCGCACACGGCTGCCTTGTCCTCCCATTACAGCCATGGGGCCCGAGGAGCAGCGTGCCGGTGCTGAGTGAAAGGATGGCACGTAGGGACAGCAGGAATGGCACTCCTTGAGGACAAACCATCTTCCCAAAGCTCAAATGCAAATCCCGAGCTCCCTCCTCATCTTTGGCAAGGTATTTCTGGCACTTGGATGGGTTTGAATGGGCCCGTCCCATTGCTGCTGCAGATTCAAAGCTTTGATAGCAAAAGAATGCAGCAAAGCAGCAGAGGAACAGAAGTGAGCCCTTTTTTTTTTATGGAGCAAAGGACTCATGAGCCCATAGACATCCCCATAGATCCTTCTGCAGGGCAGAGACAGCGCTCTGGGCTAATTGCTGTTGGACTCAACATAAAGGAAATTCTTCCCATGATAGCAACATGCAGAACATGAGGGACATCGCATCTGAGCTCCCACCAACAACACGCACCCACTCAGCCCATCACACACTGCTGTGGTTATCACAGCAAGGGCCCCGGGACTGTCGGAGCTGCTACTGTTGTAATGCATCCAAGATGAACAGCAGAGAGAGCCTGAAATAAAAGCCAAGCTTCCTGTCCCATGTGCCTGCCAGACTGCTGGCAAGAGGTCAGGGGCATCCTCACCGCAGACGGTAATTGCGAGAAAGGAGGGAGGTGAACGGATCAAAGGGGCAGAGGGGAGCAGAGGGTTTTACAGCGAGCAGAGTGACGGCAGGGCAGGACGCTGGGGAGCACAGAAATGTCCTCCAGCAGAAAGCAGATCCATGCTCCCCTCCTGCAAAGCAGGTCCTGTGTCACTGCGAGCGCCGCTGGGATGTGAGGACGCGGAGTTAAAGGCACTGCTCCATCAGCATCTCCTATGTAAATGAATGAGATTATGCAGCTAAACAATATTTTGCAAGCAAAATGGATAATAAATTATGGCTCTGGAAGTGCTAATGGCGCTCACATTTATTCCTATTAATACTTCCTGGTTTTGAAAGCTGGGCCAGTTCCAGAGATAATGTATTACAAACCTTCTGCTGAAGGATTTGGGTTCCTCTAGGCTCGGTTCCAGTTATAACTGGCAGCTAATGCTTTCACACATTCACAAATCCCTAACTCCTCCCCAAGAGCAGAAGAGAGTGGAGAGGTTTTGGCTTGGGTCAGCAGATTTCGGAGTGTTGCAGAAATGAATGGGAAGTGATGCAGCCCTCTTTAAACATGAGGCCCTAACAGTGGGAGCCCTTCATAATAGATGTTCTTTATGTTGTGCTCACATGTATAGCCATACACATCTGCACACTTATGTAATGCCCGGCAGAAAAAACCACGTAAACTCCACGTAGAGAAATGTGCCATTACTCATTTTCTTTCAGCCCTACACAAGTGCCACTATGCTGCTCTGAACGTGAAAACTGCCAAGCTGTTCACAAAAATAACACCACCACAGCATTCAGGGCACATTTGCAACCCACACACAATATGCATGGGCACAGAATGGAGCCCAGCACCACTCAGCTTTGGGCAAGGCCAACTCATGGAACCCCAGCGTGCTGGGACCAGCTGGGAAGGTGATGAGATCCCTTTGGAACCAAAGTCAAATAAGAAGCAGAGATTCTCTTTCCAGGAAAGCTACAGTCCTGCACCAGGTGAAGCCAGTGGTGGATGTGCTGTCTTCCAAAGACTTAACTATCACACAGAAGCTTAAATCTTACCCCAAGTGAATGCTTCAGAGTATGCTACCATCCACATCCAGAATACACTGAGCTCGCTGAGCACCAGCAGTCATAGGATACACCAAGCAGTGAACGATGGGAATCACAAGGCCGTGGGGTTCAGGATGGGGTGTTGTTCCATCACTGCTCTTCAAAAACCACTTCAGTGTCACAGATGTGCTCCGTACCTTTCAAAATATCTGTTAGGATACACGGTGCATTTCCAAACACCTCTCCGCTGCGTCTGACAACACCCACCTCCGAGACCCCTGAGCACCCTTCTGAAGTTATTTCTGGACACGCCGAATCTCAGAACAGCAATAAAAGGAAAATATCGCCCCAGCCAAAATAAATGTCTATTTGGAAAGCGTTTAAAAAGCACTGGAATATTTGGGTAAGTTTGAAACGCTAACCCTCATAGAAGAACAGTCCGACTGTTGAGAGATAGTGAGAAGGATACGTTTATAAAGACCTCATGGTTGATTTGTCTATTTAAAGGAAATGCTCTGAGAGATAAAAGTCTGGACCCCGACTCGTTTGCAGCCACATCAGAATCCCCCTCTGTCCTCGACCAACTCAGCTACTAAGCATGAAATCTAAACCAACAGACAGAAAAAGGCCTCAGCGCCGCCTGTGTCGGTCAGGTTGTGAGAGCCCCAGTTTGTGCTGCTCGCACCAAAAGCCTTCATGTGTCATCCCAGCAGAGATGAGATCAGAAACAAAAGTTTTGTTCAGCGCAGGGGTCAGTGAGACCCAGTTTGTAACCCCTGCCCCTCCACCCCAAACCCAACCATGGGGCTGTGCACGATGCTTGGTGCTCCTGGGGCAGACCCCACCTCAGGGCACACACGGCAGCATGCACTCCCACAGGTAGCACTTAGATGTATTTTTAAGGGCTGTGAGATGCACATTTCATACCCCAAGCAGTGCAATCCCAGTTGTTTTGGCCGAGCTCATTCAGGCCAGGACCCAGACCTGTAGCACTGCAGCCCCCTCCCCTCCTCTTCTCTTTGCGCTCAGACTGGGCAAACCTTCCTGCTTCATTTTTTCCTTATCCAGAAGGAAAAGCAGATGATCAAACAGATCAGCTCTAGAGACGATGCGTGCACTGCTTTCTGTTGTTGTTGTTGTTTTAACAGAAACAACAGCAATGCTTCCCTCAAAGCAGGAGCGGCATCGAGGAACAGTGGAATGATTGTTGCAGGAGTGAATCTGGTTTTCATTAGGGGGAAGTGATGGGTCCAATTTCTGCCGGGACTGTTTGCTCCCATCTCCTGTCTGTGCTCAGGCTGGCAGTTAACCCTTTGGATGCCGCGTCCCTGAGGCCTCAGAGCAGAGGGAAATGCCCTGGGTGTGTGTAGGGGGGAGTTGGTCTGGTTTGGGTCTAAGGTGGGCTGAATTCAGAAAGGGATTTGGGGCTGCAGAGATTGATTTGCAGAAAAAGGCCCCCAAAAAATTGAGGCATACCTGCATACATATACATGGCTTTGTGCATCTGTGAATGCCTCTGCATTCAGACACTTTGCCAGTTCATCCCACAGCTGGCTCCTCTTCCCTATATTGCTGTGAACTCCCACTGCTGATGAGCTACAAACGGCTGCATTAAATTTCCACCACAACACAAACTACTGACACTTTCTTTATGAGTTAATTCATCCATACGGACACCACACATTATGATTAACCAGAATAAAGGAATGGTTACAAATACAGCCAGAAAAAGAGCACAGCTCCATCTTTAAAGGCATTTATATCACAGAAGATGTTCTTTTAGGTACACTCAGGGAAGCTTTGCAAGACCTGACCTAGTATCTGCTGTTGGTTTCAATGTGTGAGAAGTAATGCAGTGCGTGGGCCACGCAGCACAGGCTGCAGAATTCACAGTGCAACCACACTGGAGGGGCACGGAGACTCATTACAAAGGGCATTTGGGTAGCAGCTCCGAGCCCATCGGCAGCAACCAGCCCAGCAGAGCCAGCCACGTGGCCACATCTCCTGTCTTCACATTTCAGAGCGGTGTAAGCAAAGCACATCACCTGCAGCCGGTTCCGGAGCCCGACAGCTTTCCTCGTGATAGCTTTATAAATAATATCCCACCTTTATACAGCGCTGCTCACACCACATCCTCCCACACAGAGCGGGGCACAACTCGTGTTTTCAAACGTGCAACCCGGGGTTTCGCTTTCCGCAGAGCCCCGCTGAGAGCGGAGCACATCACAGCTCATCCACCAGCACCACGTCACGCTGCACCCACGCAGCGCCTCACCCCGCTCGGGGTTTGCAATAGGAGAAAAGTGGCTGAGATGAAGGGTGGTGGACGCAGGGGAGGATGCGGTCGCTCACAGCGCAGCCGGAACAGCAGAGCTGCTGTATGGCCCATAGCACAGCCAACAGAACCTCAGCGGCTCGCTGGGAGGAAAAGGCTCTTCCCTTTAGTGGATGGAAACCCCTCTTTGCGATGCTCAACACATCAGGTCGTGCGGCACTTGCGGTACAGTGTGTGCTCCCCCTCCTCTCCCCATGCCAACACATTTCAGACGCCTCAAAGCCACGCATTCTGCGCCCATCTTCTGTTCAGATAATTCCTTGCATTACTTCAAAGATCTCCATACAGTTATTACAGACTAGGTGTCTTACGCCAAAACATTAATTGCATCTTCTAGAGAGGAAAAAAACAACGGCGTGTAGTAATGCATTCATTAAGTGACTGATTGACACGGCCAGAAACGGGGCTTTACATACAAACTGTATAGAGGGACGGAGTGCTGCGAGTCGCTGGTATTCAGCTCCAGTAATCTCACCTCTCTGCGGTTTATCTCTGCGAGTCGGATAATTTATCCTCCTCGTGGCAAGGCAAAAAGGGAACTTGGCAGAGGGGGCAAGACAAAAGTAGACATTTTGTAGCTGCTAAGTGCTAACGTTGCTGCAGATCATTTTTGCAAAAGGTTTCTAAACAGCCCCTGTCAGCCACGTTGTATTTTGTTATTTCAAAGTGACTGTGGGAGTCTAATCCAGTTCAAACCCTTTGTACATTTCAATGGAAATGTTCATACACAAAGGGCACAAAAATGCCGAGCTGCTGCTGGATATTCAGGAAATCTCAATCTAATTTGCACTCCCAATCAGTGCCACGACCTTGCAATGCCTCTGGTTGTTTCTGCAGTATCTCTTTTCTATCAAATACAGTTCCATACATAGCTACAGATACAATCCTATGCACGGACCAAAACACAGCTTCAATTAAGCACGGGAAAAGCAGGCTGATTTAAACAAAAAGCACACACACAACACAACAGTACGTCGGTGCAATTGATGAGCATGTGGAGGGGTGGAGAAAGAACACAGCTCTGTGGATCGGAGACCAAGCAAGTTGGGCATTTCTCACACTTAGGGAAGATGATAAACTTCCTCATGCATATCCAAGCTATGGGTTGCCAGAAATACCACCATGTCCAGTGTGGAACACTGTAAGGAAATAGCCTTAAGGATAAGGTTCAGCAATGGGACTCAGGAGGTCAGGTTGGCGGTTGGACTTTTTTGTCACTAACAGAGCAAACTGGAGCAGCAGCTGTAATACTATTAGAACAACACCATAGGAAAATAATTCTAAGCAGGACAGCAATCTAATGCATAGAGCATAAACATGGTCAAATCCAGGCAGCTGTGCACAGTTCCTGAAGTTAGAACTAAAGTGGGACACAATCTCTTGTGCCCTGTAAACCACCCCCCTTCCATCCCCCTTCTTGCTATAGGGCTGAGAGCCTGAAGCAGCTTTCAGTGATGCACAGTGAGGAACTCCTCCTCGTACCCAGCAGTCGCAGCAGGCTCTACAGATTCCCACTGACATGAGCTGGAGATGATATCAAATAAGATTAATTGTTGCATTAAAATGTTGGCTTGCATTTTGGAACTGAGTGCATCACTTACAAACGCTGGTAGAACGAGGAATTCATTCGAGCCACATCTCTCCCAGGGATGTATTTTAACAAACTCCTACCAAAACAACCCAAGTCGTTGGAGCACCCCAGGCTGGCTCCCATCTCACACACCCTCCTACAGAGAGCTCTGAGGCACAGTCAGAGCTGCAGAGCTGAATTCTGCATTGTTCCCCTCTCTGCAAAGAAATACACACGCAGAAACGCTTCCAATGGAGCCATCATAAGCAGCATTGAGCCCGGAGTATTTAAGCACACGAATGTGCATTTCACATCAGTATTTCTACAAAAGTCTATACCCAAAACAGACTTATTTCCACTGGTACTTGAAATAGACAAACATTTTGGGATTTAGTCCTGCTGCGTTTTGGGTACAGAGCCACCTCTGGTGCTGCCTGCTGGGCCACAGGAAAGCTTATGAGCCAAATGCAGCCCAGCTCGTGCAAAAGGAAGAGTAGGAAAGTCCAAACATGCTTCTGTAGGAAGCAGGACAATTGTACTTGCTGGAAGGAAAGGCCGTGCAGTTCCTCCTATTTTAGGGAAATCTATCCCCCATGAAACTAAAACCCAGAAAATAAGCACAGAGTATATTGCTGAGTTTTGCCCTAATTTAAGTATGTAACCTTTCCAGAAATATTAAGGAATTTATTAGCCGTGCTTCTCGTATCGGGATCCCCCCAGGAACCCAGCAAACCAGCAGAGCAGAGCAGGGCTGCAGGGCTGAGCAGCAGCATTCCCACCCAGCTCCCTGCCCAGAAGCAGCACTACGTGGCAGCCATGTGCTGAAAGCCACGCGGAGCTGCCCGTTAGAAACTGCACCGAAGCTGGGATTGCCTCCACAAACTCTTCAAAACCAGGTCTGCAGTACCACACAGACATGCAGTTCCTCCAACCCAACACCACCCATCAACGTGCCCAAAATGCATTCCCACACACGCAGCGGTTCGCGGCCTGGATGCCCCCATCTCTTGACTTATGCAGTCATCACGGAATTATATTTAAAGCAAAGTTCAGTGCTGTGATAAGCCTCACCCAGTGCTCCCAGCAGCTGTGGGCCTCTCGTTAACACTGAGCCTGGTTCACAGCCTCCACCAGACATCATCAGCAGAACCAGCACGCATGGCAAGCCTGGGAGGTTTCACTGCCATTCCAGGTGTGGGGTGATATGCACATCGGTGCACTGCCCATCACATCCAAGCCTCCAGAAGTTTTATGGTCCTGACATTAAAAAAGATCCTTAAAAAGCTTTCATAAAAGTCTTTATACAAGCTTACACACAGCATTCAGAATACAACCATATAACCATACAATGGGGATAGAAACTCTTCCCTTTGGGCAAGCGCTGCCCCATTCAGGGCTGCCGTGCCCAGCCAGGTCTCACGCCAGAGGCACACGTCCTGCTCTCCCTTCCCTGCTATCATAAGAAAGCATCGTATAAAGTAACTCTTGTTCACGTCCTTCATCCTCAAATTTATAACTGCCTCTAGACAGAGCAGTCAGGGGTGAAGGTTATGTGTGTCATACTTGCCAAGAAAGTGCCCCTTTCAACACTTAAGGAACACAGTCAAACTACAGATAAAGCAGCAGACAAAAAAGATTCTGTCTTTTTCAAGTATTATTTATCTCCTCCATGCCCTTTGTATCCCTTGCAGAGGAGATATTAGCGGGAGTAAGATTCACAGACCAAAGTCCTTGAACCCAAGAGTGGGATTTAATTGGGTTTCACTTGAAGCAAACATCAGATGGGAACACCGAGGGCTGGGCTCGGAACTCCCACTGCTGCAGCACTGACACATTCTTCTCCCCGTGCAATAGGTCTCCAGTCGGTATTAGAAAGGATCTTTGATAAGACTAAGGGTGAGGTGGGTGCAGCACTCCCTGCAGCTGGCCCAAACCATCTCCCTGGGCAGGGGAAGGCAGTGCGGGTGCAAGAGCAGCCGTGTCGGCTGCTGCCCGCTCCCAGGGCCGGGCCGGGCGGTTAATAAGGCTCCTGATGAATGATTAGTATGGATTTCTGCACGGCTAATTTCCGTAACTATCACTCTTTGAAAGACAGCTCGAGGGATTTTGGGTTCAGGGTGCCTCTGTCTCTGCAGACACAGAGCTGCATTATATGACCGAGCTCAAATTGGCATATCCCGTTTCAGTGATCTCATGTGTGCTGCACTTTAAAATGATACAATATTTTGAAACATGCAACTACTTTGCTGATACCGTCTGTGCCTAAAAGCCTTAGCGGAGCTCCAACAATGGCTCGTATCTTATTCTTTTGAAAGTAATACAAAGCCTCGCCATGTGCTTTATACCTTTTATCCATTGCTCGGAGGCTTCATATTGAAATCTGCTTCCATAAGAGCGTGGCCGTTCCTCCCAGCCCCACCAAGCAGTGCCTTCAGCTGCTGCTCATCCTGCAGGGCCATGCTCAGCCGTCCCGCTGCTAAACAAGCACCGAGAGGCTTCAGCTTGCTCTCTGCAAAAGGAAACTGTGAGCTGTGAACACTGACACAGCCACATAGTAGAGGATGTCCCCCAGCGAGGAGCAAAGCATTTGCAGCTTTTCCTTAACGCAGTTCCTCCTTGTGCTACTGCAGAGCCGGGCTGCCATGCTCCAGCAACAGCCCTGTGCCAGCACACAGCAGAGCTCGGGCAGCCACAGGGTTAGATCGTGGCCAAAGCAGATGCTGGAACACAAACCCACTTTGGGTACAATTTGTCGGATGAGTTTACCACTAATTCTATTGTAAAACAACAACAATGAAACATCTGAATGCATTGCTCTCATCAGCCCATCCGTGCACACACACACATGCTCAGCTGTGACTTCAGAACAAGCACAGCCAGACCTGTCCACCAGTTCTCCTTTTTTCTATGCCAGTGATCCCTGCAAAGCAGAATTTTCTTTAGCAGCCACCAGACCCTGCATTAAATTAGGAATTTTAGCACGGAATTCTGGAGCAAACCAAATATCCCCAAAGCCGACACGGGTATTTGTTCTCTCAAAGTGCTGCTCCTCGTTTAATCAACCCTCCTGAATCCTACTGAACTCAAAACTGAAGTCCGAGGCCAAACTTGAAGGCACATCTGTGTATGCACATTACACAACCTGTAAACCATTTACATATTACATTAAAGAGGATTTTCATAAATTAGTTATTGCCATTTTCTTACTCAGCCTCTGGAGTCCTCTGTGCTGGAATACAGCAGAGAAAGTACCTGCAAGCTGAGACAATGTCCAAGTTCCTGTCAGAATGGAATGTAATTAGTGCAAATTAAACAGCATCCTGAAAAGGAGGAGGTCAGGGAGAGCTAGCAGGGTCGAACTGGGTCATTACCAAGCATTTTTATGGCGAGGGAAATGGAGGGACACCGGGTCCCCCCCACCACTGCAGCCTGACCGCTGGCTCCGCTCCGGGAGCAGGACTGGGATCCACCAGTGGGACCAGCAGCAGCCCTGGGCCACAGCACACAAACACCACGGGCAATCAGGTTGGTCTTTTTCTTACCTCCTTTCAGAATTTTCTTTTCTAAAATGGAGGAAGTAAAGCGGACTCACTGCCAGCCCATGGCTTGTCCACGCTCGGATCGGACAGGCTCAGAGACACACATATTGGAGCTATGCAGCCACTGCAGCTTCTCCCAGCCTCCAGGTCAGAGCCCCAGAGCCCCTGGTCATTGCAACCAGGCAATGCTCCATTCCCTGGTGCAGGACAAACCCTTCCCTCCCAGCCCTCCTACCCCTGGGTGTCCCCACACGCTTGGATCCAGCCCTGACCACCCAGGATGCATCCTATAAAACAAACCAGGAGCAAAGAAATCCTCATCCAAACCTCAAACAAGAGGAAAAGATGGGCAGCGTTATGTACCGTGGTGGTGACAGCTCCAGCAAGGTGCAGAAATGCCTGCGTGTTCCAAAAGTCACCCAAACCTCCCCCAGCACCAGAGCTTGGAAAGATGTCAGAGCCAGACAGAGCTGAAACCCAGAATGACAAAACCTTCAGCGGAACGATCCCCATTCCACAACCTGCCTTCTTTTCCAAGAACAAAACTCTAAGTGCCCAAATGCGTCCATCTGGGAGCCTGTGGAATCCTGCAGTTTGCCTTCCAGCGGTGGAAGAGGCATTTGCAACACTTTGCAGCCACATACTCGTGTTGTCAGAGAGCCCAACGCAACGCCATAGACTTTTTCTCACGTATGACAAAACACCAAAAAAAGCCCTCCAGCATGACAACAAAAAATAAATATCAAAAGAACATTTGAGGGGCTCAATAAATTGATCATATTCTGCTGAACCTTCACCCTTGTAACGATAGTACCATTTAAATGCTAATGTCATTTTTAAAAAAGTCAATTACAGGAGTTTTAAAGTAATGGAGTCAGCAGTCTGGATGTAAATCTGTTATATTAATCTGCTCCGTACGCTGTATCCATGGGCACTGATGCATTCACCCCCTTTTCCCTGGAGGTAATGTTCCCTCGCAGTGGTACCAGTAATTGAATCAAGTTGATACAGACACCAAAAATATTGTAAGTCTTGTAGGTAATGAAAAGCATATGTTGATAAAGGCAGTTGCTGTACTTTGGGATGGAAGAGCACTGACATTTGGGAAGTTCAAAATTAGAATTAACCCTTTGATGATTATGTGACCTGAAACTGTCTTTACAAACTCTGATTTCACTGAGAAAAGCTGCTCGAAAGCTGCCACGGGATGGCTGGGCTCCTGCTCCTGTTCTCCCTGTTATCCGCAACTACATTCACTTCCATAAGGTGTGGTCAAGAGCAAACCGAGCCCGCTGGCTCCCACACAGCACAGGAGGATCTCACCTTCACAACAGCATCACGAAGCATTTCTGAGGTTCCATCCATTCCATTAGGGTATGTGGATGTGGGCAGCCTCAGCCAGAGCCTTGTCGCCTCTCAAACCATTACAGGTGTATTAAATAGCCTGAGAACACCTCATCAATTCACAGAAAACTAGCTGAAGAGAGCAGACATCCTGTGCTATGTTGCAATATCGTGCATTTTGTTTGCACTGAACTCAAAGCAATCTCTCACGCTCGGAGCCTGTAATCTGCAACTGTCTGTAAAGCACGGCGTACAGAAATGGTGTTCAGAATAATAAAATAACCCCAAACCAGAACAAACGGATACCTAACATTCAAAGGTGGACTTTTACTTGGGAACAAACTTGGAGAAAGCCCAACATTTTGCAACTGCTCCATCCACACTGGCCCGTAACAAACTATTCAGCTTATTTAGATTAGAACTGAAGTGGCACTTCTGCACACTGTGCAGTGAGGAAGGCTTTTACACTCCTCAAGCCTGGAATGCCCCTCACCTTCAACACGACTCATTTTGTTTCACGAACATACGAGATTATGAACATGGGGGGAGAGGCTGACGAGGCTCTGTCGATGGCTTGGATGTCCCACAAGCACTGACACACAGCAGTGTGTTTGCCCACAGAGGTGCACATGTGTACACAGAAGTGTTATCACACAGGGCTGCCTGAGCATTTCCAGACAGTGAGAGTTATAAGAAATAAAAGACTAAATAAATAGATATTTTGAAGTAGCAATAATAAGAGAATTGCATTCGCTGGTACTCTGCAACAGAAACAGGACTTCCAGATCAAGAAAACTGTCACTGAACACATTCAGCTCGTTGCATAAACATGTGCCTGCTTTTGCTGTTAAGGAGGGGCTGATTAACGGTTCATCAAGATTTTCCTACCTCTGCCCTTTGCGAATTAATTTTCAAGCACAGGTCCAATAAAGTTTTACTGAGTGTCACACACACATGCCACAGAAACACTTCCAGCATCATTACAAATCTGAACAACTTGGAACGGGGCACCGCGCCGTTATTTTGTTAGCTTAGGGCCTTATTCTCCTATGGTTCAGGGGTTAAAGGGATCCACACAGCTTTAAAACACGGCTCAGGCAGCTCCGAGTTAACCACAAATTCAGAACATGTCTAACAACATTTCAACATTCTCAAAACCTGGAACTGCTCCCAACACGCTGCAGGCTCCAGTATCTGGAGACATCAATCCAGACTTACAGAGAGGGGCTGTCGCTCCCTCAGCCGCCCCATAGCAGCACGGCAGCCCTTCCCCACATCCCACTGTGTGCAGCGGGGTCAGGGATGGGGAACCACTGCCACCCCAAAGCACCCTGAGCATCGACGGGAGCAAAGCATGACGCACAGGAATGGCTCTACTGGAATAATAATCTCCAGAAGAGTGCTGTCATTTTTGATGTTGTGTTCACAGATCCAATATTAGGAACAGAACCACAACCGTTCAGGCCTCGATAGAGACATAAACTGCATAAACCAAACCTGACGCTGAAACAGAGGGGTGTGTTTGTGAAAATGAATTCGTCTCCCACTCGGACCAGTGTAAACAGGAGCAGCTCTTCCAGTCAAAGAACCACCTGCACCATCGCAGCCAGAATTCAGCCACATCACCCTTCAGTGACACTCTGACCTGGGAAAAAAAGTAAAATAGACAGCACTTTCTTTCCCCTTTTCCAAAGGGAATTTGGTATATGTTGATTGGGATATCTGGATCTCTACCGCTTGTGCTGTCAGGAGGCACCGGCTACATTTCATTAAAGTTTTGCTTAAAGCCAAGGGCAGGCTGATAAACTAAACACAACACGTTACGTCTGAGCTCGTGCCTGACGAGTGGCTCTGAAGCAATTGGGGTCCGGTCCAAAGCGGGGGCTGCACAGGCTCTGTTGGGTGCCCTGGGCTGGGAAATGGTGCCTGGGCACCCCACAGACACAGCCCTATAGACACAGTCCCACAGACACAGCCCCACAGACACAGCCCTATAGACACAGCCCCACAGACACAGCGCTATAGACACAGTCCCACAGACACAGCCCTATAGACACAGTCCCACACACACAGCCCTATAGACACAGCCCCACAGACACAGCCCTACAGACACAGCCCTATAGACACAGTCCCACAGACACAGCCCCACAGACACAGCCCTATAGACACAGTCCCACAGACACAGCCCCACAGACACAGCCCTATAGACACAGCCCCACA
>JAOWBP010004584.1:1004123-1030420 GCA_028571105.1 Tragopan temminckii
AAACATGCCCTTATTTCATAGAGATACAACGCACAGAACAGCAGCTCGGGGCTCGTGGGGAGATGGCAGCTGCAGCCACGCTACAGCAGCACAGGATGCTTGCAGGGATCGGCTCCGACCCCAGCAGCCTTGGAAAGGCGTGCTCCCTGGTTTTGAGCTGAGTTGAGTGCACGGAGCAAATGCTATTTTCAAAATTCCCAGCGCTATTTTCAAAATTCCCAGCGCTATTTTCAGAACTTCCAATGCCATTTTCAAAATTCCCAGCACTATTTTCAAAGCAGTGGCTCTTGGTAAGTGTGAGCACTGTTCCAGATTCAGTTCTTCAGCATTTTGGATTCAGTTCTTTGATGCTTTAGGTTCCAGCCTTCAGCATACAAAACTGAAAGACGCAGAAATAGCAAACTTTAGATTTTTACATCAGCTCCGGTAACGGCCTTAGACCGCCTTTTATTACACACAGTGAATATAACGCAGAGTGAGTGGTAAATAAACACAGCTTCGTGCAAAGTGCTGCAAATGCAGGACCTTTACCAGCTCCAGCAGCAATCTGGAGGCCAATGTCTGTGTGCGATTCTGCGCTGAGCCCCGGGGCGCTTGGCCCGCTCGTAATTGCTGCACAAAAGACAGTGAACAGTTCCCTTGCTCTTCCCTAACTACCTTCCTGACTGCTTATTGAAGTCTGATTTCTGACTCCTCTGGGTCATCATTCATCAGCCCTACGGATCCCGGCGGGACGGCCCAGCAGACCCCTCCATATCCCCGGCTGCCAGAGGCCATTTCTGACGGCTGTGATATAGAAAATGTCTTCACAGCAACCCGGTGGGACGAGTGATGGTTATAATACCCAAATAATCATTTTGCAAATTATCATAATTATCAATCAATCATCCTGTGTGAACAATGTGTTCCTGCAGTATCAGATGGTTCCTGTGACCTGTAGCACTCTGTGTACAATAATAAACCCGGCGAGATTTATGGACCTCTCCTCCTCGTTTCTGCAGTAACAAAACATGGGTGGTTTTTTTTTAACTTTTGTTTTAGGAATAAAAGCTCCATCCACCCCGTCCAGGTTTACTACGCCATGCTTTCTAGGAGGTCAAGATTTCTAATCTCACACCGTTTCTAACAGTCATGTCATTTTTAAAACAAACCTCTGTGATTTGGGAAAAGTAGCGAAGGTGCTGAATAAATTACTTTCACTTTATAATGTCAGCAGCGTTATGTTACCCACTTCGAGTGTTTTGCAATGTAAGTATGAAGTCAGCCAAAGGGAAGAAATGGGTTTTGTCGTCAGTTTGCGCTCCTTGTGTTTGTCACAATGCCCGATTGAATCCCACTCTTTTGAAGCCGATAGCATCTCCCGCTCCCCGCGCCATACATTCCTGTTAATGGATAAATTCAAGCTCTCCAGAAAGTCAAAGAATAAATTTAAAGCCTTTTGCCAAATGCCTATCCTATTGGATTTTGATAAGACGGCTATTGAGCTTTAATAATGTCTTCTATCCTTTTTCAGCTGGCCCTTAACATGTCTCTTTATTTGTCCCTAAAGCCTCTTCAGCGATGCCTTTTTATTACAAGTCTCTCAGCTTGCTCTCGAGGGAGACAGGGTCGACAAGAGTGATAGATAGATAACTCTATAGATTATCTCCCACAGATGTTTTCTCTCCAGTAGCCCCTCGGGCTATTCCCTTTAAGTAAACAGAAACTAAATGGAGAGCTGCAGGAGGAGAAGTCCCCGCGTCCCCATCACAGCAGCCGGGGAGGGGGCACCGGCGCACCCCAACCCACACCCACAGCTGGGAACAGCAAAACGCAGCCAAGGCTGAGCCTGGCAATGAGCCTGAGTCTTTCCTCTCCCTCCCCAGAGCGAAATCACAACCACAATGAGGAGAAGGGGAACAGCCCCGTGCTCCAGTGCCCTGACTGCAGCAGAGGCGCGCAGGAAAATTCAGTCACGGAACGTGTGAGCTGCTCTCTAAGCAAAATAAACGGCTGCAGGAGGATGGCTTGGAAGAAGGAGTTTGGGGAGCAGTGACAGCGTGCCTGCAGGTACACGGTGCGTGTGGCTGCTCCTCTCATTGAGCACACATCTCCCTGCCAGCACTGCTGGCACAAACAAAACCAGGCCGGGAGCTAAGGCAGAGTTGTGCAAGTCAACCCAGTATCAGCAAGCAAAGCAGGTAAAGGAAAAGCTGGCCAGGAGCACACCATGCTTTATTCTATGGCACAGCACATTCCGGGTACGGACAAATGATCCTGCACAGAGGTCCTTAATATTGCTAGAAATCTTAATTCCAGTGAGACAAACAACCACCACCACTGTAGGTCTGTGCTGTTAGCTGTGCCGGCACAAATAGCCCTAACACCAGCTGGAAGACGCTGGAAATGGCGAGTTTTGTTTTGCTGCCAGGCCCAAAGGCCTGCTTTACTGTACAATATAGCATTTTTCTCCCCCTAGCCCTTGCTATGCCCCATCCTCAGCCCACAGACAGCAGTCAGCCCAGTGGGTGCTGGGATCACAGCCCCATTTTGGCTCCAGCTCCAACTCCTGCTCTGCACCCACTGCTCTGCGCATCCCCTTCCCACACCCACCTACCTCCGAGGCAGCAGGAATAACCTGAACTCACACATCAGCTGCTGTGCCTCCATCAGGGATGTGGCAACTGAATGGTTCAGGGATGCTGGGAAGGGAAATCTCCTCCCAAAACGTTTTGTGCCACCAGAGCAAAATGCTGCATAGGCAAGAGCGCTAACAAACCATTCTGAGATACCTCCATGATTGTACAGAGTGGTTTTTCATTCTTTGTTTTTCATTTTTTTCCCTGACTGCAAAGCTGTCCGGCAGTAGTCTTGTCACAAGCCATAAAGTTTAGACTTGAACTCTTTACCTTACCGCTTTGACCTTTTTTACCCCAGCTGTAAAGCCCTACTGCCCATCCTTCAATAAATTTATCACCTCATAAACTCCCACTAGAGCTTCTCTACACTGCATTTAGAGACAGCAGTGGAGGGGAAATCCTCCCCCCTAGTCAAATGTCATAATTGTCCAGCTTCATACCTGCTGCCCAGGAAAACAGCTAAGGACAAGGTGTTGTTCAAGACCTGTAGGTTTTGCAACGCTCTTCTTTGGAATAACATAGCGGAGCTTAAACACAAAAACACATATCCAAGACATACAGCTGCCAGTTCAATGTTTCCTTCTGCCCCCGTCCCATACAAAGCCTGCTCGTTTGGGGTAATGGAGATTCAGCAAAGAGGGGACACACAATTCATTAGTGATATTGTAATTAAGGACTGAGAAAGAACAGCCAAGCAGTCCGGGCCATGGAGAATTCCCTCCATGGCTGCGATGAGTGCATGGTGATAATAAGAACCTGCCACCTTGTCACCATGTCTGTCCAGACAAAAGGATCCCACAGAGGCAGAGACAAACACCCAGTGAGTTATGGGGAGGAACAAGGTAAAAAGTTCAGCGGCGTTGCGATAGGGCTGCCGCGAGGTCACTGCGTGGTCACAGGACATTGCATGGTGAGAGCCTGAGCCCCGAAAATAAGAGCTTGTCTTTCTCTAACCAGTGAGAACAGAACGGCCCAACGATGGCTGTGGGTCTCGGTGTCTGCTCCCAAACTTTGGAGATACTGACAGGTATTACATTCCACCGTGCTGTGCTTCCTGTTAACTTTCAGTATTGAAGATGGCCGAACAGGGTGAATGGAAAAGGCAGTTGTTGCAAGTTCCCATTTACCACACCTCCCACTTCAAAAAAAAAACCCAATACTTTATGAACACGGCTGCGAATAGCCAATGTAAGACCATCACATCTGAAAAGAATCACAGTTAATTCCATATTTCAGCAAGGACACGTCGCCTCTATGGACATCCAATGGCCATAAGCAAACACGACTCGCAACAAGCACTGCCCCACAGATGGCATGGAGGGGATCATCCCCACGTTCCTGGGGACAACCCGAAGCCAAATAGAGGGCTGGCTACTGAAACATGGAGAGCTGAGCCGCTTCGCAGCCACTGCGCAGAGATTTATACAGCTGGGCCATATTTGGAACACGTTTTTCTCTGGTCACTATTACAGTTTAAGCATCACAACGTGATGAAAAGCACTGGTAATACATCATACTCGTTAAATGTTATCCTTTCATATATCTGTTCCTATTCCCTGGGCCTTTCCGTAAGCCACATTTACATGGCGAGGTGACCTCTAAAAATTTAGCACTTTTAACAAAGGACCAACATTTTCTTTTACTGGAAAAGAGGTAAATGAGGTTTTAAGATTTGGACTCATAGTTGTTCACATTGCAGCTGAATCAAGAAACACTTCACACTACTATTTTCCTTTTCATAAATGCTGGAATCACAGAAAGACAGAAGAATGTGCCAATAGAACCACAAGATGTAATCCAAAGGAGCAAGAGCAAATACTGGAAAAGTTTTAGGACAATTATTGTGATGCATGGCCTGGTTCAAAATTAAGAGCAGAAAAAAAGAAACTGGGTGTATTTTAAAGCCAGACAGTAATACAAATTGCATAAAATCGAGCCATGTCCTACCTTTTTTATACTGCCCTCCTGGGAGGTCACCTCGGGATCAGTCAGTATTTGCTGTGAGAAAAAAAAATATAAAAGAGTTAAGTTGGATTGCAGCTCAGAAGATTATAAAATAATACAGATTATTATTATTACAATGATTATTATTACATAAGGGCCACAGCTCTCAGGTGCACACCCGCTGCAGTTGGTGGCTGAGAGGTTGGCATGGGGCTGCCTGTGGCCACGTCCAGGTGGGATGGACTGAACTGACAGACTTCAGAAACGTTGGCAAACACCTCCGAGCTCAGCTGTAATAACAGCACCGTGTTTTAAATAGTGGGAATCCTAAAGCATTCTGTGCTTTACAACAGCTCTAATAGATACTGAAATTGTGGTTTGGAAAGCAGCTGAGAGCAAATAGGACCAAGAGGTGAATGGCAGTGCAATAAAATTCCACGTGCTCATGCACTTGTGCGTGCAGTGCACAGCTTGCAACACCTCCATGGCAAATGACACCCAGTGAGGAATGCATATCACTGCGCTGCGGGAAGGGCTGGTGGCCATGGAACATCCCCAGCCCCTGCTCTGGGAGCTGGTGGATACTGGAAGCCGTTTGAGAGCCATGGCAGAGCCCTGCCCACAGCTGGCTGTGCTGAAGGACCCACAGCCACCACAGCTGCCCCCAGACCAAGACACCTCACTGTAATTATTACACACAAAACACCTTTAAACACAATTGGTTAATTACGTGCATTCAGAGTGCATAATCCACCCGTTCAACATGCCCATAAATGTGGATGGGAAAAAAAAAAACACACACTGAAATGAAGTGCAAATTGGGCTGTGGTGTAGTCCTGTATAAACAGGCTTAAGAGTCAGGAATTCCTGAGTCTGAATCTAAATGCCAACACAAGCTTCCTTTTGTTGGTTTGGATAGATCTGTGCTCATGGGGCAAGTTATGGCTCTCAAAGCAAATTGTTTTTTTCCCCTTCAATTCAGAGCAGATCTCAAATTTTGAAATTCTTGGAGAACAAAAAATTCTGCAAAAAGTACTTTGGACACATTCAAAAACTGTACTTCTGCAGCGCAGCATCGTGGCTGTGCATCTGAATGCTCGTTGGTGATGTGCCCAAAAGAAGCTGGCAGGATGGGCACCTTGGGGCAGGGATGCTGCCCAACCATCCCCAGGTTCTATCAGCCTTCAGAAGCCCTCCTGGGTGGTTCAGGAGGAAAGTTCAAGCTCCTCATTCTGCATTCCCGGTTTGGAATGAAAACTGTTTGAAAACAGAGGCTGAAGGGAGAGCTCTGCAGCAGCAGAACCTGGGGCACACAGCAGGACTGAGCGCTACCTCCTAATTAAACGAGAGAGAAAGTACCAGATGTGATGTTTATTAATAAGAATAACAAAAGATACTTTGAAAATCTACTCATTGGGTAATTTTAGCTCAGGCTGGACTTCATCTCATCTGAATGCCATAATCCTAAATAAAGTGCTTGACGTGTACAGTGGGCTGCAGCCTTGCGGTTGACCCAGATGTTCTGAAATGTACTCAGAATTTACACCGTACCCTTCTTCTATCTATTGATACGCTGATTTTAGCCAAAAGCAATACAGCGTGTCACTGCTATGGCTTGGGAACCCAATGAAGGTGCAGCAGCAATGCTTCCCTGCATTCATTTCCTGGGCTCTGCACACTGCTGGCAGTGGGATCCTGCCTGAGCTACACAAGTGAGGGATGTGCTATAATTTTTGCAAAGCCTCCTGAATGTATACTAAACATGTCAAGTAACACCATGTGATTCTTTTTGAAAAACAGTTTACAAGCTGGCATTCTCCAGCTGCAGTTAACCCTAATTTGATTACATTACCGAGACAGATCACAATGAGCTTATGTAAATAGTAACGTTATCCATTCATTCCGTGAGCTCAGATAAACTGTCATTTAAAAATAAAAAAAAAAAAAAGAACTTGAATAGGCATGGCCTGATGTATTCAGCACAGCCTACCCCTGCTCTACCACTGAGATTCGGGGTTTTTAGCAATATTTCCACGTTTGTACCGAGCTGGAAATGCAAGAGGAAGCCCGGTGGTAGCGCAAAGCTGGCATGTGGATAACAGCACTTCTTTCAGTAATTGGCTCTTCGTCGTCATCTGATCCGTCAGTGGGATGCGTTGGCTCATTCGGCTCTAACACCCATCCTGCACAGCATCGTGCCCGAGCGCCTGCCCTTAGCGAGTGCCTTGCTAACATTCTCCCCTCCTGGCACCTGAGGGCAGTTTTACAAACCTAAATAAGGAAATAGAGAAAAGCTGTGATGTGTGATGCGTTGTTCGCTGACACTATTGGCCTGAGACACACAAACCACTGCTCGCTGCACCATCAAATCCTGCAGCGAGGAGCTGAGCTGCTCTGCGCTGACAGCTCTGCGATGCACAAGCAGAAAAGGGTTGTTTATTTATTAACAATTTTCATAACAATCCATTTGCCAATTTCAAAGTGAAACCAGAAAGCCGACCCATGCAAAACGCATCGCTGTCGCAGCAGCTGCTGCTTTCCCAGCTCCTCCAAGAAGTCTGGCATTACTCATAAAGCCCCTCCCCAGCATACAGCCGGGTCATCAAAGCCTTGCTGCTCCTTCATGGCACCTGCTGATATCAGTTGCTTTAGATACGTCACCAACCAAAGGCGTTCATTGCCCTGGATAGCACACATCTTCCAAATGGCACCATGGAACCAACACAAAATCCGCTCTACTGCGTATACCAATTTTTAAGCAATCTTTAAACAAAAATAAGCAATGAAACAGTAAATCCTGCAAGCTCTGAATTCTGTAGAAGAAAGATATCCACTTGAAAAGCTCATAAAGTGAATGCCAAGGGCTGAGCTGCTTGAAGTCGTCTGGAAAATCAGGCAAAACTCTCAGCCTTCTGCCCCAACAGACTGCAGAGCCACTCCATCCAATGCAATGGAATAATTCAGAGTCTGATTTATCGTCACCAAAGCTATCGGGTCCTGAAATACAAATGGAAATAGCAGTTCCCTCTTCTGCATGAATGCTGTGTGGACGGCCAAGCAGTGCTTCAGGAGCCGCAATTCCCCGAGCAAGGAGCACTAAGGGAGTTGATCCAGCTCACCAACATCATTTGAGCACTGGCTGGCAACGAGCTGATCTCATATTCATTTTAATCCAGATGTTTAAGCATTACCACCTTTAGTTTACACATCTTTTCTTTTCTTTTCTTTTTTTTTTTTTTTTGCATTCCTATACAGACACTTTTCACCTGAGCCTCCTAATGTCCCTTCAAGACTGTCGTGATTAATGCCCATTTTTGATACTTGACAGCTTTGCCACTATAAACATAACACTGCTCAGCTAGGAATGCCTCTAAAACACCGCCATCCTGAGACTCCCAAATGGAGCAGAAGTTATAAATGCTACTGTAGGCCAAGTGCCTTGACCAGAAAGCATAATGATGCTGTGCTGGGAGCAGACTGAAGGAGTGTGGGCTCATGAGGGCAGAAGGACCACACGAACACTGTGTTAAAGAAAACACACGTGGAATCCACATGAACCCAACCCTGGATTGCCAGGAAGCAGATTTCCATTAGTCCCTTACTGTCCCAGGAAGCAAACTGCCATTATTTCCTTACTGCCCTTTGGTTCCAAGCTGGGAGCTGCCCCATCACTCCCTCAACAGTAAAGACTGAACCTGGCCACACAGAGCAAGGAGGATGAGCAAGGATTTCTGCGAGCTGCCCAGCTCTGCATTCAGGTGCTGCAGCACAAATCCATTCCAGCACTTCCAATCTTCTTTTCTGTTTACCATATTTTAAAAATACGGAGACTTTAGAGCACTTTCTGGCCCCAAAATTGACAAAACCTTGTATTTTCTGTAGTAAATAAACTGGTGAAACACTATTCACTTGAGGAAATTTTCAATATCCTGTCTTGGGAATTTGCAGCGAATGTGCCTGGAATTAAGAGGAAAGGGAGGAAAGCTCCGCTCGGAGAGGAAGAATTTCCTTTCCTGGCTGGTGAGCAAGGAGGATGAACAGCACGGCCCTGCCTGGCACGCAGCGAGCCATGAGCTGGAAGGAGGATAAAGAATAAACCAGGCATTCAGTGCTAAGGGCAACCCCAGCACAATTGGGAACACTGTGGAGCAGCCAAACTGTGGTTTGCGGACCAGTAACAGTCTGCAGGGTCCTGGTATGCACTGCACAGCCCATTTTATAACCATTTATTTTTCAGCTGAAAGTCTGAACAAAAAGCTGGTCTCGCGCGGAACAGAAGATGTTGAAGACTAACAGTGACCAGCGGTCCAAAATGTCTGGTGATCGGCCGCAGGGAGCACCTTGCACTTGTGTCCTGTGGGGCTGTGCAAAGGATCTGCTTTGTTTGCTGACTTCCAGGAGAACAAACTGCAGTGCACTGAGGTGAATCGTTACAGGTTATTCCAAAGGGTGCCCAGGGGAATGGGACATCCTGAGCTGCACCTCGGAAAGGAATCGGCTTCTGGGCGTTCCGAAAGGAGCAGGGCAATGCCAGGGGAGTCAATGGTGAAAAGAGCGAATGCCAGACATTAAGTATATGCTCAAGAACAAAGTCTGCGAGAAAGAAAATGAGCCTGCAATTTACATACGTGGTATCGCAACGTTTTAGACACAACTCCTCCATGACATCGCCATCAAGTTCAACTGCAAATACCAGGAAGTTAAACAGAATCTAATGGAGAGCGTTTGAAATAACTTCAATAAGCTGAGGACTTGAGACTTTCAGCCAAGACAAATAAGAGAGGGTACTGATTAGTAAATGTCACCATTTCTCCTGCCAAGCACTCAGGGGCTGGTGATAGGAGAGCATTACATATAATCTCGCAGTCTTTAGGGGCTGTTTGATTTTATATTGCATTCTTATCAGGTTCTAAAAGTCCAGTGTTAATGAGCATGAGAAATGCACTCGATAGTTCGGCGGTTTTGCTGAAGGAGAATGTATTTCATTCATTACGTGTTCCTTGGATCCAAGCTAGGGATGCATTTCCCATTCAGAGCGCGCCACGTCTAACCCCCGTCTATTCTTCTTCTCCATTTCAGCAACCAGGCATCACCTTTAATAACCATCTATTTACACTATTTAAATAAAATGGCTTTTACCAGCTCCAGAGAACGAGATCTTTGAGAACTCTGGAGCAGAGAGACACATTTATGTAACGAGCTCGAGCCCACTGCACTCCCTTTTGCAGTGCAGAGTGACTCCTGAAAGTTGAATAAGTACCAGGGATGGTAAATTACAGGGAAAAAAACCCAACAAAAACAGCAACAAAACAAGCCTTGCTGTTTGGATTCTGAGTGACCCACGAGGTGAAGGAAATAACAAACCCAGATAAATGGTGTTCAGAGAACCCCGTTGTGTCTCAAGCATGGTAGTGATGACAGCGCTGGGTGCTCGGCCAGCGAGCTGCAGGGTGGTCAAAATCCCACCACAGCCAAGCACTGCCTTTGGGGTTCCCTGGGGAGGAACTGTGCAGCTGCTGCTAGCCCTGAAGCCCGTGCACCCCGATGAATCCAGGTGCTCCAAGTGGAAGCAGCCTTCACCTGTCCCGTCCCTACAAACCAAACCAACTGGCATTGTTTTCAGAATGGCCTTAATTATCCATGGCAATTATTTATTTTGTAGATAATTAACAAATCCTACCTCTAATGAGATTTCTCAGTGAATGGAGTCTTTTGTCTGTTACTGCCTACGTCTTCAAACACTTCCCAGAAAAGAAGATTGTAACAGAACACACGAGGAAAAAAAAAGTGCTTAAATTAATATATTGATTTTCTTTTCAAAATACATTTACAAATATCATTGTGAACTCCCTTTTCCTGGAGGGAAATTCCATTATAGAAACGACTTCTGACCAGATGAAAGGGGCACTTCTCTGCATGCCCGGCGAGCACAGCCTGAGGACGAGGATGGATGCCCCCAGAGCTGAATGGCGTCTGTATTTTCTCAGTGTGTTCATCTTCCAAACTGGGAACATAACTAGCAGACTGAGAACATATGAGAGCCTCTGTCATAACTGCAAAACAGTTTGCATTTTCACTCTGTCCGTAGAGAAAATAGGAGCCAAGGGAAGGTGAGGGTCACCGACTCCGGGTGCTGTCTGCTGCAGAATTACATAACACAATCACTTAAAGGATCTGCAGCCATTTATTATCTGAGCCAAAAATCATCTTGAAGAGTGAAATGTAATGTTTTGGTTAACAGATAAAGCGTTGCTGTTTGCAGCCATGTAAGTGGATTGGATGGTTAGCTTTAGTCGTATACCATCCACCTCTTTTTTTGTTCTCGACCCTTTTTAGTTATAAAAATGACCTTGATATTGGCAGAATAATATAAATGGACTTCCCCCATACTTCCCATATTGATAACCTGTTTGTTAAGATGATCAGTAATAATCATAAGTAAATAAAGAGAGATCATACATCATCTGGTAATGGCAATACTGACATGCACTTGATCTGACGTATGGGGACCTCTGGGCTTCGGCTGACGAGCTCATACTTCATATTAAATTGCAGCCTTTGTATCCAGAACACACATTGACATATGCATCCATACAGGGCAGTGCACTCAAATCTCAATATTGAGTCATACGTGTTGTGAGCAGGGCATCTTGCAGAGTGCTCTCAGATGGAAGCTGTGTGTTGAAATGGATTCCACACGTACAGCACTAAGTCCCTAGAATAATTTGGCATCTGAACCCCAATCACTTGTCTCCCTTTGGCTGAAGTTCACACAACGAACCAACCTTGATAGAGTATTGCTGGGGCTGCACTCATTTCCAGTCCTGCTTCCACTGATTGACATCGATAGCGTAGGGAACGGGAAAGTCTCAGCACCAACAGAGGAACCAGGAGAAGATCACAGAATCACAGAACCATAAAGGTTGGAAAAGTCCTCTAAGATCATCAAGTCCAGCCCCACCCCAGCCCAATAACCCCCGTTCCCTCAGTGCCACATCTCCATATTGAACACCTCCAGGGACAGTGACTCCTCCACTTCCCTCTTCCAATGCCCGACCACTCTTTCTAAGAAGAAATATCTCCTAATATCCAACCTGAACCTCCCCTGGTGCATTATATCTCATCTTAAAGATGTACCAGGGCAGCAGATTTCCTGCTCCAGCTCTCTGGCTGCAGAGCAGGGCCAGCTGGCTCTGCCCTCTCCCACTGCCATGCCGAGTGGCACAGCCTGCCACTGCAATGTGGTGATTACAAAGTTAGGCATTTGAGAAAGAACAGGGAGAAATGACATCATTCCATTCTCTTCCTTACAGCCTAAAGAGACACTGATAAGAATTATGAATTGTTTTGTCACACTCAAAGAGTGTATAACCAATATGTTTTTTCTTGGGCACATTTTCCTGCCTTGGTTCAAAAGCCCAAGTCATGCCAATGAGTTCAGCAAAGTGCTCCAGCTACCTGCATGCAAATCACGAGCACAAACACAACATGCGTGCATTCCCTGTATGCAGAATTTGCCAGAAACCCAGCTCAATGAGCTGTGTCCCTATCTGGAGCTTGTCCTCAGTTCCATCAAAATAATGGCCCTCAACGTAACCATAGCAGAGCACCAAAGCTAAATAGCTAAGCTGTGACACGTCAATTTTTTATCCTTAATCACACTCAAAGGAAAATAAAGCCAACATGCAACGTTCCCACCAATTTCAAAAGTTTTAAGTGGGAAATGCACCGTCTCATCTGGCAGCTCAGTGCTGCTGCTCATGCTATGCACAGCTGGGGGAGCGCATCCCTGCCCAGCACCCAATGGCCAGGACGGGCCGTGTCATCCTGATACCCACCAGCAGGCCAACCTAACTGTCACCTGAACATGACAAGGTCACGAGCAGTGTGATGCAGCAAGAAAAATGGCCCATTAAAGCCTCGGAAGGCTAGAAGAGAAACATAAGGCTGGTGATGCCCTCCTTTATTCACAAGTGATATTAAGCAAATGATACTCTCCATTAAGAAAAGTTAATATGGAATTATTCTGTGGCCAAACTTCAGACACTGGCACAATCCGTTTCTCATTTAAAAAGCACACAATGTTGTTTTATCTGAGTTGATAGGAGGTGCCAGGTGAGTTCCCTTTTAAGAGCTGGAGAAACAATTTCAGAGAGAACTGGATAATATTATGCTTGGAATGATAATATTGTGTTTGGAAAAGGTCAATATTTTATTTAATCAGCCAGACAGAGAGTGGGTGGCAATTTCAATGCATTTTCTTGAGACAGGAATTTAGGGAGTCCAAGCGGAAATCGGTTTCTGTTTTTTCCTTGGGCTGCTGCTGTCTTCCACAGGTAGAAGTGCAGGGACTGTTGCTCGGAGCTGCCCTGCAGGGAACGCTGCGTGCTTCGCTCTGCACCTCGGCCATGAGGCAGTGCACTGCAGGGACTGACGAGGCAGAGATCCACAAGTGAAAGCTAAACAAACGCAACCTTCCCGCAGCACGACCCATTCCTCTGCTCTGCCCTGCAACCTACCGGTGCCAAAGCAATATTCGGGGCCGGCTGGGTGGATGGCATCCTCCCACCTGTCTGTCTGATGTTCTCTTTTCGATGCTACCCCGAACACCCAACCTGGCACCCACTGCCCGGTGCCTCCATGCAGTGCTGGAGCAAATGGGATCTGCTACACCTGGCAGACACCACAACAGCCACCCACCCACCAGGACAGCCGCTGCCTGCAAGCAGAAACGGAGTTTTATTCCCTAAGACAGCAGCGAGCCCTCATTGAGAGAGAACATTGATTAAAAGAGCCAACAAATAACTAGAGAAATGAGCTTATAAATACGGCGAGCACTTCATTTCTTGAGGTCAGAAAACCCGGCCATTATCTGTCTGCTCACATTTTCTTGATTAGACATCTTCTCAGCAGCGACCACTGCACACAGGGCTGTGCCAGAGCACCTCCCCAGTCCTGGCCGTGGGCACAGCTACTGGGCTGTGCTCAGAACATCCCAAAATCTCCACAGAAAACCTTCCCGGGGCCAATTAAAACAGCAGAGACGTTCTAAAAAACGCCCTTTGGTTATCTTTAGTCATTCTGGATTCTAAAAAATTCACCTTTGCTGTCCACAGTAACTCCAGCTGCTCGCTAGCAGAATCAAAATGGATTTTCCATTCGGCGCTCCGTGCAGAACACCACAACACTACAAAATACCAACCAAAAACCCCACGCTTTTTTTTTCCTTTTCATTACACGTTCTGAAAAAGCGCACGCAGCCCTCACCGTTATTGAACACTCTGAGCACAGCACTGGGGAAAGCCTTGGGAGATGCAGCTCTGCACGCTGGCTGCAGGCAGCGTTTCATCTGGTGCCAAAAGGAACACTGAGGTTGGGAGATGGCTCCCTGCATCATCCCATCACTGAGCATTCCTGTTTACGTCTCGCAAACTGCCGCCGATAGCTCGTAGACAAAGAAACGTCCACGATGAATCCAGATGCTGGAAATGAAATGTAGTGAAGCCATAGAAGGGGCTTGAATGAAGTAAAGCTTTTTTTGTTTAACCGCCAGCCCAACGTAAATAAGCGCTGCTTTGAGTATAGCTCAGAGATGGCATCTTACCAAACAATCTGAACGTGCCATCAAGGAACCTGTCACTTTGTGGGGATAACGTAAAAGCAGTTTAACATTCCTATAATTCGACTCTTGCCTTCCTCAGCACCCCGCAGCTCCCGGGGCTGATGGAGCAGCGCAGCTCCCGGTGCTGTCAGCCCACACTGCCGGGTCACTGGGGTCAATTGGTCCTGTTCTGACTTAAGGACAGGGGATGAACTCATTACCACGGGCCCCAGCAATTCCCTCCCATCTGCCCGTGGCACCTGCTGTAACCAGGCAGGACACGAGCAAACCCACTGCTCCCCACAGGCACACAGCTGCTGGGGGATCATATGGGAGTCCACCTTCAGCCCAGACCTCAGCTCCTCGGGGGCTGTTCCACTGCTTTGGGCGTTTGGCAGTGGGTTGTGCTGAAGGTTAGGAAATTGCAAAGCGGTATCCAAGGCTTGGAGGGAGTTTGTGGCGTTCTGGATTGCTCAAAGACATCTCCTCACCACATCCTTTCATCCCAGGCTTCCTTAGCTATCGTCAGCATTTGTGTTTAAGATGCGTTTTTAAAGCTCAAAAGTAATCTGTAAAGGTTTCGTTGCTTTTGTTTAAAAGATGTGGAATCTCTTTGAAGACAATGAAATAATGACTTCTGGGATCGGGAGAAGCAATGGAATAAAGCAGAGAACCAAGAAGAGGACACAGTGCATTACCCAACCACGCTGCAGCCAACGCTGTCAATTTGCCATAAATTTATAAGTCACAATTCTTTGCCCTCCCTCCCTAATTCAGACATTCACTCTGCCGGTTGGATGACAGTCACAATGACATGCACCAGCAATACCCGGGCTGACGTCCAGCCAGGACACCACTCCAGCTGGATCCTGGTTCCAGGAGGTGCACTGCTGTGCTCCCACCTGCCAGCCAACGCGGCTCAGAGCGATGGCTCGGTTCTGAACCACACAAAGACCTGAGCTGTACCGCTTGGTAAAGGCACTAAGAGCACTTAGAAACAAGCAAACTAACTAAAAAAAAAAAAAGGTTAGAAAAAAGTCTGCTTGGGAGGGTGCATAGTAAGTGCACAATTCATGCTATGTTTGGGAATAACTGCTGTCTGTACAACCTGCATCACGTACTCTTCTACTTTCCCCCACTGGGGATGCACAGGTGAGCACAGACAATAAAATACAGCCAGGGAAGGCACCGTTCCTAGGTTTGCTGCCAGGTATGGGTGGGAAACAGATGGCATTCCATAGAGTGAGCCTTGGCTGTGCAGAACCGCCCGCCATCCTAAGTCGCTTAAGAAGAACAAACGCAGCGCTTCTGCAACATTATCTCATGGGCATAACCCTGGGACTCTGCTTATATGCATCCGAGCCATTTATTTCTCAGTTTTTGTGCAATCTGGTTCAATTATGAATTTGACTGCTTTCTTGCAGAATATAAAATCCCGTTCCTTGCATCATATAATTGCGTTCCATCACGGAACTGGTATTCATCATTGCCCGGCTGTCCCCTGGCCTAAAAGATAAACCATCCATAGGGTAATAAATGTCAAACTATGATTATTGATGCTTTCAATTAAATTGATTATCTATTTGAGGTGCATAGCGTGGTGATTTATTGCTGTCTCTTTATGTTGCACTTGGCACAACAGCCTCCCAGAAAGGTGAATATTTTGATTGTTTCCATAGATTTTCCATCTGATCTGACTTTTAAAGGGCCCACCACCACCCCGCTGCTTGGCACCTCACTGAGGCCGGGATCTGCCACCTGTTTTGCTGCCTTCTGCAGGGCGGAGGCAAAGTGTGAAAATAGAAAATAAAAACTCACGTTTAAATGGTAATGGAATAGCGGAATGCATCCTTGACTTGCGTTCCTCATTCAATAACATTTATTATTTACAGACTGTATTAAACAAAAAGCTCTGCTGAGTGCCACACACCCCAGCAGAGAGATGCAATGACCTTCAGTGCATCATTGCCTCTGTGTTATTATTAGTGCCAGGTAACAGCAGCGATAAAACTGAAAGGCATTTGCTCACCAATAATCAGCAGCAGCTGCTTTACAAGCAGTGCTTCTGTTGGCTGTGCCACGCTTAAGGTGACACAAGTTTGCCTTTATCTGCTTATTCCTTGAAGAAATGCCCCAAGTGTAGGCAGCCTGGAGCTGACTTCCACTGTCTGTTGGTTCCAAGGAGCAAACCTGGCTCAGAACGTCCCACCACCTCCCCAGTGCCATCAGACCTCTCCAAGTCAACTTGCTCTGCTATCAAGAAAGCTATGCCAAACATTTCCAGGCAGGTGGACTTAGAGAAAATGAGTAAGAAACCCCATCATCTTCACGGGGAAAAAAGAAATTGAGAGCTGATAAGCTGTTGACTTCAAATGTGAAGCAAGGGTAATATTTTCCTGTCACTGCCCACTTGTAGCACTTCGAAGGAACAGGAGAGACCACATCCAATCATCCTCTGACTGCACTTCCTGCACTTGCACTGTCCCAGCCAGGTTTCCCATCATTTTCTATGGGGAGCACCTGAGAACAGGGCTGAAGCACTGCTGTTTGCTGAGACACAATGCAAAGACGAGTCCGCCTCAGAGACCTCGAAAATAAGTAAATACAGATAAATGACGAGCAAAGAAAAAGAGAGAGATTGCTGTCCCACTTCTACAGACAAGACTCAGACACGAAATTAGGTGACGTGCCAAAATCACAGCGTCTCCGGCATTCAGAAATTGAGTTTCAAGCTCCTTAGACCTAATCTTAACAATAAGGCTGTCACTCCTCCTCAGATGCAGGCACCTTTGACCCCGCTAAGCTCAGAATTATACACACATCAATTCAGACTTTGAAGCCTGGCTTATCTCTCAGTAGTGTAACTGTCCCCTTCTCCGCAGCCAGCAGAGCTATCTGAGGGAAAGATAAATGAGCAGAGAAGAAAGAAGAAAAGCAAAGACCGTGCAGCTCGGCAGAACTCTCTGCTTTGCATCTGCTGCAGCAAGAAAGTAAATCACAGGGCCACAGGATCATTAAGGTTGGAAAAGAACACTAAGATCACCTATCCCAACCACCTACCACCAGTGCTGCCCACCAAACCACGTCCAAAAGCACTAACTGCTGTTGCTTTGAAATGGAATGACCCATTGGTCAACCATTGGTTGAGCACTGGTGCAGGCTGCCCAGGGAGGTGGCATTCACTGACCCTGGAGGTGTTCCAGGGCTGTCAGATGTGGCACTCAGGGGTATGGCAGTGGGCACGAGTGATAGGCTAGGGGTTGGACTTGATGGTTTTGGAGGTCTTTTCCAACCTTAGTGATTCTAAGCTTCTACCAGCTGGTTCAGTCAGGGCATTGCCACAAAAACAGGCAGGCACGTGTAGTGCAAGGGTTGTGGCCAGTCCTGCCCTGGAAGAGAACATAACTCCGGTGTCCATAAGGTGTGCACAGCTGTAAAGATAACAACACCTTGTGGACAACATGAGGGTATTTTTATGGCTTGAAGAACGACTCTGCAGGCCCGGAAGAAAAATAAATGACAAAAAAAAAAAAAAAGCTGGCAGGCAGCAGCTTCCCTCCCCAGCACATCATGAGCTCCCAGAGGCACGGAAACAAACCCTGAGGGCAGAGCTGAGCGGCTGGGGCAAGCAGTCGGCAGCAAGGAGGGAAGGTGTTTGCCTATGCAAAGTGCCCCGTGCTGCCAGCACCCAGCAGCACTGCCAGCACCCAGCAGCACTGCCAGCACCCAGCAGCACGCAGTGCGTGCCGGGGCCGCTGCAGAACACCGCAAACACACAAAGTGCCAGCAGCTCCACGCAGTGCTGCTCCTCTGCATTCCTCGGGCAGAGATGCGGGGAGGATAAGAAAGCACTTTCTGAGCGTTCAGTGCTGCTTCTCCTACAAGATTCTCCTTAAAATCATTTTTCAGCTTGTACGGGGAAAGTTCCAAATCAGAAGAGGAAAACTGAAAGGTTGGCAGTGATGGTGACTCGCTGCATTCAGGCTGTGCGTGGCAGATCTTCCCAGCCAGCCCCAACCAACACTTCCTACACCCTCCCAGAAGGCCGAATCACCCCCTCCTCCCCTTCCCTGTCCTCTCCAAGGGGCACTCCTGCATTCATGCCCCATGCTGGGATCGCTGTGTGCAACACGGAAGGGCTGTCCCGGACAGCAGGCACAGACTTGGCCTTCCACCCTGAGGGACAGACCTGGAATCCAAAAGAAGTGCTTTTCCTCTCTGCTTTTCTTCACCCCAACGGAGAGAAGCACTGTTTTGATATCAGATCCTACCCAACTGCCCGCTGAGATTCACATCAATGAAGGCGCTGCGATGTGACTCAGAGGATTAGCATCTTCATTCTTGGAAACAGATCCCAGCACAGCCCTGCTCTGGAGCCGTGTCACCAAGGCAAGGTCTTTTCCCCTCTTTCATTTTTTATAGGGACACACTGGGGCGTTCCAGCTGTGCTGTGCAGCGACCAGCAGCCGCGGTGCCGGCGGGGCGGCCCATGCTCTGGGAGCCATCTGCTCTATTTAACGCACAGGAAGCACCAGGCAGGTTCAAGAAGCACCCAGCGGATGTAATGGAGCCTCTAATGTGTTTAGGTTTCTCCAGCAGAATCTCGCTTTATCAGAAAACAAAGGTCCTGATGGGATTATCAGCAGAAAGAAACGCAGGAGCTGTCTGGTTGGGAAGGGGCTGTGTTGCACCAAGGTGCAGAGTTTCCTTCCCACGACAGCATCCTGCTGCAAACCGCCCTCCGAGAGCTGGGCACAACTCCGTCGGTCCTTGCCTCACGCTGACTCCTTATGGGAAGAGAAATGAAGACATCTCTCTGCTCGCTGACGTCCCTCTGCAAGCGCCAGGGGTATCTCAGTGAAATAAAGTTGTATTTTAGGCTGCTGCTGTGGGGGCACACCGAGCTGCGGTGCTCCCGAGCGCTGCGCATCGTGCAGCAAGAAGCACAACATCAGAGCTGCAGCCTTCTGCATCTCCTCCGGTTCAGCGTGGGGCATTCAGCCCTGAATTTATCACTGATGCACTCCATAAAATCCCGCTGACGGCGCCCTGGCGGGGGTGGGCAGGGGCAGCAGCCTGCAGCCCATCCCAGCCTCATCCCATGCAGCACCGCAGCGCTGTGGGGTTTCACCCCCTGCCTCCCCCAGAAGGATCAGAGCAGGGCTGAACCCCAAATCGCCATTTACATCACTCCTCACCCAACACAGGGCTGAGGGGCTGAGCCCCGGCCCCCCCATCGCTCGCCTCCCCCACCAGCACCAGCTAAAAAAGGGAAAGAATGAGAAAGTGAGCGCTCTGTAGCTGGCACCGCAGACAATGTGCGTCTTGTGTGAGTAATTTAGCACTATGGCCAGTCAATCTGGTTTCTGGGCCCAATGCCCTGACCCTCTTTAGAGCTGCTCTCTCTCTCCAGCACAGTGTGAAACATTTCCTTTCACAGCACTGACACTTTGCAGATTGAGACGTCAGGCCTGTCCAACTGCAGCAAATTAGCAATTTTTCTTTTACTAATTGGAAATAAAAATGTTTGCTAAGGGAATAATTTGTAGGAATGCAGTGTTAGGTTTCCGGCTTTTTATAAGGATGCTTTAAACTTTATGCATGTGCACTTTTCTTCTGTTTTGATGCCTCGCTGTAAATTTTAATAGCTTGCTCGACTGTTAACTTTACAGTCTCGGCCGTCCAAAGGATTAAATGAAGTTTTTAATTTATCTCCCTCCCCAAGACAGCGGGGTCTTCTCCTCCGAGCACAACTTGGGGCTGAGGCATGCAGAGTTCTGTGCCATCAGATGGACGGATGGACGGACGGACCCCCGGAGCGCAGCTCTGCACAGCTCCCATGAGCACAGGCTGAGAGATGGGAGCAGCTCTGCCACCTTCCCACTGTTTTTGTAGCTCTGCCTCCCAGCAAACGCGATGTAAGAGTCACCTCCTGCCTGCCGGAGGGTCTCCTGGCTGCAGCTCAGCACCGGGGCAGCTGTGTCCGTTCGATGGAAATGCTACCGTGGCTCTGGGGCCGGTGCCTGGAGTTGTAACTCCCCTCAGCAGCACAAGCAGGCTGGGGACGACTTGGTCTCGTTCCTAAAAATCTCTCTGCAGTTCATAAATGCCATGTAGCGAGGGCTTCTCCAAATAACAAAACTGTTCCAGAAAGCGGGCTCAAGAAAGAGCTTCCTACAGCCTACAAAAACCTGCTGAAACCCAGAAATTATAAGGAAATGCCCTTCTGCTGAAATACAATATGTTAGTTTAATATTTCTCCGTAATTCTTAAGGCATGTAATGTCTTCCTGCTAACCACGCTCGGGCAGGAGTACATTAGCTCCTATAACAATGCCAGCACATAAAGAGTTACTGTTCTTTCCCCCCGAACCACCCCCACCCCCGCATAAAGCATTTGACAGCCATGCCTAATAATTCTTTCTGGTGTGGTTTTTCTTTTTCTTGATGTCTTTATGTGAATATGAAGCCAGAGTGAAAGGCTTTGGGTGACCCCCGTGAGAGAGAAAAAGTATGAACTACAGAGAAAGAGAGTGAGATATAGGCTCCCTGCAGAGACATAGGCATCTTCGCTGGCAGCTCGCAACTTGGCTTCAGAGGGCCTTTGTGCAGCAGAAAGGACTCTTCTTCACTCAGGCTGCGACAATAGGTGTTTTGTCAGAGAGGGACAGGATAAAAAGCAGGGGGTGGGAGGCGAGATCATCATCGGCGAGGGGCTAGCCTTTGGGGCCTGCAGATGTTGGAAGGAGGATGATTTATTGCTCCAGTGTCCCCGGTGGCATTTGGCCACCTTCCCAGAGCCTGGCCTCGGCGGCGGGCGGGAGGAGGGAGCCCTGCAGGGCAGCACTGCCACCATCATCATCGTCACCATCAGCGCCAGCCCTTCCGAGGGCAACGCTGGGCTGCGGGGAGTGGGGCAGGCAGGGCTGCCCCAACACAAGGCTCATAGGGCTGCACGGCTGGGCTGCCCCAGCACAAGGCTTGTAGAGCTGTAGAGCAGGGCTGCCCCAACACAAGGCTCATAGGGCTGCACGGCTGGGCTGCCCCAGCACAAGGCTTGTAGAGCTGTAGAGCAGGGCTGCCCCAACACAGCACTCATAGGGCTGCAGGGCTGGGCTGCCCCAGAACAAGGCTTGTAGAGCTGTAGAGCAGGGCTGCCCCAACACAGCACTCATAGGGCTGCAGGGCTGGGCTGCCCCAGCACAAGGCTTGTAGGGCCATAGGGTCAAACACAAGGTTTGTAGGGCTGTTCCCTCTGAATTCTCCCATCTTAGGACTGAGCGCATCGTTGGTTTGGCTCCTCACATCTCCTTGCAAATTACTGTGAATAGCAGTGTGACGACATCGCACGCAGCATAACCAGATCCAGTTAAGTCATCTTCATCCAAAACCCAAAACAGAGAAGTCCAGGGATGTTCTGTGCACAGGACAATAACTTTTCTCCCTGCACCTCCCATTGCTGGGATAACGGGCTGCTCGTGCCCGGCTGTGTGCTAACAAAGCAGCCCTGCATAGCCAAGCGAACCCAAAGGTTGGGTTGGTGAGATGGGAGGAGCTGGGAGTGCAGAAGGAGGATTGATGGAAAGCAGCTGGGAGAAGGAACCGAACTTTGCTATGTCTCTCCATACCCAAAGAAAACCCCAGGCCCTTCTGCAGTTTGCCCACTGCTCCATCCATCCCATAAACTGAAAAATATCCCAGGTCACTGAGCCAGGAACTCCTGGATAATTTCCAAGCAAAAGGAATCACAGTCGAACAAGAAATACACACCAGGACAGTTTGCTGCCAGAAGTTTGATTTAGGACTTTTGCTCCAGCTCCCTTCCTCTTTTAATATACAGTTTTCCACCACACTTTCTATATAAATACTGTATCCTATGGCTGACAGTCTCTGTCAGTAGATTTATCCACTAGTGGATTTACTAAAAATGTTTTTTTCCTGTTGAAACAAGGGCACATGCTTCACCTCGGCAAAAGGCAAATCCAAAGGCAGTATTAAAATACAAAAGCAGTAAATCCTAGACATGATAGATGCAAAGAAAGGGGTTTAGAGTCATTTTGTGCGGAAATCGCCAGGCAGAAGAGCTGAAAACTGGAAGATGAAATACAGGAGTGGAAACCGACTGAAACGGGCATGAAAGAACAAATATACCAGATTCCCAAGATGAGCTGCACAACGGTGATGCTTAGCAAAACCCCACTGCTCCAAAGTCTGCTGTTAGCTTCAACTGCTAAGAGCCAGCAGCACCTACAAGGAAGGACCACCTCAGAACGCATTACTGAGCTCCAGACTTTCCTCCATCTACCCAAAACTGCTATATCCATTTACAGAAGGAAGCGAAGCGTTCAAAGGATAAGTGACATGGCCAAGGTCACTCGGAGAGTCAACTGCAGAGTCAACACAAGAGTAACTGGATCTTTGCTCAAAATCCCCTGGCTTTGACTGCTAGACAATGGCTTCCCCTCCCACGTAATCAGCCAGTTATGGAAGGCATAAATGCATATTTGCAGGACGAATTATGTTCACTTGAGAATAAAAATGTTTGGATGATTATCTATAGATTATGTGACATTATCCAGACCGCTCCAGTTTGGAGTTGGATGGAAATGTGATGAATTACAAGCAAGACACCAGAGTTATAAGAGAAGCTTTGCTCTGACTGTTTCTCTTGGTCTCTGCGAAAAGTAAGAATTTGAGAAATACACCAAAAAAATACAATCCTCACAGCTCTGAGGCTTCCAAAACCTCCCAAGTTATTATTCTTATTCCCAATATTCGTTTCTTTATCGCTATGGGCATTTAGCATTCTACTACTCATCCTGCCACAAACGGAGTTTACTAAGCCAGCCAGCGACCACAGCGTTGGAGCAAAGAAGTCCATCTCAAAGGCAAAGGAAACAACTTTCTGCACTTCCACAGGCTGTAAGGTCGCGCATTTTCGGATGAAATCATTACTGCTATTCTACGAATAACTGCTGCATAGTTTGTTCATCTTAAGAGGAGCTGAAACTAAAGCAGCCCGGCTTTCCTTTTTACCCATTTCCATGTTTTGAGATGCTGTCTGTGCTCTTACACGTACAGATTCTCCCTGTTCGAGGGCAGCAGATCCGTACCATGGATATCAGCTCCGTGGCTCCTGAAGGACGTCATGGCACTGCAAGTAAATATATGTCAAACTGCACTGGGAGGGAGCCCGCTGCTAAAAGCTGGCTTTGTCTCTTGTTTCCATTTCTTTTTTTCTTACAAGAAGCAGCGTTTGGACTACAGACGTGGCTAACAGTGCATCTTTAACGCTGCGCAACAAATCGCCACATCAGCACTAAATACCTCCACTTAATTTTGCATTTGGGTACGATGAAACATTTTTTCCCATGGAAGGAAAAGTCTGCTCTTTGTGATCGTGGCACTGCCAGCCCAAGTTACAGTAAAGGTTAATCACAAACAAGAGACAAAGTAAAGTAGACAAAGAGCATCATACACTTCACTTTTCAATGGATGTTTTCATAAATGTATGAATAATTTAAATTATCATTGCTGAGTATTTATTCGAGTGTTTCAGGGGAAAAAAATGCCTCCTCTTTTTTTTTCTTTTTTTTTTTTTTTTTCCCCTCCTTGATTCTTTTCATTTCTGTCTCATCTCTTTTATGTGCTGCATCGGCTGTTTTCTTGCCATCTGAATCAGTTTTTTGGAACAATGGGATGTATGAGGGCTGAGGGGGCAGTTGAAGAATACAGCCCTTGTTGTACACTCTGTGACTTGACATTGATTAATGAGGGTGCGGACATGGGCAGAATTTGATAGAGAGGGAAGGGGAAATTGGAGGACCTGAGGGCACCGGAGGAGGAGGGTGAGGAGATGACAGCGCGGTGCCAGCGGTGCGGGGCTGCGGGAGCACGGCCTCGAGGGGCACACGGAGCACAGCAGCTCCCTGCTGATCCTGCAGGCCGAGGAGACCCCCGTGGGGTCAGCGCTGCTCCTTCCTTCAAGCAAACGTTTGGCCCAAATGCATTTGTCGCAAGGCTTGGTTGTTTGCTCTGCTCTTTCACACGGAGCTCAGCCCCCACCCTGTTGGTTTGCTTTCCAAATATATACGTATGGGGTTTGTGAGCCCAACACCTCTGTGTGTCCCACACAGAACCAGGCTGCCAGCATTTTAGTTGGTACCACGGCGGAGAGATGAGAGTTTTCCCAATCCTGTTATTTTGGTAGGATGTCTGTTTTCTAACGTAAATAAATCACAGAATCATCAAGGTTGGAAAAGAGCTCTAAGACCATCAAGCCGACTGTCAGCCCACCCCCACCATGCCCACTAACCGCGTCTCCAGGAGTCACATCTCCGTGGTTCCTGGACACCTCCATGGATGGTGACTCCACCACGTCCCGGTGCAGCCCATTCCAGTGCCCGGCCAACGGGCTGTTCCTACGGGAGCACTGCAGCCACCCCATGGAAAGCTGCTGCCCGCAGGGTGACACGCAGCACCAGTGGCACAGGACCTACAGAACATCTTGGACTTACTGCTATTCAATACCTTGATGGCAACGGCTGACTAGCCAGAAATCTTTCTAGGAGCCACTTTTGATGCAATCCAGAAACAAAGGTGCATTTTCAGTAATTTCAGTCAATATAAATGGGACGTGGGTGGAGGATGTCCCCCCCAGACAGCAGCAGCCCAGGTCCTCAGGTCTCAGGCTCAAATTGCTTTGCCATTCTCCTGTATACCAGACAAATTCTACCCACTTGAAGCACCTCAGCTTCCCTTTGAGGACAATGGCAGATCTGGAGTGCGCACAGAGGAGCACAAAGTTTCTCAGATGCACAAGCAAAGCCTTCCCTCCCCCTCCCTGCTGAGACCCCGCAGCCCCATCACCTCCCCCAGACAGCCCCAGTGCAGCTCGTGGGCAGCAGCCCCTTCTGGGCACCTCGCCGTGGGGCTTCCAGTGTGCCCCCACCCCGCGCTTAGGCCGGCAGCCCAGCGATCACCTGCGATGGCAGCCACAGAGGGTGACCCGAGCCCTGGAGCTACTGCTGGAACAAATGAGAGAGCTTAACTAGAGCAAGACTGGCATAAAAAGGAAAGGGGAAAAAAGAGAGGAACAAAGATTCCGTCCAATTTGCTCTTTTCGGCATTGTAAAAACTGGCCTGTTTCCCAGTATATCACTCTGCCATTGAATAAGGTCAATTGCAGAGCAGTTCTTCAGTCATCCTGATGGGTTTTCATGAGAAAGTGAATGGAGTGCAAATTAGCCAAAGTCGTCACAAGCTTTTTTACTGTCACTCTAAGCCTGACAGTCCAAAGGAAAATGAGGATTAATAAATCTAACGAACTTTCTCTATTATCCAAGCCAGGTTAGGAAACTATTTATTGTCTCTCTTTTTCTATGTTTCATCCATTTTGCCTACTGTGGTGAAGCATTTCAAGAAGAAAGAAACAACAGACGCACGCACACACACGCCTGCGCACACACGGCCTTAACCTCTCCCAGTCCATGAGACAGAGCTGCAGACACACAGCAAAGGAAGGCGCTGGCAGCAGGGCAGGACCGAAGGCAGCTCTGCCTTGTATGGGACACGCAGTGCTGAACGAGTCCCTGTGGCTGCTGGTTTCCATCAGTGATGATGTGTCAGATGTGCAAAACGTATGCGTTTTATGGGAGAAAGAATGATGGCTAGCAAGTCTCGGGGACGTCCTCAGTGCCAACTGAGGTATTTCTCAGCTGTGATAGAACAGCTGGGGCAAAGCAGACAAAGAGATCTGTCCCCTGCAACTGTCCCTGGAAATGAGTGCCTGGGAGGGACCAGAGCGACTCCAGGTCACCTGGATCCCAATGCAACCTTCACAACAAGCCACCAAACTCTGATTTCCGATGACTAGAGGCGTACCAATGGTGGAAGCATGGAAGCACGCACAGGTTTGGGACCAGGGTCTTAATAACACCTATAGCATTACAAACAAGGAAGAGATAAGGGAATGTTGAACCCCACACCAAGCCAACCCGCTTTTAGATGAAAACAAAATGCTGAACATCAGCACTGGCCACAACCTAAAATCATAGAGTTACAGAACCACAGAATGGTTTGGGTTGGAAGGGACCTTTAAGATCACCTAGCTCCAAACCCCCTGCTATAGGCAAT
>JAOWBP010004584.1:1030520-1044490 GCA_028571105.1 Tragopan temminckii
TTACAGAACCACAGAATGGTTTGGGTTGGAAGGGACCTTTAAGATCACCTAGCTCCAAACCCCCTGCTATAGGCAATGATGCAGTTTTCCTTCTGGTGACCGTGAAAGCCCTGATTTCCAATCTTGCTTCTCCCCTTTGTGTCAGCACTTGCAACGCGTGCATTCCCCTCTGTCATAATTTGGTAACCTTCCTTCATTAATAAGAAGGAGAAAGGTTAAAGAAGAAAGCAAAAGATTTCATTCTAGAAGCTGCTCGGCGAGCTTTGATTTGCTTTAATTTCTTCCATACTTCTTTGAGAGAATCAAAACTGTAGACAAAAAAAATCATTAAATACACCATTCGACATATTCCTGTCTGCGGAGGGTCACAAAGCTCTTTAAAGTCGCATCAAAGAGCTGGTTTCAGCACTCTGCTTTCACCTTTCAGGAGGAGACACTTCTCACAGTAACTGCCCCAAGCTCAGCTGCAGCCCAGCTTACCTGGGAGTAATTGCTCAGCATTCAAAGCATCTGGGGTTTGTTGAGATTTCCCCTCTCCCACTCCTACAGTCACTTGTCATTCCATTTAATAAGGGAGAAAACTTTCCTGACCATCTAAATTATGCCATTCAAGATATTAAGGAAAACACACGTACCCTGAAGTAAAGGTAAAATTATGCTGCAATCATCAAATCAGCCTTCTCTTCTTTATCCCATCTGTATATTCTCCTTGTAAATGCTCAAGTATTGGCTGGAAAGCTCCACGAGCAGCACAGCCCTACCTGCCTGCCACTTGAATCGCTGGCATTTTAATCTCATCAAACAATCGGAGTTTTTCTCCCTGCTGTTTTGACTTTGCTGTCTCTTAGTCTTGTCACATCCACTAGCTTTGAATAAGTGCAGAACTTGCATTTACAGAATTTGCAATCTGCAAGATTGTTTAAGTGATTTATCCAATACTTTGATTGAACACTTATTGCCGTTCCAGCCCTGAATCTCATTTCAATTGACTGAGCTTGACATAAGCCTTTAGAGGGAATGCAGAAGTGAGCTGGGCCGTGCAGGTAACCAGTAACAGCACACGGAACCAGTCCCACCAGCCCAGCCCTGGGGTTGATCACAGCCGAGTAACACATTCCTACCAAGCTCTTTCAGATAAACCACAATAGCACCAATCAGATGGGCCATTAAATTAGGGATCCAGCATACCGTGCCTGCAGACAGGTTCATATTGCACAAAACAGCCAGCATCACCCAGGGGTAGCTTTGGCATGCCCTGTACAGCCAGAGACCACGTCACTGCAGTGGGTGCTGCCATCACTTTGTGCCCATAGACAACACGCAGATCAGCGCTGGATTGTACTGATCGATCTCCAAGGAAGCTTCAGATATCTGCTAAGTTGAACAAAGGTGAATTTGTGTCATCAAACAGACAGTGGAAGGAACAGGCAGACTGAGAGCAAGTGAGTTTGAACATCACAGAAATCCAACGCCGCAGCACCAGTGGGGATGCAGCACAGCTCTTCCCATCGGATTGGAAAGGCTGCCCTTTGCCTCCTGCCTTGTGGCTCCAAAGCACCTGAGCCAGCTGGCTTTGCCTGCTCTCGGTGACACACACACAAAGCACAAAGCTGCATGCAGCACAGAAGTGTAACATCTGACAACTGCAATGCTTGGGAAGGTGCTCTGGGACGTACACACGACTCTACTAGCAAAACAAGGGACTGGTCCTTTGCTTTCCTCTCCAGCATGACTGGAAGGCTGGCTTTGCAAGGCTCATTCAAGATCCTCCCTAGCTCAAATAAATAAATAAAGCAAGCCGGCTACAAAAAATACAGTTTACATTTTCTTTCTCCTGCCCATCTTCCCTCTCCCCTCCCACAAACGCTGCTCTTCGTGATTTAAGGTTGAACAAACCCATTCTCTCCAAGCACGTTTGCTCTGTCTGCAACATCCCCTCCCATGGCATAGCCTTCTGGAAACAAAACTTAGAAATTAATGCAAGTACACCAACGCTACAATTTCTTCCAAAACAACAAGGAGAGATAGGCCAAAACCAGAGGGGATTTCGGGCACCAGGGGATCAGACACAGAGTTTTCACCATTCAAAACGAGCAAGCAAAGACTGAATAAGCGAAGAGAATTTGTTTCAGTTCATAACAGATTAAAATGACGTGCTTCTGCAGCGCCACGGTTGTGATTCTGCCTTATTAAATCCGTTGTCTTTCAGGCTCATGGCATTTTCAAAGCTTCCTCCAGACTCATGTGGGATAATGCACTTCCAAAAAGTAGGCTCTAGGTATGCACATTCTTAAAATCAACCACTCAGCCCGCATCCAAATAAAAGTGAGCTTTCCTACCCATTTTCCCCAAGAAAGGAAGCTCAGAGCCCTTTTATGCATTGTGAATGGCCCACCTAATTTAGACTGAATTATACCCTAACCTTCATTTCCCCTTTACTTCTTTGCTCCATTCAGCGGTTTCTGACTTCAGCTAATTCACTAACAATCCCAGCTGGTCCTTCCCAGCTCCCAGTTCTTTAGCACATTGTCCAAGGAAACTATGTGCTCCCATCTACACTGGTATTCCACTCTCCAATTAACCTACTGCTGAGAGGCTTTACCCCTTTCCACCATCCATTCCTCCGCACGTACATTTCTTTTTAACCTTTTACTTCTTGAATTAAAGTTTACAAGATCCCTTCCAGGTGAGAAGGTGTTAAATTTGTTTGCAAAACGCGGCGCTGGACGCAGAGGAAGGCACAGCACACAACCAGGGGATGGCTATGAAAAAATAATCGGGTTCATCAAGAATGCATTTCAAAGCCAAGCATGAAGGCGCAGATGTTTAAGATACAAGTAAACAAATAACAAAGGAATTTCAACACTTGCTGTATGACAGGAATATGCTTGTTTTCTGGCTGAAACCACGCGGAGTAACCAAGGTCAGCCAGAGGTACGGCTGGCATTTGATACATGCAGCTTTGCTCGAGACACGCCGATGGATTTTCTATTCTCATATTTAGAAACAATCCATCACTTTCTACCACACAGCACTAAGGCTGAGGATGAGGAGGAACTCCTGTACCCAAGCTCCACGTGTTCTTCATCTTCCACCATGTCCACCACCAGTCAGACTCGTGCATCTCAAACCGACTTTATTCATCACTTCAGCAAAGTGCTTTGTTAATTAGGGACACAGATGACCCCAGTCATCAGATACCTGGCCAGCGCTCATCTGCCCGCACACACAGTAAACCAGGCCAGCAATGATTCCATCTTGAGATAAAAGGCTTTGACACCTTGAAGTCCCTTATCCCCTAACGATGTAATTGTAGACAGAAAACTCCCACACAACTGCTAGCAAACCGCATGTGGATTCAGGCCAGAGACGTGGCTCTGCTTGGGGCTGTCCTGCGCACAGCCAGGGCCGGATCTGATCAGAAGGTTCTCCTCTGGGCACTGCTGCAGTTATCCCCCAGAACACTCTTCCAGTGGATTAAAAGCACGCTTGAAAAGACCCAGACTTTAATGCAGCATGCTTCCTGAAAGCTACTTAGCATTTTATTTTCTTATGCCATGCCAAGTGTCTTCTTTCTAGGTAAATGCTGCAGATCTCGCTGCTGACAAGATCCCAGATGAAGCAGAGATAGTGAGAATGTAACTGATGGCTATTAAACACCCGCCTCCCCCAGTTCCTTCCTTCTTGTCCATTTGCTTAGAACCAAGCGAGCATAATAGCAGCAAAGTGCTCAAAGTGGTTTTCAGAATCAGGCAGTGAGAAAGTCAATATGGAGCAGTGTGTCCATTTGTTTTGATTTATCTCACTAACTTCAATTGACAGTTAATTCATCAGAGTAGGAAAATGCCAGTCTAGTGAAAACACAACTCGTGAAGGAGAGAGAACAGAGTGGAAAACGGAGCGTGTGGGTAATACAGGTAATAAATTAAAAGATACAGAATCAGTATTTTATCAATCATTTTCTAAATTCGCTATATTCCTACTCTTGCCAACTACAGTTCATAATAAGCAGTAAATTTAAACATGTTTACTGATATATATCACACACACGTGCCCCTTACAAAATACAGAACCGGGTGTCATCTCGACAACAGCGCAGTGCTTTTGCATTATTAACCTCTTTCAGTATGAGATTGAACACCAACCCTGCTGCGTGCAGGCATCAACTCAACGACTGCAACTTCCATAGCAGCAGCTGAAAGACTGCAAAAGCAGAACCACGTTATGGAAAAGCAACACAGAAGATGCAAAGAAATCACAGCCTGAACTTTCAGTCAAATACCCAATCAGAAGTCTTCCAAAGGTTTATAAGAAGTCCTTTTCTTTTTTTTTGTTACAACCACCAGCCATCGCATTTCAAGAGCTTTTATTGCTCTGAAAGGGAAATGCCAACTGCTGTGCTGGGATTTATTGGTAGATAAGGTTACAGAAGATAGGGAGGTCTTGCAGCCGTGGTGCCAGGCTCGCCCAGCACGTGACTGGGCTCCTCATCACCTCACACCAACTGAATCCAGTTTCCAAGCATCACATGGCTGCTGTTCACCACCACTTGCCACAAGCGGTTTCTTCAGGATAGAACCATGGAATCATTAAGGTTGGAAAAGACCACCGAGCCGCCCAAGCCCAATGCTCCATGCCCACCGACCATGCCCCTCAGTGCCACATCTACCCTTTTCCAGAACACCTGCAGGGACGATGAAATGGTTTTGCCCCTCTGCTCACTTCCCTGATCCACATCCCTGCACTTCTACCCCCTGCCCCCTCCCTCTTCTTCACCAGAACTTCAGCTATACCAGGAGCCAAATTACACTCCAGAAGTGCCAAACCTCCCTGCATTTCTGCACGTGGTCATTGCTGCCAGCACGCAGCTCACGCTCTGCCCAGGGCTGGCTGCAGAAGATCCCCATGCAATAATGCAGGAAAAATCACCACCACCACCACTGTTCCCAAAGGCTGAGCCACCGGAGCAGCGTTTAATTCTTTCCTTGCAAAAGCTTTCAGGTCACCCCCCCTAAAGTAATCCACCACGACGATTCAACTTCTATAGATGAGGATTTTTGCCTCCCCTCAGCTTGTGCTTTAACAGCAAAGTTTCCAAGTTGTTTATCGACCCTTTGCTTCGTTAAACGAAAGACGAAGAAAACTGAAAGGTGGGAGAACTGACAGAATCTGCAGTCCCGTGGCACAAGGGGCAGCGTTACCCCATGCCAGAGCAGCAGCTCCTGCTCTGTGCAGACAGCCGTGCCGACAGCTCCCCCCATTAAGGGCACTGCTGTTGGTTCCCCTCCTCACTGCAAGCCCCTCGGATTACGGCTGCTGTCAGCTCCAAGTGGATCTGCTATTTCACGTTGGCCAAGTTCACCCTAAAAAGAACTGCTCTCACAGCGCTAGAGTCACGCTCCCATTGACATTTTTGCTGCTTTGCTGCACAAAAAAATACTTTCAGTACAGACAGACGTGCCATCCAGTTGTTCCTGTTTGCTTTAAGTCAACACACCGGTTGATTTAAATTCACGAGACACCTTTCTGGCTGCTCTGCCCGGGACGCAGCGCTGACCCCGGGGCTCGGCAGTGCAATGTGTGCCAGACCCAGCACAGGGCTTTATCCGGGTCCCCACAAACCTCTTCTTTCCCAAACATTTGGCTTCGGTGATTCCCCCCGACCCCTCCGCCCCCTCCCTTTCCCTTCCTGCAAGTTTAAGGCAGTTCACCACTTACGGTCATTTACAGCTTACATCTCAGTAAATCCAGAAGGTGTCTGATGAAAAAGAGGGACTAGCCAAGCATCTTAATCCCCCTGTTCATTCATGCTCTCTGTAATGTTCTTTCAGGCCTCTGCTGAGAGACTGGGCTGAAATGAAGGCTGATAAATTAGTCTGGAGGGAAACAAGGCAGATTCTGCTTGTAAAAGGTCATTCCAACTTTGTTCTGGGTGAGGGTTTATCTTGACTGCAGCTGCGACAGACAATGGCCGGGGCCTAAACGGCAGAAATCCTAGCTCTGCTCATGAAATTACTGTGCTGATAAGGGAGAATGGACTTCAGTGAGATCTAAATGGGAAAAGGGAGGTGGGGGACAAGGGTGAAATGTAGGTATTTTTGAACATGATTGAACAGGGATGGCACAATGAGATGTACAATTAAAGCGACGACTTGCCCGGGCATTATCTGAAAGTGAGGAAACATACTGCTGGTAATCAGATCAAAAGGGACAAAATGCCACTTCTGCGCCGAGCAAAGCACCCCGCAGCAAACACGGGCACGAGGGGCTGAGCTCCCATCGCAGGGGGGTTACAAAACGCTTCAAACAAAGGTATTTCTTAGAGAACAGGGCTTCCGAACCGCAGCATCACTGATTACACATCACCCCGTCCCAGCAGCAACAGGAGATTTCCTTCATTAGCAGCGTGCTGCCAAGAGCAGCCTAAAAAAGCCTTGCTGGAGCGTGTGCGTGAGCAGGACATCTGCTGCAGGGAACGCTCCTTCTGAAAAGCACTTTCCTTTTTTTAAGCACGTTTTGTGCATTTCTGAGACGGAGGATAAGAGATGGCAAGTTCTGACGGGGCCCTCCCAGCCCCGTGTGTACACAAACAGACTCGCCTCGCCGCAGAGATGCCTCTCCTTTATTTACCCGGCCCACTTGAATGTGCATGTCTCTGATCAATGCAAACACATTAAATGGTCGCAGCGCACTGTCACCGGGCTGGAACCCGATTAAGGTAACCAGCTTCCACTCAGCCCTGTGCCTCAAAGCATCTCGTTATCTGTTTGCCTTCAGAGGGGACAGTGAGAGCCAGGAAATGCAGGAGCTGCACAGGCGGCTCCAGGCGGGTGCTCACAACGCAGCCGGCCTCAGCCACGAGTTGAAAACAGAGCACCCAATCAGGAGCAAAACTGCCAACAACACCCCGATGCCCAGAAATGTTCCTTCTGCTCCAACCAATCCCTCCTCGTCTGCCACCAGACCTCCTCCTGCAGACATATTCCTTCCACTAACGTTCCTGAATGGGACTCGGAATGAGCTTCACGCCTTCCTTGCACAAACAGCCCGTGTTTTTCAAAGCTGCAAATGTTCAGTACGAGGGCTGTCTCATTTTGCAGAGGTCCCAGTATTTCGCACTGATGAAATAAACAAAAAGTGGAAAGGATGAATAATTAGCTGAGATGTTAACAGGTGAGGAACAAAGACCCAACTATGTGCTACTACTTAAGAAAGAGCAATAGACCCAACTTCTCATTTTCGTCTCTATGTACAACAACATAAATCCTTTTGCGTTTCTGGAGCCAAATAAGAAGCAACCAAAGTGCCAAAATGTGAGAAGTGCTAAAATCCCACAGAGTAAGAGTCACTATATTTAGCAGCTCTGCAGATCTGTGGTGCTGCTCCCTATTTGCTATGGGAAGAGAAGGACAGTGCCAAATTATGCAGAGAACGTGATTTCCCCTTTCTATAAAAGCAATTAATGTTTTACTCTGGAAAATCTCCCGTTGTTCCTTTCCTCCTTGCACTGCACAGATGGAAGTAAAGCAATTTCACTTAAAGCCATCAGACTTCAGGACTAACTAGGGAATGGTTGTGAGGTTCACTGAAAGCTTTGCTGATGTCCCATACCTTAGAGCCCAAGCAGAGCCCTGAGCATTCAAGCTGTGACTCAAAGCCAAGCAGCAGCTTGCTCTGGTGCCTTAACACCATGGTTACCAGACCTCAGAGATGAAGTTGTTCTCCTTTCCCTGGAGAACAACTGAGTGAACACGTGAAATCTTCACCAGACAGCCTGCAGGTTCCCTACAGAACATGGGCTTCCATCCTCTGACCCACAGCACAACGTGTGCTGCCCACCAGCACTCCCAAGCACGTCCTGGTGACCATGCAGGAGCAGCCAACAACTGCAGAGCAAGTTGCTTTGCACTGCTTCCACCTTCTGAAACTGCAGCTGAAATGGTCCACCAATGATGCCTCCTTTCATGTCCCACATACACTGAAGGTTTAATTCTATCTTACTGATCATTTCCTTTACAGCAGCCTCCTGTGTCCCGACACCCCATCAGCCCTGCACTTCTGGGAGAGGACAAAATAAAGGCTGGATTTCTATGAACGTTAACATTCCAGAGGAAGAAATAGTTCCCTGTGTTCTGCAAGTCTTTTGACAACGAGAAAGAGCTCTTTCTCAAATCCTGTGGTATACATTGAGTTATTCATGGGATTTTCTTTCCTTTTTTTCTTTTTTAAGTATGGATGATAAAATACCATTTCAGAAGCTGGTATTCATGGATGTGTCTCGAAGTTGAAAAGAAAATATTTATTTCCTTTTTCTGCTTGTGAATCAGAACGTTCTATTTAAAGAAAGTGCCCTCTGCCGGATTGCTCATGAGTTATTACCCCTTATGGAAATAAAGGAGAAATATCAGGAGGTATTCTTAGTCATTCCCTTTCCCTGTCTCTTCTTGTTTTTTCCCTAATTCCTTATATACCCATGTTTGAGAGAAGTGCCTAAGATAGAGCAAGACATCTCGGCATTCCCGGGCCTAAAAAAGACTTACTCTTTTAACCTCACATTGAGGCATTTGGTGAAACATAGAAGAAGGGTACACATTTCGGTCCTTTCACTTTGGGTATCAGCGGATGCACTTTTAACTTTTATCCACCATTACAAATGACACAAACGCTCCCCACCCTCCTGATTTATCTGTAGGGAGTGGGATCTGCCCTCAGAACACTGAGCAGCTCCCTCCTAAGCCCCAGGCTTCAGCCCAAAGCCATAGCTTACCCACAGTCTTATAATGCACCGATAGGTTCTAAATACAGAGTACCAAGGATGGCTGGACAGCTGTTGGCTGTACCAGCACATCTGGGAAGCCCCAGCGTGCTTGTGTGTTCTCTATTCCATATGAACCCGTCGACTCCTGCTTTTTCAGAATTATTCTAGCCAAACAGAACTTGGAGAAACGGTGAAGTAACCTTTTATGGGACAGACTTTGTGTGTGTAACATGCTCCACCTAGGGCACGGCCACGCACACCGCCCTCCAGCACTGCTCCCCACAGGAGATGAGATGTGGCAGTGAGAGCAGCCATCCCTGAGCCCTTCCCTGAGCCACAGAGGCTGTTATGCTCTCCCCAAGCCAAAGGGAAAGGCAGAGGCTGGAGAAAATGAATGAATCAGAAGAGGCATGAGGAACAGCTACGAGGAAATGTCATCACATCCTTCCAGCCTGCAAGTCAAAGAACATGAGCAATGGATGAGCACAGAGAGGTCCTGAGATTTCTCTGCTCGTTTAAAGCCCTGTATTTTGTTTCAAAGCAGGACAGACAAGGACACGCTTTCTTTAACAAACTGTATCGGCATTTAAAGTGAATTTGGGCAGCATGTTCTGCTAATGGGAAGCATGACACAGCCATCACATCTAAAGAATGCTTACAGTCCCCTTCCTATCTTAATATTTCTAAGAGCTGAGGAGATACAGCACAATTCTCCTCTCGGCAATCAATGCCAGTCCTGCGAAGCCAAATTTCCTTGGCATTTATGAGCACTTCTAAAAACAAACAAACCCAGCAACGTTTAAGTGCTCTGTTTTGTGGGAACAAGGAGGTTGAACTCCTGCAAATCGCTGACACCAGAAAGCATGCTCAAAAAACAGCAGTTTTCCACTGGCCCAGATGTGAAGCCAAGAATGCTGCATCTTCAGCTGCCAGCTCTTATTTTTTGCACAGCTATTCCTCTTTCATGGGACAGTTTCTATGTTTGCCCTGATGGAAAGGAAAGCACTTGCTTTGCATGTGTTAAAAAATAAAAGCCTACCTTGTCTTTATGAGTCAGAACTTCAGTGTTCTGTTTCAGCAAATAGTTTCTTAAAATGAGCGTTAAAACAAAGGAATTCACAACAACAGCGTTTTATCACCCAGCCTTAACCCACCCACTCCTGTCTGGTTAAAAGCAAAGACACCCAAAAGAATGGGAAAAAAAATCCCATCTCTTTTTCTCAAGGTGGCTTTCTGCATTCCCTATGAATTTTCAGGCTGTTAGTGGAATAACAAGTAAGCTGACAGTTGCAGCAAATAGCATTCTTGTAGGTCTTTTCCAGCCTTGATGATTCTATGATTCTAAGATTCTTTGCCTCCTGGAGCGAGATGTTTGACATGAGAGCTGGGTCAGGATCAGACAGTTGGGCTGAAGAAGAGCAGAGCTCTGTTTGCAGAGCCTGTGCTTCCCAATGACTGCGAAGAAATGCAGCTTACTGTTCTGTTTCAGTTTCATTTTCACAACCCCAGTCCTGCCGAGGCTGGAAAAGAGAAGCTATTTCTGCAGTGTTCATGGTAAAGCAGAGATCAATTGCAAACTAAAGCCCTTAAGCAGATCTTCTAGATGTCCAAAATTGATTTTTTTATTATTATTAATGACATCAGGAAAAATAAAAGTGCTCAGAGGGCAGACGTGTGCCTCCCAGGGCCCAGCAATGCCTGCTATACAGCAGCACCAGCTGCAGCTTCCCAGGACCCTGATGGTGCTGACGGTGCCCACACAGCAAACAGCATTCCTTGCTCTTAGCAGTGCCAGGGACATGCAGGTGAGTCTGACAGCAAATCTGCCGGGATGAAGGGCAAGAACTCTTTGGGCAAAAGGCAGAAACACTATTAAAATTAAGAAACTGCTGATCGTTGAAAACATACCCCAAAAAACACCCAAGTTTTAGGACTGTGGGTTGAGCGGGAGCATTATCCAGAGCATAAACTACAGGAAATTCAATGAGGACTTATCAGTGAGCGGTAGTTTGGGTGTAAAGAACAATTATCATTCCTAAAATAAAAATTACTAATGTAACTAATAGAACTGACAATTCCAATGTACCGGTAATGCGCCCATTAGCCAGCACTGATTAGTTATCAAAGCCTAATGAAAGCATTTGATTTCGAGCCATTGTGAGTCCAAACCACAAGTTACAGAGACGCACTGTCAGAAAATGAATGTCAGATTGCAAAAGGCACATTCCTCTTGGAGCACAACAAAACTGGATCTGTGAGGCTCATCGCCGCTGCAGGAAACAACAGGCAGAGGCTGTAGGAAAGCAGGCAGAAGTCTGATGAACGTGGTACAGAGGGAGGGAAAATTCCTCCCTTTTCCTCTGCCTACTCAGCTTTACTGTCTAAGGACAGAAACGTTTTCATGGTACGGATGCTCAGCACAAGTGGCCGCATGGAAAGCTGCTGAGGACATTGCTCTATGGCTATTCCTACAGCCTACATGGCGAGGACACAGCTCGGTGCCAACATGCAGGCAGAGGCAGAGTTTATCCCAGGGATTCCTGCTCAGCACAAAGGCACCTCTGCTTTTTTCTCAAGGGAAATGGGAAGGTTTGGAGTGACTGCAAGTTTCTGAGCTGCTGTAGGCATATTGGGAAGCAAAAGGCTTCAGGAGGGCCTGCAGGAACAGGCAAGGTCAAAGGAAGAGTGTTGGGGTGGGTTGAAGGCAGTGTTTGAGGACATCTGACGGAGGACAAATATTCCTTCCTTTCAGCTAGGAAACGTTCCTGTCCAACAGGAGAACAAAAGCGCCGCAGAAATGTGAGAGGGGCCATGGAGAGAGAAAGTTTGTTCGTGCACACCACAAAAATAAACAGTATCACAAAGTCAATGGAGACCGAAGTTAATAGATACGGCTTGTATCAGGCCTGGCGCTCCGTGCGTAATGGAGAGAGGGAACGGTTCTTAAAACCATGAATGTAAATACAAACCTGTACCAGAAATGTAGAAGACAAGGACAAAGTTATGCCAAGGTCACAGAAGAAAGGATCTGCACTACTCAAGTTTGGCCTGACTTCCAGCAGCCACAGAAGATAGGAGCTGCTGCAAAGAAATAACCCCACAAGCCTTTGTTTAAAACATATTTAAATTAAAAGTAAGGTCAGCTGTAAGTGCTAAGGTCCAGAAAAACACAACTCCCACTGTTCTGCAGGAGCAACTCCCACACTGCAGCCTACAGAGAACCAGAATGGCGTATTCCCCCAGCTGCTTTCCGGTGCAGACCGCACTGTCAGCAGGTAACCCCGAGCTGCCCATTGCCAACTATTGCCAACTATATATCAACAGCACATTTTGTTCAATTTTTGTCTTCAAAAAACACATTCTGAAGATGACATGGCAATACCAAGCAAGTATTCTGCCACGATAGTTCACCAGAAAAGAAGGCACCACAAAGACGAGCTCAGAGGAATGCAGCTCTATGTGGGGAGGTGGGGGATGGAAACTCAGCTGTGCATCCGCTGCATTAGGAAAGAGGAGAGGGGACTGAGCTCCAATACCGACCCAAACTCCCATTTCAGCCCTTCAGGAATTTCCTACTGCAGAAGAATGACAAGATAGGACTGAGCTTTGTTTTCATGGCAAGCGTACCCTGCTTCTTCATGCAATTTGGACACGTTTTAAATGCAAACCAAACCATCTGGACACAGTTCCTTGGGCTTCACAGCACCTTGCTGTTGGCCCATGTGTTGAGACTTCAAAAACCAGCAATGTAAATACTATCAGACCATTTCAAACTGGGGCCTCGTTTTCTAAGCAACTGCCAGCGCGTTCTGCTTACGGCCACGGCCGCATCTCTCAGTTCCACCCCACCTCTGTGCTCCAGCAGTGACCGCTTCACACCAGAAAGCAGCCAAGGAAAGGGAGGCAAAACTCCATTCCTGCATATTACACTCTGCCGTGCTTAGAACCTGCTTTAATTTAGGATTATCCTTGTAGGTACGGATATTTTCAAATCAGGAATACAGCAGGGTAAGAGAGATTGCTGGGATAATGCCCCCAAAGCAGGGAGAAAGACACAGGAGTTTGGGGACAGTGCTGTTTTTCCCGTTGAAGATGGGCTTCGTTTAGTTCTGAGGGGAAAATGACTTTTGCATTCCTTTATCTTTGCTGCATTGCAAGAGCTCAAGAACATCTAGGGTGTTAATGGGAACATGTTATTTTCTATGACCAGTTAATAGTGCCTGCACAGCTAACACGGAGTGGAAGTCAAAGGTAACACACCCAACTACAAAACATGACGCGACTAATCATATTTCTCCCATTGTGACAAGTTCTGAACACAATCTGAAAATGACAAGCACTTTAAGGAGTGACCCAACATCATTTGAAAGCAACCTTCTGAAATGGTGCTGGAGCAGTATTTGTAGCCCCAGTAGCTATCTGAAAGGATTTCTGCTGCTTTTTGAACACTGCACGGAACCTTGGGTGCAAAATACTCAGGGATATGGCATTAGCAAAGTCACTACCTCTGTCCCCAGTCGGTCGGGACTCAACTTGCTTTTATGAACAGTTTGCAAAGACAAATGAATGCGATTACCACACTCGGCACGCTTACCTCCCATCCAAAGTTTGTTTCCTTTAATGTGCTCCTTTGTACTGTCATATAAGGTCCAAATCTTTCCCCAACTTCAATCTTCTTTTTGGCCCAAATCCCTAGCCCTGCCCCTGGAATCGAAGATTCTCTGAGTTCAAAATCTGGTGGGATTGGAATGTCATCAGGAATGTAGACGGGAGCTTCATAGGGCGAGCCCTCCTTGGGAGTGAAGTCCTCGCTGGTGGGAAAGGGTGATGGAGGTCCGACAGGGATGGGGGACATAATACTGTCCTCTGTTTCCTCCTCTGCACTTTCGCCAGCAAGGAGATCAGGGTCGGTCTCGTACATATTATTTACAATCTCGCTGTCACCTAAAAGGGGAAACAGCAGAACAAAACACACTGAAATACCCACGTGAACATCAGTTAATCTCTTCTCGGGACAAAGTTTCACAAAGCCTAACTCACACACGTTAAGGATAGCAGGGGCAGGAAAAAAGGCAATCCTGTCCTACAGAACTGGGGTGGGGCTGAGGTGAGGACATCCATACTGGCTGCACTGTGGTCAGAGATAGCTGAGGGTGGAAGGAGCACGAGCTGTGTCAGCTGTCTTGCAGTAACAAAAAGAGGGAAGAACACA
>JAOWBP010004584.1:1050699-1065786 GCA_028571105.1 Tragopan temminckii
GGGAGGAAACTCAACCGTAGTGAGGTTTCACACTTGGAGTCTGTTTCGTCTTGATTGTAATGACACCCCTCAAAGCAGGTCAGGTTATTTGATGCAAAACAAGCAGAAGATAACTTGTGTCACAGGTGTAGGAGCACAGAGCAGAAGAGTTAATTGGAAGGTTTTTAATAACCATCCTACAAAACAGCCACAGCGGGACTCAGCGGCAAGAAGAAGAGGTAGCAGGGATTTACAGTGCATTTGGTTTTTGGTTAAAAAAAAAATAAGCATTTTTTACTACGGGATTTCTGCTGGCAGAAATAGAGAATATGGCTCGACACAGTATTTCAGTGTGTTCCTTAACACGCGTTTGCCTCTAGTAAAAGCAGCGGGGAAGGGGTCCAAATTGCTCTCCACTAAATGCCAGGATTATATTTCCAGTAAAGTCAGTTTGAGCATCACAAGCATTCCCACATAAGGTCCTTTTAGAATCAAACTCTTTAGAGGACGTTGTTGTCCATGGCTACACCTCACCTGATCCCTGTGTTCAATATTTTGTTTTATGTTTGAACTTTAGATGATGTTTCTTCAGATGGTGAAAAATTAATTCAATGCGTACTTGGATGGAGGACACACGGTGGGCTCTTGGAAGCCAAAAAAAAGCTCTATTATCTCTTCATTAAAGCCCCTGGAAAAATACGAGCCTTTGGGATTTCTGTCCCTCAGCTGTTTACAACAGAACAGCTCCAACGAAGCGTCGCAACAAACGCACACTGTATGACACAGACACTTGTACCAACCACTGGTGAAATGGAAGTAAGGTAATGGAACAAAAGTCTGGGGAGGAAGAGGTGAAAGAAGACAACGCTGCGATTCGGAAAGAAAAATCCTAATTGCTTTGCCGCAGTTTTGCTTATTTTTGCTTCAAAGTAGCCCATGTTTTAAACCTATGAAAGTGTGGAAGCGCTCCAGTTCGGCAGAAATTCTTTTGTTGGAAATGCAGCAAAGTAGAAGTTTCAAAGCGATGGCGAGATAATCTCCCCACTGAGAGGAGCGGCACCTATTTAGAATCAATAAATAAATGCAGCCAGAACAGCTCTCCAAAAACTAACAAATGGAGCCGGGCATTTCTCTCAGTCCTGGACGTCAAACCACAGAGCAGGAATAAAGCATTTGCAAGCCTCCAAAAGGAGACCTTGCAATTGGAATTCACATCTTTGCCAAGTGAAAGCTTTTGGGCTGTTGTCACCGTCTCATTGTCATTCCGCTCACTGTGGGTTCCCCCGGGTCCAGAAAGGACTCCCGGCACTATTAACACCGCAGATTAATAGCGGTGGGGAAAGACATTTTCACAAACATGCTAAATATTAATATTAATCGATAACAATTTCTGTGTCCTAACGTGAGCCAGACAAACACACCCCGGGCGCGGGGGGGGGAGGAGGGAAGGGACGGTGTCAGCAGACTATGCGGAATAAAGGGAATCAGTGAATCAATGCGGGACGCAGGGCTGAGCCGTGAGGTGGGTGTCAAAAGCAGAGCTCTGTTGTCAGAGCCACCGAGGCGCACATTTCAATGCCACGGCATCGGTTGGGTTTTCCATCCCTGGCCAAAAGCATTCCAGTGAAGCTCACCAATTCTATGCTGCAACGGCAGAGCTCTGCAAAGACAGCGAGAAATGGCCTCGGGCTGCTTTTACCAACACTGCACACTGCAAAGTGCTTTCCTCAACACTCATAACACTATTTATACATGTATATATTTAATTCAGATAGGCAAAAACACTCTGAATCTCTAGAGTGATATTTCAGGCTTTGTACTCAGGTTATTTTTCATCACCTACAACTTCTACTTTAATAAAAAAAAAATCCTATACAAACTTGTTGAGTTGTTCCAATGAATGAGCCCAGCAAGGTTTTTAAAATTCAGTCTTTCGAAGTCTTTATCTCACCTCCTTTTAATTTCGAGCAGCAGCACACCAGAAGATGCACAACCCCACTATCAGACCAGTTCCCATATAGACTACACGTATTATCCACTACATAACGCCTGTGCTGGTTAAACCAAAGCAAACCCTTTCAGCTCAAGAGCTCTCATCAGAGTATAAATTCCACTGCATTGCTGAGATTGGTCCTTCCCTGAGCTGTGCGGGATTGACAGGGCAGACACACCATGAGCATCCCACAGCTGCATCCCAATGGGAGCATCCCATGGCTAAAACCTGCTGGGAGCATCCCATGGCTAAAACCTGCTAGGAGCATCCCATGGCTAAAACCCGCTGCTGGCAGCTCCCCACCTTTGGCTGCTTCTCCTGAGCTCGTTTCTCAATGCTCCTAATTAGAAATAGTGGTTTGATGACATGGTCCTGCTGCTGCCTCAAGCAGAACTGTTCAGGGCTGGAAGTTTGTCAGACTGCACGGAGTCCCTGCCCTTGGGAGGCAGACCCAGGGACACATTTCTCCATGGGAAATGTGAGGCAGGAGGTGATGAGAAAAAGTTTCTGCTAAAAAAAATCAGTTGGAAACAACTTTCATGCTTTGTATGGATTCCCCTCCAAAGCGCATGGAATGCAGTGGGGTTTTAATGTCAGCCCCTGCCTGGCTTGGGGTTTTATTCCAGTGCCCCTGCACATCCTTAGCTTCCTTCAAAGCCCAGTGGTGGGCTTGAGACCACGAGAGCCACAAATATTTGGCATTTCTACATGCCCTGAGCATCTTCTGGGCACCTCTGCGGAGCCTGGTGAGCACAGAGGTGGTCCTTTTCCCACAGCTTTTAGGAGCAGGAATTGCCCGTGGATTTTCCATCATTACAGTTACCATAACTTGGTGATGAGCTCCACGGAGGGACAAACACTGTAGCACTGAATCTCAGGTGTGCATCTGGACAAAGCACACCTCTGGCAAAATCATCCGGCCAACTTCCAGCTCGCTCAAGTACACAAGTGCAGAAAATACAGCAAAGTCTGACCTGGAGGTCTGCCAGATCTGTCTGCAAAGTCGCTTCTGATTGAGGAAGCGCTCCTACATTTATCTGTAAAATTTAGGACAGGAACAGTGGTAAGTTCCATTAATGGCAATGGGACGTCACACCACGTGCACTGTCCCCTGGCACTGTGACAAATACTGCTATGCATTTGGGCTTTCTGAGCGCTTGCTGATGGGTTACAGGACGTGCCCAAGGAGCTGCTCAGCAGTGTCAAGCAACAGCTGATACATTTGTAGGAATCTCACGATCTCCAATGGAAATTCACCCAATTCCTGGGAACTCTGCAGCAGTTTTAGAGCCATTCAACTTCCCAGTCACACCAAGTATTCTTACGGCTCGGCTTGACAGATCCATCCATTAACATCATTATTTTTAAGCTGATTTCATTAGATTCTGCTGTAAGAGGCAGTATGGGAGAACACGGCAGCACAGGAAGACGGGCATTGGCAGTGCCCATACCCACACACAGAGCACACCGCCCCACCAACCTCTGCTCCCTCCCAAGGCAACCCCGGGTGCTGCACCCACCACCTGGCCCCATTTAAAGCCACTACATTATTCTAAAAAGGATTATTTATACTAAAAACGCTCCCGGGACTACTGTATTTGTATTTCAGGGCTGCTGCATCCCTTATTTCCTCACTGCTTTAATATAGCCCCAGGCCGAGCGGCTGAAATGACTTGCGATGCCACTGTAATTTTTATCAAGGCTTGTTCCTGGTAAAAAGCCTCTTTGTTTCAAAGAAATGTGATTTGGCCTTTTTCCTCCTCTGCTCTATTCCTTGGTTAATATACCACTTCCACCTGCCCTGGGGCAAAGAAAGGTATTCCATGGAATTGGTCAAATCTCACTGTTTTTCTTCTAAATCACAACTGGCTTTTTTTTTTTCCTCGACCCTTGCTAAGCACTATCTAAGCTGACAGTCTGAACTTGAGATTTTATTTGTGCCTTAACTCTTCAGCTACCGCACGGCCGTGCTAAAGAGATGCATGTCAGAGCTGGTCAAGGTGCAACAGCAAAAGACTGCAGTGCTTAGAGCAAGATGGGAAGGAGAAATCTGGCTCGTGTATTTACCTTTGGGAGCGACGGCCAGCCATGTATTCCTTCAGCATAGACCCAAAAATAAATGCCTGCTACCCAGCTGATGACTTTCACTCCGATTCATGTAGCCTTAAAAACATCTTTCAGTGATAATTACAGAGGAGCGTACTAGAATATAATACACACAGAAAAAATGCATCGTGAGCCATACAGGAATTTAGATGTGACATTGTGGAAGCACAGCAGCTCAAGGCAAGCAAACCAACGAGCCTACCTGCCAGGGGAGGCCAGATCTCAAAAGGCGATCCAAAGCTTCATTTACATGGCTTAAATGCTCACGTGTGGATGAGGCAGTGACATTTTGCTGCGCTGCATCACTGCCTGCAGAGCAAGGAACTGAACCCCTGTGCAGCCTGGAGCACGAGGGCTGCATCCCAAGTGAGCCACGTGCTCCCCAGACAGCGCCTCTGGGGGAAGAAGTCCTCCTGAAGCCAAACCCAACTGCCCTGCAGTCATCCACCCCAGGCAGCAGCTCTGCACATCCCAGAGTCCTGCTGACATGAGGATGGCACCGTCCCATCGCTCCTCACTCCCAGCCCATGCCCACGCTCACCGCCCCCAGCCCTCACCTCCATGTCATCCCATCCACCTCTTTGTTTTCTCTCTCCCTTTCAGACACAGACACAACTTTCACAAAGCCGGGGTGCATCTGAACAAACCTCTCTGGAACAAACACAAAACCGCACCGCTCACCGCATCCCATCACAACCGTCATAAAGATGTTTATAGTTTCAACCATCAAATAAAGTGCTTAATTCCGCCGAGCTTGTCCCCTCCACTCAGTCACTCCACAGCTTCATTTAGCAGGCCAGCGGTAAAAAAAATTCATTAATTTTTATTAACAGGGAGAGCCATTTGTTCCCTGTGACAATATTTGACTTGTCGAAATGATTTTCACCTCTGCCATGAGGTGCGCGCTCCCCACATACATCACCCGATTACTCCAGGAGCGGCCAGAGTTGCAGTCATTAGCCAGTGAATTAACGACAATCCACAGCGCTATTAATCACGCTGACAAAAGCGTTAGCTCGCTGCTGACCCGAGCACGGCTCTGGGACACGAGCAGAGGAGAGGAGAGCACAGCCACAGGGCTCGCAAAGAAAGGACTGGTTTATTTTTTTTTTCTAAGCTGCTGAGGCAGGGAGAAAAAGGGATAGGGAAGGAGAAATTGGATAGGAACGGCGGAGCAGAAGCTGCACATGGAAAGGGAGGAAGGCACAAAGAGAAGGAGGAAAGGAGAAACATCAAGTCACCTGCTAGAACTCAGTGTTTCCATTAAACGCAAGGTATTAATTTCTGTCTAATTGTCGGGGTGGCTGCAGAAGCCCATTCCCTGGACTTTCAGTGGGATGCAGCAGCCTGGCTTTATGCCTGGCTTTAAGAGAGGACAGCACAGGAGACAGCCAGAGCATCCCTGGGAGCAGAGCTGCTTGCCCACAGCTCCTCTCCACAGCCCTCTCCTCTCTCCCCATTGACAGTTCCCACTGACCCCATCTCCCAGTGAATTCAATGAATGCCCCCACCCCAATTCCCAGCTATCAGCATCTGGGAGCTGCTGGTTTCAGTCCGCACAGCACTGCCACGTGTGCCTGCAACAGTTGGACAGGAGCTGTCACTGTAACACACACATTCTGGCCTGCAGTCCCACTATTTTGTTCTATCACGGCTTCTATTTCAGCTTTCTGAATGCTGTGCAGAAAAACACTGCTGGCAGAAACAGCCAAAAAAGGGAAATCTGAAGAAATGCAGCTCCTGTGTGAACACAGAGACCTACCCATGCACTGGGGCAAGGGAATAAGGGGGACAAGAAGGACTCCTTGCAGCAGTCCTGCATGTTCCCAGTGTGTGGAACAAGCAGTGGTTAAGAACTGCATTCCTCCAGCCGTGCCCTGTGCCATCGATGCACAACTCCCACTGCAGCAGCCGCAACAGTGAGACCATTCAAAGTGATGGAGATAATAAAACCATGGCGAGAATTCCAAAAATCTGTTTTGAAAGTTTTTGCTGCCTTTTTTTTTTTTTTTTCTTCTCATTTGTGACCTAATAAGGGACAATAACAGTGAATTTTCGGAAGCACTCAATGGGTTCTCCCCCCATTACTAAGATTGTACCTCACCCTGCCCTCCACTTCCCTCAGCCCCCATCCATCTTCCCCCCCAAAAAACTTTTCTGAAAGCAGAGGAGCTGCTCAGAGCAGGTTGACGATGGTTTGCTTTTGCCGTACCCAATAATTTCAGAACCTGTTTCTTGTTACCCACTTTCACCGGTTTAATTCTCCTTTTGCAGTGAGGAATGTCAAGAGGAAAGCTGGGTTCGGAAATCCATGATTTCCTGCCCGTTAATTCATTTCAGCAATACAGAAGGCAAGGTGATATTCCTGCTCAGTTCTGCAGCTCAGATACAGTAATAACGGGGCTGTAAGGGATCCCATCTGCTGCCCCTTCCCGCAATGCTGACAGCCCAAGTGCCCACCTTGTGCCAATTTAGACTCCTCCACCCCGAAGTCGTTTTGTCCCATTTACAGCTTCTAAGAATTTCGACATCAAAGCAGAAACAAGACCTGATGGAGGTGCAAACCATAACCCCGGCTCTGGGGCAGCTCCCCCATGGGGACCAGCAGAGCTTCCCTTGGTTGGGTCCCATCTCCTCAGGCAGGAGCTGGGGGCAGTGCCCAGGGCTACGGCTGCTGCCCCTCCATCCCCCACCTATTCAGATTGGCTATGCTCTCCAGCATTGACTGTGAAGATTTCCTTAAGTCTTGATAGCTGAATTCAGAAAGATTCCCTATACAACTCGGTACAACCCTAAGTCCTCCGCACACAGAACTGCACATGACACAACATCCCTTCCTCCCACGTTACTCCACTCCTGCTAGAAACGCCTTTGCTCAGCTGTGGACCACGGTGGAGTGACTCACGCTCCAGGCTGTCCCAAAACAGCCCCAAAACACCAGGTCTCCTCTGCCCTGCCCCACGTACTGCCAGGCCGCAGCACACACTTGAACAAGCTGTTTGCTGCCTTTGAAGCTATTATTACAAAAAAATATATTTATGACAAAAATATTCTTCTGTTTTGTTTCTGACTGGCCAGCAGTAGTCCCACATTGTCTGAAATATCAACTACAACCGGAGGGAGCTCAAAGGCCTTGAAGAGGGAACGTTCTCCTGCTCCCATCCAGGTGTCCAAATGACAGCTGTTTTTCACTCTTTATTTTTCAGGGAACAGTGTGGATGCTCTGAAAACACACCAATCAATATTAGCGTCTTACTCCTTAATGAGAACTATCTCAAAAAAAAAAAACCAACTAAACCTTTTCCATAGATTTTCACGAAACCCTACACCCTGCAGAGAACACTCAAAAAATAAATGGTATGCTGCTATCGTTGCTATCTTTTCAGCATTAAACTTAAGCTGCATAGCATCCATTCTAGCTTAGGTTAGTGACAAGTTCTTCCTAAAACATTTTCCTTTGAGAAAACGGATGGCTGGCTTTACAAAAGCCCACCTTCTCCTTTGCCTGGTGCAAGGTGTAGGCTCAGCATCCGCAGCATCACTGCCCTTGTTCCAGCCAGCAAGGAGACAGAAAGCAGAACTCCTTATTAAGCTCCTCTGGCTGAGCAAATGTGAGGGCTGGGCAGGACTCACAGCCTCTGAGGCAGCAGGGAAGGAGTTCCTCGCTGCTCATTTCTGCCAGCAATCTGACATTCCTCAGCTCTTCCAATTGAACTAAGCTCCCCAGTTTAACTGCAGCACCTCTGCGTGTTTTGGGTCTGTACTCTGGACCCTTATACCTCTAACAAAGGGAGGAGAAAAAACAGGGAGGTTTGTGCACAGTAATTCCTTACAGCCTGCAGCTGCCCCACGAGGCAATGGAAGAAATTCTCTCCATCCAATTCATAGTTGTGATCCTTGCTGTCCCTCATCGTGAATGCCTTAGTTCCCAAAGCGAAAATTCATTTAAGGAGATGAATGCATAGGAAATCACAGATTTCTTTTTTTCCCCCAAGGTTTTGAATTAACTGAAAAAAAAAAGAAAAACAGAATAAAATATTTTTTAGATCAACCCAAAAAACTCAATTCACAACGGAATCTGTTTTTCCAAACCTGGGACATCTCAGTGCTTTCAGGCTCTCCAGTTTCCTTTTTTAAATTCAGGTCATTTCAGGTCAGAATTAAATGTTTCAACTTTTCTGTAAGAAAACACTTTAAAACTATATGTTCAAGTCTCTCTTCGGATATTTCACCGTTTTCCATTTTTCCAATCAAAGCAACTTTCCAAATTCTACCTCCCACGTCTTTCCCTTCTTTTACAAATCAATCAGCTGTTACAAACAGCCACCATTTTAACCCTGGACAGACACTCTGCTTTAAGACACCAATTTATCATCTCTCGCAGGGCTCAGAATTCACCCGGGCATTCCCACAAGTGCAGGGCACTGAGCTCAGGGCCCTGTGCTGCCCATGTCCAGTGGGCTCTTTCCATACGCGCAGATGCAGAAATCTGGAGATCACAAAAAGGAAAATCTGGTGCTTAATGTTTTTTCCGTACCACTTTCTGGCTGCTTTATATCTTCTTCTGAAATGCATGGTGAATGAAAACATTAAATGTTTCACAGACTTTTTAACTTAGGGTCTTCATCCCCACATATTTTTCATATTACTCATATTCCCCTGCTTGAGTTAAACTCAAACAGGCCTGGAACAACTTCATTAACATAAAACCACATGATAATAGGAAACAGAGCCTTTTAATGGTTTATTTTCTTATTATCTTGTGATATATTTCATCTTCCCCCCCTTTGCAGAGTGCTACTACATTCTGTTTTCACTCTGCTGGCTGGGTCGAGGTGAGCCCCGCTTGGCAGCAGGGAGCAATCACACACCGAGCAGCAGATCCCACTGAGCCCAGGCACTTCCAGGCTCCCGAGCTGCACAACACGACGTCACTACGTTAGGAGACGGACCGGAGCCAAACATCCCGTGCCCCAAAACATCACCCACCAGCAGACACAGCTCACCCCACATGGAGTGCTCTTTGCTGGCAGCTCCGTGCCTGCTGCTACCAACGCAGCTCCTTGCTTTCACTGCTTCCTCTGCAGCTCGCTGCTTTGGATGCGAGGAATGCCATGGCAGCTGGCGTGTACGGGACCAAAGCACCCTGTCTGGTACAAGGGCAAGCTTAAAGGCTTTGGTAAAAGACAGAGAAGCCCTGCACTCGGCTTTACCTTCACGTCTGAGCATCCCGTGCTACGTCATGACCTTGCCCACATAACCCCTGTGCAATGTCACACATCATCCCTGTATAAAAATAAGTCCTTACCCCCTCAATGTTGTAATAACTCATAGGCTTGGCTGCCCGGGGAGTACGACAAGGGAATCTCTTTTGCAATAACACATTTTCTTTTGTCCTAAGACCACAATTTCAAAATTCTGGAGTTGCAACATTTCTATGAAGGTTAAAGGAATCTGAAGCTCATGAGGAATTGCATCTGTTTCAGGGTGGCTCTTCTGACTTATTTCCATCATTCGTACTTGCAATAATGTAATAACTAATACCAATTCCTTATAGGATCTCTACCTTGAAACACTGGGCTTTACTTTCCTGTTTGTTTTTGAACACGTCTTACAGAGCTTCCCCAACAGTTTATATATCAAGGAATTGCTACAGCTTTCTTCTTATTTTGTACGGGATAACAAGCCCTAATTAATCAAAACACGCAAGGGAAGTGCATTATTTCCCACTATGAAGAACATTATCGAAGTATTCATTGACTATATTTAATCTGTTGCTGGAGAGGCTCGGCAGCAGCCTCAGACTCGTCTTTAAAAAGGAATGGCAATCCCTAGGATTCACATTCTATCATAGCTCAAAGTAGGTTCTGTGAATAAATGGGAGAAGGAAATCAGTGAGATATATTAGCACCACTATATATTTTTCATTTCCCTCTGTCTTTGCTTCCAAAAGAATATTGGTGATGAATTTGCAAATGGCTCTGGATTATGACAGAATTTTTTACCCTTCATTATTTATCCCCCCACTGAACACCTCTATTAGAGATTACAGTGACAAATGCATGAATAAAAGGCAAAGACAATATTTTAGCACTGCGGTGTAAATCTCCTTTTACGCATTATTAATTTAAAGAAATCCATTCCAGCATAGAGCTCTGAGGGGAAGACAAGGTTACATCCGAACCGCTCTCGGCAGCTGGGGGTCAGCGGCAGACAGAGCCCTGCGCTCTGCCCGGCGGGGCCAAGCCCCCCAGCTGCCCTTCTGGGAAACCCTCTTTTCTCCCTCATTCTCCTCATTTCTTTCTTCACTTCTGTTTCACTCAGGCAAGTGGAGGCTGACGGCCCAGCTGAGCTCTGCTCATCTTCAAACTGGTCACGGAAGGATGACCAGAGGGCATCAGACGGCGATGATTCTCCTGGTCCCTGCCCACATGGACCTTATTTCACCATGGCCACAGGCCACCCCTAATGCTGACCCTACACTGTCCAGGTTTCCTTTTGGTACAGACCACCACACAGCCTTTCTCCAAAAGCCTCTGAAATAAAAGTAACTCTTTCTACCCTCTTTCTTATTTATTTTCCCAAAGACGGGGCTTAAATCTTGGGTGATCTCCTACAGCTCCGAGCTGAGCACGGCTCTGCACTGCATCTCCCTCCAGCAGGGCAAGAAGGGGAGGAAATGCTGCTCCTATCTAGAGGAAGGAAATAGGAAAACAGATGGAAAGCGCTCAGAATTGGAACAAGTGCGTTTTAAACAATACAACAGGTCCCTTTTACTCCAAAATAACAGAATGCTACTGTGGAAATCTATATACAATCATGCCATCGACAACAAAGATAACGGGGAAATAATTCTGTGAACCTGAACTGAACGTATTTTTTTGTGAGAGATGCTAATCACCAGCCACAATCTCCATATAGCTCCCATCATGCAACACCAACCCTTTGATTTCACTTGATTTATTTTTCTTAAAACTCATAACAAAAGGCTTCTTAGGACTAAAATACCCACAGCTTATGCCTACCAGAGGTCTGAAAAATACCACCCATCTGCGAGAATTAATTCATCACCAGGTCACTTCTCATGCTGCTACGGGCTGAATTCCCTGCAGTTCACCTACTGAACACATCCAGCCTTGTTCCATGCACTTTCATTGATGGGCTCCTAAGAGATCATGGGTTGCTCCGGTTAAATCCAATCCTAGAAACGTGTAGGATTTCACGGGAACGTGTGCCCTCAGCTGCTGCTAAGGATGAGAAGCACTGGAAGGAGCACACAGCTTGCATGTCTAAAAACCAGAGATTTCTGTTCCATTTTTGGCATCAACATGCGTCGAGGCTCTTGTTTGAAAGTAGAGGTTTTAAGCAGACAGCCCTTTATGCATTGCAACGATACTGATGAGCACCCAGTTCTGCCCCCACTGTCCAGTCTTACCGGGATTACCAACAAACTCAATCTGAAAGGTTTTAGGTTTAGGCCTTCATCCTTTCGAAGAGTAACCCCTTAGCACAGTAGGTGGAGATGTGACACGGTGAGTGGGCATGGTGAGGATGGATTGGGGTTGGACTTGGTGATCCTGAAGATCTTTTCCAACCTTAACAATTCTATGATTCTATTTGAACTCTGTTGAACGATGTTGTCACCTGAGCCTACTTTTTTTCCTCTCTGCTTGGAGTTTTCTCCAATATGCCTTGGTCTTCTGCAGAGGTTCTACGTGATAAATTCATCTTTTTAATGCCAATAGAGAAATGGCCAATTTACTTGGTGAAAAGCGAGGGGAAAACAGTCAGATTTGGAATTCTTACACGTTACAAATTAAGAAGTACAAAACATTTCCTCCTTGATAGCCAAAAGGACATCAGGAAATAAATGTTTATCAAACACTATTTACTGCTTTAAACTTTCAAGAGCATTTCAGATGTCGCAGGGTTTGCTAGCCCACTTGAAACATCCTAATGGCAATGTCTGTGTAGGATGCTATGCAGGTACTTCTCACTTTCTGAGAAATTGGGCTTCTTTAAGATGTTTAATATTGGAAACTTAAGCTCACTAGTTCTCTTTCAAAATGTAGACCATGGTTCATTGATTTCTTTCCTTCTGAACTGAGGATCTCAGTCAAGGGGGTTGAAAATAAGATACGTAATAGTAATTTTAAACCCCTAATTTGTTTGCCCTCCCTCACGCTCCCTATACCTTCACAATAAATCCTTTGAAAAAGTGGAAATGCTTTAGTGAAAAGACTGATGGGAAACGTTAAAAAATATCATGCAAGCAACATCAAGTTATCTCTGTTATTTTAGGCAAAACATATTTCCTGCTCTTTTCCCTTCAGACTTACTTAAAGTCTGCTGTAGAGCTCAGGCTTCAGACTACCCTGTCAATCAGCCATTAGCGAGGTCGCTCATATTGGGGTTTTACCAGCATACAAACCTCCTTCTGTGGAAGTAGCTTCACCTGTACAAAGCCCTTGTGTGGACACAGCGAGCACAGCGTGGCTCGGTGCGTGGCACGGCTTCTATCAGCGCTGCAGGTCTGCCAACAGCCCGACCCATCTGCACGCAGAGCCCTGCAAATCCCCCACTGCTATCACTGCATCTGACCGGGATGGGGCTCCCAGCATGTGGCAGGGAGGGCTGGGGAAAGCCCTGGGGAACTCCCTTACTTCAGGGAGAAGGGATGCCTTGCTCTTCAGCAGGGGCTCCAGCTTCAAAACATTAACATTTTATAAAATGCAATACCTGAGAGCCCACCGTGTCTCTTTCCAGCACGGATGTGTGAAGAACCACAAGAACTATTGCAATAAACCGAAATTTATATTAAAAACTCACATAAATACTGCTATAAACCATAACTAAAGCTGCTGAAAAGGGTTATTATTGCACCTCAGTGATCCTGTCCTAATAAAAAAGAAATTAGTCTGTTTAATAACAGTGCATAATGAAGACTGTAGAATAAAGCATGAGATAATTTGTCAGTGATTAGAAGGTCAATGGGTCAACTTATGAACAAGTGAGTTGCTTTACCTGAGGGTAGCCACTGCTGTAACACGAGAAAGGCCCTGCTTTGTCTCGCCTATCTTGCCATGGGTACCTTATCGAAACGAAGCTGCAATTCATCAGCCGTGAGGGAGACGCAGTGAGGGAACGACATGTCTACCCAGAGAACCTGGAATGCTCAAGTCTTGTTTGAAAGGCTTTTGCAAAATACTTCTCCAAATGCAAATTCTTCCTTCCTGCCCCCCCCCCCCTTTTTGGAAAGGCAAATATTGCATTTTCCCACAAACTTGTTACAAGATGACTTCACTTCTGCCGAAATATTTTGTATCATGGTCATCTCAAACAGCAAAGCCTGCAGAAATAACAATGTTTGGGTTTGGTTTGCTGCATTTACACCATTTATCTCTGATCCCATCCTCAGTAATTCAAGACCTATTTAACACAAAACCATGCTGAACAACCAGCAGCAAAATCTGCTTCTTGAGAAACCAGTGCAGGTGAGTTTATGACCTGACAAAGAATTAGAACACTTCATTCACAAGCAGACAACAAAGACCATCTCTGGATCTTGGAAAAAGCTAAAAGTTCACCCCCAACCTATCCAAACACATATCTTATTTTTTTTTTAGTAGTTCTCGTGTAAAATAATTAATCCATGTAAATTACTGCATCTCTTCAAAAAGCTGCAAGTACTGCCAGCCGCCCTCAGTGCACTGCGCACACACGTGCAGAGCCAGGTAAAGCATCTCTGTTTCATGGGGTCAGGTTCCACTCAGCATCAAGGGACAGGCAGAAAAGCTCACTGAATTTGAATTGACAATAACACTGTGACTTGAGCTCCAAGGAATTCGCACCCCCCCAAACCCCGCGACCACCTTTTTTTTTTTTTTTTTTTTTGCTTAAAATAATTAAATTGGATGAGGCAAGATACCTGATCAGTTAACTTTTCCATTCCTCCATTTCCAATGAAATAAAATCTAGCAACAACTTTTCGCAAAAGATGGTGTTCGATGCCAGTGGGTCAGTGGCCAACTTAACCATAACAAATAATAGTCTAGTCTTTCAAAGGTTCAACGATTTTTCTTTAAAGGGAAAAAAAAAAAGAAAGAGAGAGACTGAGTGCTAGAAGACAGTTTTGGATTTCCTCTGCATTTGTACATTGCCAAGTCACTAGCACATGTTCCCTCTAGCTGGCTCACACATCCCTCCGGTGAACACGTGCAAACTGCAGCTTCAGACACTGCAACAAAGTCACTGACGTGAGCTGCAACCACGTTTGCTTTGAAACTGGCATTTCTTAACAGCACAAAATTCAGGCAGCATCCAGACTGACGGCGGCTTTCTGGGCTTTGCTGTTTGCTTTCTGCAATGCGAACGGCTCTGGGTGAGGAGGGGTTAAAATATTTCAGTTCTGAGTTAAGGAACAGTAAAAGTCTGAGTCCAGAGACACTTTTTCCTCCTTTCCGATGGTGATTGGCTTCCCCTGCACCTCTTTTGTTTTGAGAATTTTGGAGTACGCAGACTTGTGTAATGCAGAGATTGCTTCCAATTTAATTTAGTTGTTTTGTCTTTTATCATGATGGAAATGAGCACAGGATCCTTCCCAGGCTTTCTGCCATGTAAAAGGATGCAGACTTCAGTCTGGTGGCTCCTCGGAATAATGGGGGAGGGGGAGAAGAGTTTAGTGAGATGTCTCAGCGAGAGTAAAACAGCCCCTTCTGCCCCACCAGCAAGACCCAAGTGGAGTCCTGGAGAGCACGACTTAATACAGGCCTATGTATCACACATTAAATGCTGCAGACATCGTCCCACAGCAACCTAAAGAGCCTTCTAAAGCTCATTGCTGCCCAGGTCCCTTGCCATAAGCACACAGTGGGAGCAGGACGGGGTCCAGCACTGCAGGAGAGGAGTTACCTGCAGGGGCTGAGCGCGCTGCCTCGGCTGGCTGGCCAGCACTTCACCAGGAGAATAACAAATAACGCCTGTTGTCTTTTCACAGTATAAATATTTGC
>JAOWBP010004584.1:1068591-1086003 GCA_028571105.1 Tragopan temminckii
GATGGGATGGGATGGGATGGAATGGAATGGAATGGAATGGAATGGAATGGAATGGAATGGAATGGAATGGAATGGAATGGAATGGAATGGAATGAGCCTGGGTATTGGTCACCCCCCACAGGGCCAACACAGTGTCCACCACTTTGGGGATACGGCTGAGTCCTCACAGCTCCACAAACTCATGAGCATGGAAGTCAGCACCAGGAAAGAGGAGGACATATTCTCAAACCCCGAGCCTGTAAAGCATTCACCTCTTCCATGCCAGGCACCCATGACCTGTGCTACAAAGGTTTGTTCTTTACACCAACTACTAAATTCTAACAGGAAAGAATCATCAGGAAAAACTGCTTCATTGCTTGCATTACCAGGCTCTTTGGTCTGAAAACAGACCCAGGAGAACACTGTTCTACAAATGAGCAGATGTTGCAACTGAAGTCAACCAAATACTTAAATACATCAATTCTTCAGCAAAATGCAACTTGCATCTACTCCTTGCTACTGCATTGCTATTGTGTTTTATTTTTCACTGATACCAAAATCTTGATACAACCTGTTGATCTATCACTCCATCATTCCCAGATACTTTGCTAAAAATACAACATAAAAACTCATGTCTAGAACTCCATTGGAGAAAACAACACTAAACAACTCACTTACCAGGCATAGCAGAACAACCATGTACAGGGGTGGAAAATGTTCTAAAAGAACATTTGAAAGACAGAGCAAGCATATGGCTTACGTTTAGAAATCTCTCTTGGCTCAGCAACCCCAAGGCTACATGCTGCACCGAAGCCCAGGCTTAACTTGGTCTTAGTTGTCTGTCTGCTGTATTTTGTTAAAATAGCTCTCATTGAGATGATGAATTTTACGATCTTACTTGTGCTCAGTTATTAGCATGCTGAAATTGATTCTAACCCCACACACTCACACTTCCATTCTCTGCACACGCTTCTGTTCTCTGCTCACAGTGCAGAAAGGAGCTGTACCTGACAAACTACAGTCACAGGGTGTTTTGGGATGCTTGCAGCCTGCTAGCACAAATTTTAAGCACTTCCTCAAAGGCAGCATTACCTAAAGCTACTTCAACTCATGGTTCCTACTAAGATATCATGTTTTCTATTCTTATTTTTATTCAAAATGACAGGAAACCAAAAACATCAAGTGCAGACTCTTTATTTAAGCCTCCAAGATACCTAATGAAAAGCATATCCAGGGGCTGCACCCAAGAACATGCTCAAGAAAGGCCACTGAAATTCTCCAGCCATCTGCCTAGCAGGAGACACTGAAGTTTGGGTGTGTTGTGACCCAAACAAGACCCGAAAAACAATTAAGAGAAAAGGAAAGGAAAACACTTCCATTTCTACTGCACATTTTATCCTAAGATCTTCAGTGTGTCGGCAATGTCTACAGCCTCAGCAAAGCAGGCAAGTACTCACATCCTTTTTTTTTCAGCAGTAAGCAACCTGTGGCACAGAGAAAATGAATCTAAGAGAGTATCTGACCTCTTCTAGACAATGAACGCTTGGAAGACAACTGAACAAAAGCAGTTACACTGGTTCATCAGTTTAAGGCGGTCCTGTGATTTTTTTTGTGAATCAGTCAGTGCACAGCCGTGGTATTTTCCTATGCCTTTAACCATTAAATATTAACAGGTTGGTTGAAAACTGAATGCTTTCAGAGAGGAAAGATGACAAACCTTTCCACCTTGAAAAATAGCAGAGATTTACTCTGTCAGATACAAGTTTCCTCAGGCCCCTCTGGATTCTGACCGCCAGCGCAGACCAGCTGCAAGGAACCTTTCTCTCCTTTTACTTTTCAGGAAATCCTTAAACAAGAAATGTAAATGGATGTTGCTTTATCCTTTCCCCTTCAAAAAAACAACAACAACAAAACCACTTGAGAAAAGAGATATTAAATCAAGCATCTCTACAGCACCCTCTACAAGATGATGTTTAAGAAGGTAAGTCTACCACCATGAATTTTCACATGGCAAAGTCTTCTCATTTAACCTGGCTACAATCAAGCATCCAAATAAATCTTTAATTATTTACAAATTTGCTTTCCCTGTGACTGGCCATTTGCACTGAGTTCAAGCAGAGCAATAATTATGTTCAATTTTAGCTAAAGCTAGGCCATTTTTCTCCTTCTACACTTCTATTAATAAATTAATTACACAGTCCCCACCGCAGCTGCCAGACAACTAAGATTTGCTTTTGAATTCACTCATTCAGCACCTTCAAAAAGGAATGAAGGCATGAATGTTACCTCCAGAGCAATACCAGTGATGGATAATTTGCCTCTACGTATCAAACCAATGCATATAGGTTCAACATAAAAATACCAGCTATCATCCAGGAGATTTACATGAACCTTCTGCAGTCCTGCTTTATAGTCAAGCAGGGGAGAGTTAATTATTTCTCCAGAATTTATCTTCTGAATGGATATTCACCGGTAAGCCATTCACACCACTTTGTGATGAACTCTGCTCTTTCCTGCCTTCCTCCCAGGAAGTGGCAATCGAAGACAAAAGCCTGCAAATGATAGACAAGGGCAGAGGCCATGTCCAACTTTGATATCTTGTTGATAACGTATTGTACAATTAGATCAATTTGACAATTTCCATTATGGCTGATAAAATATTTATTGAGCCTTGGAGATGATGTCTGATCCCTGTGCCATTTGTTTTACTAATGGGGGAGATATTTACCAAATCAGTAAAAAGCATTCAAATTTCAGATCCTCATAGCCTCCCCAACATTAGATTTGCAAATTACTGGCTGAAACCATAAATTACAGCACAGCACAGCCAGGCTGATGCCAAGCTGACAAGGTAGGTAGATGGCTTGCGATGACATTGTTTCATAGAAGCATTAATCATAGCAGGAAAGAAAATACTCTCAAATTGGTCCATAAGTCTAAATATTAAGGAATGAGAAGCAGGTTGCTGGGAGATAGCTTTAGTTGGAGCTTGAAAATTAGGAAATGAAAAAGCTTTTCTATTATTTAACAAATCATCTTAATAATGTTTTACGCTCAAGTGTCAGCGAGCAAAGGAAATTCCTATTCTTTCCCATTTGCTCTTTATCCTCACTGCTCTTTAATAGGAATATTAATAATGTGAGGATTGGTTCAGACGTAGCCCAAGCTGCATTTTTCTTCTGCTACAGCTTAACTAAAAAGGATAAATACCGAAAGGAAATTTTAATTTCTATGTTTAAACCTTTTGCTTGGTCAGCAGCAAAAAACAGGGGCTACAGCTCCTCTTCTGCTTTAATGTTCAAGGTCAAGTGTACATTTACTTATGTGCAGGCCAAACTTATTAAAATCTCACAAATCAGATAAACTGCAAAATCCAGCTTAACGTGAAACTCTGACACAGAGGTTTGTAATCTTAGGAAAAAATATACGTGTATCACTGTTGATTAAATACAAACCCTGCTGATTAATTTAGAGAAAAACACCACCTTACAGGGATGATTATACAATGAACGGCTTAAAATGCTTCCCTGCTAATAGCATTGTCAAAAAGCAAAGCCTTACAGTACATTGACTGGGGGAGATTCATAGCACGGCATGACTGAAGTAAGTTGAAGGTGACATATTTGTCTAGCAGACATAATTAAAGCTATAATATCGGTGCTAGAGGTCAGAGTTGTGCAGTCCTAAGGCAAAAGCAGTTTGAAAGAAAAAACTCTGAAATAAGGGAATGAAGAACGATGTTGGCCAAGAGTCTGACACCTCTCCAACTCAAATTGCCAAGGTTTGTCTCGGCAGGCCCAATGCTCACATTTTCCTGCCATACACCAACAAAACCAGGTCACCCAGGGTTCAGAAGTGGCAGCAGGAGCCCCTCTGAGGCACTGCAGTGCCTGGATGTCCAGCTCAGCTCAGCACTCCCCAGTTACCCACATCTGCAGGAAGCTTGAGCTGTGCCTGCATGGAGCTCGAGCACCACGACTCATCCCAGCGCCCAGAAAGCACGACAAGAGAAGGGCCCAACAGGCTAAACTACAGTGGAATGGTTTAAAGATGCTCTTCCATTAGCAGACTTGCTGTAAGTAAAATAATAAGTCTATTTCTCTGCAAATAATAAGTCTATTTCTCTGCAAATGTTTGAAATTCAAATAACCTTTTCTCAGCATCACCAAACTAACACAGAAAACGAGATGCCCCATGTATTAGGAGAGCACCTAGCAGAGCTTTGTACAGGAGTTACACAAGCAACACATCCCAAAATAGTGGCTGCTGCTAAAGTTGACATTTTGGAAGATCCACATCATCTGGATCAGGCTGAGATTTCTCAGCCTCTGTGGCTCACATCACTGCTTGTTCCCACTGCTCTACAGACTTCGCACCTTCTCTTTACTTTAAACATCACTTAGGCTTTCAAGCTCTATCTCTTGCATTTTAGCATTTTTACAAGAGAAGGCACGGGGGGGACAATTCACCTCCGAGCTTTCAGGAAAGCCCTCGTTACCCTTGTAGATCTGTGTGTAAAACCAGAACTGGTGGGACATCCTCAAGGTGTTCTGGCATTCAGAAAGAACTTGAAATCTTTATTGCTTCCGACTTCTTAAAAGTTTACACAGCCTTCCAAAGGCACCTTAATATTCACGTGGTCCCACATACGTCTTGCCAGAGCAAGACTCAAAGCAGCTCCAGATCCCTCTTCCTTCCACTCCCCCACACCCCCAGTTACTCGCAGTGGCCATGGGACAAGGGCAGTGCACCTTTAAGAACGGCAGAGCCGCTTTGTTTGAGATAGCAAAGTTATTGTCCTTCATGCTGTCTGGCAGCCCTCCTGTCCCTTGGATTTATCTCACACACATGATGCAGCTTTGTGGAAGGGATCGGGAGGGACTTTGCATTCCTCCGGTAGGATGATATGAGTTTGTATCTAAATCTGTTCCATATGACCCACCTCACATGGTTGGTGTCTGGCCGATCCACTTGTAAAGGTCAAGGAGTATTTCAACGGAGGCTTCACAGTCAAAGGGTTTGTTAATAATAAAAAAAAACCCTCTGATAGAAGCGGCACTTCATAAAGATACTGTGAACATTCTCTATTCTTTTGCACAGATATGTTTAAGGACCACAAGAGGCACAGGTGCAACATGAGGCTTTATCTGGGGGCTGTGCTAAGGGTCCCACAGCCTTTCCTCCTTCAATAGCTGAGCTTCCAAACAAGCTGGGATAATTTACATCTGTCCGAGTCCAATAGAATGTACTAAAAGAAAGCACTTTCTTACCAGATGTTTAACAGGTAACAATACTTTTTGATCTGAGACATTTTCATTTTGCTTCTGGCTCGTCAGAACCATTCAAAAGCCATTCAAACCTCTCCAAAAGCTACAAAATATAAACGTTAAACAAGCTCAAAACCGTATCTGAGCCTCCCAAGTGATCCATCTCAATCATGAGCTATCAGAAATGAGTGGAAGTAAATGGGGCCAATACCAATCTCAGTCTTGCTGACCTGAGTGCTCTCACCATCTTGCTACCCTGATGCAGGTACCTTGCCAAAATCCTCACTCCAAGGAAAAAACTGCAGTGAGTTTATCTTTGGCAAAGCAGTTCTCCTTCCTCCAGACAGCACAGCCTCACAGCATACTGAGTGTCACCACTACACTCATAAATGTGTTTTGGGGAGACTGCAAGAGCAGTCTTGAGCACATCCTTAATGCTAAGGTCACCCCATATAGAAACGACTGGGGTAATTCTGCTCCCCAGTCACACAAAACCCCACCAGCAATCCGTGCATTTAAAAAAAAAATACAAAAAAATATTAGGGAAGAGTCAAAGTGCAAATTGAGATGTCACATTTACAAGCCAAGAAACACAACAGGGAGGAGTCTGCAGCGCTGTGCTGTGCAAGCTCCTAGGAGGGAAGACAGAAGCGCACAGCTCAGTCCCAGGCTGTAGGACTGAAGATCACCCACAGTAAAACAGCAGTGAACGGCAACATAAAGGCAAAGTGCACAGAAATATTTCTCTAAGGATCTGGTCTTGGGGAAGATGAAAATAAAGCTTACTTTTAGCCAAGAGGCAAAAGGAAAACTCACATAGCCGTTTTCCATCTTAATATTTCTGCTGAAGTGTGACAACAAAATAGCCGTGCTGCAGTTCTGTGCTTCACCTCTTTGAGGGATCTGCAGGCAGCATGGAAATGCCCGTTTCCCATCAGGCAGCCCGACCCCTGTAAGCACCCGTGGCTCTCAGCAGCGCTGCCTAATGCCAACCATAAAGAAAACAGCAAGGTGAAATCTATGAAAAATGCCATGCTGGCATTGGCTGAGACCATTTGAGGCTTTAATGTCTTAACACAGACACAACGTTTTAACACAGCTAAGAGTTGTTGCTACCAGTTTAAATGGTAAAAACCATCCAACTGCTTTAAATCAGGTTTGACTGCGTTCTGCTTCATTCTTGGTACACAGGACTATCGCCCTCATTCAGGCTGTGAACAAAACATCTCCATGCCCAATCTTAAATCGTGACTTTGAGTAAGTCTTTTTTATCTGTAGGCACTTGTAGTTTCTCAGAAACTGGGAAAGTGCTCAAAACATTTCCTACCTGCATATGCGTGCAGCAAAAGGCTCAAAACTACTGAAGGAGAAGATGTAGGAACCTGCACTCATGTTCAGAGCCTACACGAGCATACAGAAGCTTGAGCACCGTTTGAAACCAGTGGCATCTGTTCCCCATACCTTCACACCAGGTCAGTATTAATATCACGAATCCAAGGCTCATTTACGTTAGCACTGGGAAGATCACAGCCCCAACTTTTCCCCTCACTTCGAGAAAGCTTTACAAGCTTGTCCCTCCAGCAAGCCTTGTGGGTGGCCACTGTTTTCGCTGCTGCACTAGCAACTTCGACTTTTAATCCCCCTGCTAATACCCCAGCCTGATTCGCTTTGCTGGCGATAGATAAGTCATGTTGCTGGGTCCCGCACACAGTGACCGGACACCACCTCTCAGTGGCTCGCAAGCCAGCCCCATCGCTAAACAAAAGGCAGTCTGTTTGGTCACCCTTCCTTCAGAGAGGCTTAAGAACATTTTTGTCATTTTTGAACAGCTAATATCTTGCGGGGGGGGGGGGAAGTTGTCTAATCTCTTTAAATTTAATCTTTACTGTTTGAAAAATCCGAGCGCAGATGCTTAGTGCTGGACTATGTTCCATTAGACTAATTAGGTCAAGACTACCCAAAACAGTATGACTCCACCAACTCCATTTAAATTCCCTCCCTCCTGTCCCTAAAGTTGCACCACTTGAAATTTTATTCACATTTTCCTTCTACTTCCCCAAAGAGCGCATAGCACGTTGGCAGTTAATTAAACTGAGTGAAAACTGCAGGGAAACCAAAGGGATTCCTCTCTCGGTCTGCAGCATCAGTCCAACCCGGACAAAACCTCGGTCTCGTTGCCTGACTGCAGGACAAACCCGCTGACTGGCACTGGTCAAAAATTTTTTTAAATTTTTTTTTTTAAAAAAAGTCTGCTTACATTCCTCTATTTTGCTTCATTTACAACACAGATCCACTTATCCCTGCCGGCACAGAACAGTTTCCAGTTAACGGAAGAAGACAGCTGATACGGCCCATCGGTTCATCCTCCTGCCACTCAGAACCAACCGTGTGCACGGGTTTCAGTTTCTGCCTTTTTTCCATCAAAGATTTCTTATGTTCTTCATAGCAGGACAACAGCGGGCTGCTCGGTTCACTAGTTCAAGATTAACACAAATACCTGAGAAAACAAAGGACGCATTTCCCCCCTCAGAAAGGTTCCCAGCTCGCTTCAGAACTGAATCTCACTGAAAGGAATCTCTAGACACCTATGGGAATAATCCCTCAAATTTCACGTTACCTGAGCCTTGTCGCTAATTACTCACAGCAATAAAACAAAAGATTCTTGTTTTCATTTGAGATCCTTCTGAACATAAGTGAAGAACCTTAGAAACTCTTTTTCTCCACGTGCTTACGTAATGCTTCCAGACCGATAGATTTTGCTTTGCATTCTGTCTGCATTTGCTTTACTAATAAAGTCTCAATGGAAACCGAAAAGAATTCCGAGCGGGGCTGTGGATCTCCAGTGTGGTAGAAAGAAAAGAAGACTGATGAGCAAACTTGGATCCTCAACTCCTTCACCAGAACAGACCAGCTAAAGCCAGGGCATGATTTGAAAACCAGGGGTTGTGACACTGACAAGCTCCTGGGAGAGGGCAGACAATTTGCTCAGCACACACAGCCTCAGCGTGCAGAAACAGAGAAGGTACAAGAAATGGCATCGCGAGAGACCATCCCTCACTCAATGAAGTGCAATGGAACTACATAAGCCTTTTCTACAGCACTAGTGAAATTCAAAGCCCTGCAGATAAGGCATGCTTTTGGAGAAGCCGGTCTTTCGGCCACACCTTTGGCTATCAAGCCATCCATCAGCAAGGAGTGGAGATGCTAGTGAATCATAGCTATCCAAACAAAGGATCAGAAACACAGCAGATAATTCCAGCCTCAGTCATACCTCAGCTTCTGAAATTCCCATACAGGAGTCTCAGTCTCTGAAAAAAAAAACTACAAGCAGTCATACTCACTAAATTCTAGAATTTTGGAAAGGAAACGGCAGTAGATTGGACTACCAAAACTGGAATTATGAAGTGGTACAAGAAACTAAACAGAATGAAAATGACATCTGCTGTTGCATAAACTAAGCAAAACGTCCCCATTTACTGCTAAGGTTGAATCAATGAACTGGTATTACTTTAAAAAAAAAAAAAAAGGTAAAACTTATTCACATAATCAATTCCATCAACAGCACTGGCAATAGAGTGATGCGCAGGAAAAGATGCTTATGCACACAGGTAACTGAAAGGCTTTGTTGCAAATTAAATTGTTCATAAAGATGTGCCATCAGTTAGATGCGACAGACTATACTGAAATCAGTACTGATGAAACAATACTTTCCTACTGTTTTAAGCACCTTGGATTACAAAACATAAGGAAGAAGCAGTTTGGGACTGTAAGCACCGAGGTGGCTGCAGACCATTTTAGTAAATTTCTCATTAGCTTTGGTGCAAAGCCCTCTGGAAAGCCAGAAGCTGCACAGAACGCTGCAGGCCTAAAGCAATTCATTTTCCATCCTAAAAACAGTTAAACACAATCATAACTTCATGTCCTTATTTACCTACTGATGCACGTCAAGCCTGGGTTTGTTGTCCTTTTCTTAAATGTATGGTTTATCCAACTTAATACGGAATTTATTTAAGCCACAAGATGAGTTATTAATATGTTCTTTCAATTTTTGGAAGATACGAATATCTCCTTTGGCTGAGCTGCATAATAGTCCATTTATCAGTGAGAAGAGTCTCCAGAGGAATGAGATTTTTGTTTCAAATACACTTTTGCAGTTATTGGAAAAGATTCAGCGTTTTTCTTGGAGAAGTATGTCATTAAAGGAGAAAGATGAGGAAAATGCTTGCATGTAACAGACTTCTCTCTGATAGCAGACTGGTGCCCGTCTGGACAGATCCCTGAAGACATAAGCAATCTCAATTAAACCATGAGCATAGAGCATTGCCTACGTAGAGCTGATGTCTAGATCAAGACCTTGGAATGTCAGCTTTGAAACTTCCCTGGGATTGCCTCACACAGCCTATCAATACGAAAAGCGTGCAGCGCATGCAGGCATTCCCCTCCTCTTTCTATTTTAGTGACTTGTACCTCTTCAGGAAAAAATAAAACCTTAAGCACTGCATTCATTAGAGCAAAGCTAGCGCGAGAGGACTGAGTCTCAGAGATGGAATGCCAGCGAGCTAAGAGCTAGTTGATTAAGTTCAGTGTCATAATATTCAGTAATATTTCAGTAATTCTGTGGCATGAAATGTAATACACATTTGATCTCCCTCACACATGAACTCATGGTGAAGTAATAAATATTTCCCTACAGAATAGTTTTCCTGTAAGCAGAGATTTACCGTAACCCAAATTGCAATTTACTCATTTCGGAGCATTAAAAACTAATCAGACTCTCACAAGAACTTGGATCACTGTGAGAGGGCTCCACAATAATATCACACTCCTGAACAGCATCCACAGCACGAAAGTAGCTGCATGCTTTTAATTCACAAAGTTACTTGCAAGGAGGCTGATTGCTGTTCTCTTTCTGGCCGTCTAGAAGACAGGAAGAAAATTAGATTATTAAAATGAAAACAATAAACAATGGTGGCCTTGTAGAGACTGGGTGGTTATGTTTAGAGCTAATGTTTGCAGGAAAAATCATCAGGAACTAAACACAATCAGGACTGGATCAAACAAAACGTTTGCGAGTGAAACAATGAAAGCTATACCGGGTGCAGCAGAATTCCCTCACCTTGCAGAGGTTAATTCTCTTTTCTCACTCACATAAATTCAGGGGAAGAAAAAAAAAAAAAGAAGTATTCACTGCACCACAAAGCGTCAAATAAGATCTTCCCAATGCACCAAAAATAGGTGTAGCAAACAGGAAAGCAATATTCAGGAGAAACTGTGTGAAAAAGTTTGGGGAAGGGGGGGCTTCTGGCAAGCACAAACACCGCCGTTAATGGGTTTTTTAATAACTGTGCCACACAGTAATGGGGAACCACCTGCCAAAAGCACAGCAAGGTCACACAAGTGTCACACACACGTTATGGCCAAAGCAACGCTGCGATCGTCTGCGCTGACCTTCCGAGCAGCACCGCTGGAACAGTCTCATCTGGTTTGCTTTTTGGTCTGGTCCGTTTTCTTTTCCTTTACCTCAATGTGTTTATTTTGTTGCAAATGCTACCTAAAATAAACACGGGTGCTTTAGGATGCCCACATTCTTCCCCTTCCCCAGCAGCACTCTCCGCTCCCGCCCCGACTGCGATCCCACAATTATTTGATGAGGGAGAGTGTCATAACACACTTGGAGCGAATCAAACCCGAAGGCAGGCAGAACAAACAGCGCAGCGCTCGTGTGCGCGTGTTTGTGTAAAAATCAATCACTCCACGTTTCTCCGGCTTTCGGCTGCCAGCAGCTGAGCGGACACAGCTCACCGGGGGCTGCCCAGCACTGCTGGGGCCACATCCCCACCCAGAGCCATGCCAAGGCGTTCCCCGTCCTGCTGCAGCCTGCGCGTCTAACCCAGCTGCAGCGAGGCAGGGAGGGCACGGCTTCCTGCCTTGCACCGTGGCAGCCCCACAGCCAAGGTCCTGCTGAAGGCCTCGCGCTGCCCCACGCGCACGCTCGGCCCCAACACCAGGGCAGCCAGCCCAGGCTGGCCCTCAGGGCTCAGCGCAAAGCCCAGCAGGTGCCATAGGGATGGCAGCACCAATGGCCAGCACTGAGCTATGCTGGCACCCAGGCCCTGTCCCCGGTCCCCAGGCCCAAACGCAGCCCAGTCGCACAGACCTGCTGCTCCCCTCAGCTTTCTCGGGGCAGGTCAGAATATTTAAACAGTTGTATATTCACAGACCACAAAGGAGGGAAGAGAATTACCTAAGGACAGGGTTAGCCTGTTTGATCAATGCATAATCAGATAACTGCTCCAGCTTTTTTACAAGTCTTTAAGCAAAGATCAGCCACTCAAATTCTAATTCCTTTTGCTAATTAAGCAGCCTGTTAATTGCTCTCGGGGTCTCTAATGCCATGTCATTATGCTTTTTAACAGCCTGCTTGACATCAATAGGGCTGCAAGCTCCACACAAACAAAGCGGGCATCTAGCACTTACTGAATTAGGCTAATGTCGGCATTGCAGCCGGGCACTGGCACGTCGCCTCCAGCGGGCGGCATTTCATTATCATTTCATCATCCCTCGTGGAGAAAAGCAAGTTACAAATGTTCAACACTTACCAGGGCGGGCAGCAAAATGGGACGAAGCTCAGCAGAACGGCTGCCCGGTCCCCACCGTCACCCTCAGCCCAGCGCTGTGCACCATTCGGTGCGGTGGTCCTCAGGGCCCGGAGCTGCGGGGTCAGCAGGGCCGCCCCTGGGGGGGTTTGGCTCCAGGCAGGGCCCCATCTGCCCGGCCAGGGCTAAGCGTAACATGTGGCTCCAGCTGAGGGACTCCAGTTTCCGCACTCCATTAGTCCGGGAGAAATTCCACCGGCGAAGCGCTGAGTGAGGGGCCTGGCTGCCTGTCACAGATTAGGCTGCAGGAGGGCAGTGGCAGGGAGCGGGGCTTGCTCGCACCCACAGGGGTTTCACGGCTGCTTTTATTTCATCGAGCACGCACACAAAGATACGAAGCCACACGGTTTGCAAAGGCTCCCAAGGAGGAAAAGCGGCATCTAGCAGTGTGAAACACACAGGGCCCCTTCCTAGCAGGGGCTGGGGGAGGAAGCGGTGCCCGAGGAATTGTTCCTGGGGTGCCACGGGCACATGGCCTACGTTGGGTTTGGGCTGCAGACTGGAGCTCGCTTTTATCACCATTTTCAAAGCACACAGACTGCTGCAGGGCATCCCCTCTTCGTGTTGCCTCCCTGTCCCTGAGCGATGGGGCACAGCAGTGCAGTGCTGGATGGAGGCACTGGCTGCAGGGACTGCTCTGCTCAGCCCCGAGAGCAATGCATTGCCATCACTCACAACAGGTCAGGTTAAAAATCTGCTTCAGGAGCATCTAGACCTTGACACCTACAGTTAGGAATCACAGCCGTAATGTGAGATTCACCAAAAAATGCACTGGCCTGCACCAGTTCTGAAAAGTCTTCATCAACACCAATAAACAAGCAGGAAATGAGGCGAGAAAACAGCTTTGATTTCTTTGCTTCTCAGGAATCACGTTTACAGATAGCACAAAGATCTTGGTATTCTTAGTAAGTCAATATCTGGGTGAACAGTATTGCAATGAACTATGCTGTAATTATATTCAGTGTAATTATTATATATCTACTACATAACAATATGTATATTATTAAAATAATAAAATAATATATAATAGTACATATGTAAATATATAACACAATTCAGTACAGAACATTTTAAGCAATACTAAGAACACATATATTGCATTATGTTTCTAAACAAAACAAGTTTGGATGAAGTAAAAAGCCACGAGCAAACAGCAAGACTAAGTGGAGATCTGCTGAAGCAGAGTCAAAGCAGAGTAGTGAGAGAAGTGCAAGTTCTGGTTATGCCTGAAGTTAACTGCTCTTACCTCAAGCACTGTTTTGGCACCATTAAAGAAATTCAATAACTCATATCCTAAAAATTCAGGCATTTTTAATCATCTCATGATGAAGTAAGTGGTAGATTTTAGAAAATGCTAGGCATCAAATAATAGAACAACATAGATTTGATACTGAAAGACACATCGGGGATGAATTATTCCTCCTGTGGTTTGCTTTCCTCTATCCGGCCATTTAATGGTTCCCAGTGCAGAAATTTGGTGTTTTGGACAAAACAATCTCTAGGTCTGAGCTGACAGCAAAGTCCCGGTGCTTCAGTTCCCACAAAAAAAGCACCACCTTAACTGGTGCCTGAATGGAGCCACGCTCCGCTTCTGAGCTCCAAAAATAAAGAGCTACACCTGGCAGGAACATCCCAGATTTCTGTTTCTTATCCAAAACACAGCTCCACCTCAGAACAACTCACAGAGTTATGCGTAGGGAAGTTTGCCTGGAAGAGGATTGCTCCCCAGTGCCCCCCACCCCAGGGGATGGTGCTCATTGCACCAGGGCATCACATCTGCCTGCATGTGGCTGTTTTCGGGCACATGACAGCCTGAGGGAGACCCAGGTTTAAACTGCAGCTCCAGATTAAGCAGACAGAAACCTGAACCTGTACCTTCATCCCAAGAAGTTGTTCCATTTACTGTGTACATCAGAAAGGAAATCTGTCTGGATTTTAATTTAAATGCTGAGATATCTCCATTTTGTCTCAGGATAAATTCAAAGCAAGTTTTGTGAACACAGGGTGGTTGTTTTCCCAGTACCAAATTCTTGTTTGCTAGCACACAGCGCAGCCAGGCTTCTCCCACCCAGACACCCCTGCCCCACTTCTTATTATCTCCGTTCTGTTTGTCAGTGCAATCCATCTTTCACTCAGCCTCTTCCCCCTCTTTTCCTTCATTCCTTACTCTGTCCATTTTCAAACAGCAGTAGCAATATCCTCACTATTACTGACAGTTTCCATCTGGTTGCTATCTCCCCATGCTAGCTGTAGTCTGGGAAACTCTCCATGTTGTCCTCTTCCCCTCACCATTTCCTTTGCGGCTCTGGCAGGAATGGGGAGAGCTCTTCAAACAACTGGCGGAATAATGAGACAGGACGAGCATGTTCTGCCCAGATATCCACACTCATCCGTGCCCACAGCCTGAAATAGTTCTGTTCCAATGTTACCAGCAGAACTAATTTTTGACTGCTTCCTTTTAAACTCTGCCTTGTTTTACTTGCTTGAATCAATCTCCGCAGCTCAGCTCGTATCAAATGTGCCTCGTTATTAGCTAAAAGGCCCGTTTCAGCCTCATTGCCATTCCTTTTTCAAGGAAATTTTGGCACACCAGAATGAGACAAAAATATTTAGTGTGTGGCCTTCTGCATTGCAGGGTTGTCTAAGGAACTGCTGTTGCTGATATCATACACCATTAACTCTTTGGCCACTGACTTCACGTATAATTTATAAGTGATATACAATTAAAGCACACGCATCCGATCCACCAAACATGCCGTTGTCTTTAAGTGGAATTAATCAGAGGACCCCTACATACGTCCATTTAGGTACAAATACTAATGTGCATATATGTGACAGGTAAAAATGCACTCACATACAGAGAATAATGTCATGCATCTCCCATGTCTGCTGCAGGACAGCAACACCGCTAAGCCGCCGTGACCGAGACAATTATCCGTACAGTGAGTAAAATGAGATGTCCACGGCGTGCTGAGGAGTTTTTAAACATGTGGGAATAAAGCACAGAAACTCCGTAGAGTCATGCAGCTAATGAGCAATAAATACACGCTGGCACACCCTCATCAATTTTAAAGTCTTGGTATGAAAAGAATGTAATTAATTAAGATATGTTGATTTATAAGAGGTGACATAACAAGATGGATAGAGAAATCTTTTCCCTCCAATCTGTCACGGTTTCTTTCTAGCAGTCGGCACACATGTGGCAGTGCCCTCCTCGGCCACGCACGGAGCAACCAGCGGCACTTCTCTTTTGTTTCCCTTTCCCCACTATCATAAGGAATAGAGACTTCCTTTTCAATTCTCACTCGAAGTTGGCCCAACTATATTTAAAGTGAAACAGCTCTAAAAACATTCAAGGAAAAAAAAAAAAAAAAAAAGCTGAAAACCATCGCGTTTAGAAAAATCCCTTTCGCTTTTTTCACTGTATCGCACTGAAACATCCCCCGTTTCCCCTGCTCCCCCCTGAAGTCAGATGCCTTCTTTGTAACTTGGCATGCGGAGAGCCTGCTATAAGACAGGGCTGTAGCATTTGTTGAGTCAAGATGTTTAATTTTTTTCGCTCACATAATGATCCCTTTTTCCCTCCAGCCACTTGAGTTTTGTTTATGTTGCTTGAGCCCTAAACTAATACATGAATTCCCTTCACTGCCAAGATGACGACTTCGGCACCGGGCTCGAGGAGCCAGAGAGGACCGCGTTTGCTTTTAAGGATAGAGGCTATTTTAAAAGTCTTTTTTCCAGTTGTGACAAATTAAATGCACTAAAGGAAACAACTGCTGTTGCGAGAGCTACTGGACTTCAAGGAGGAGCTGGGAGAGTTTTATTTTCCTTGCGAGCACTTGACTTTTGCTAGGGGGCACTTTGCTCCCATGCCAACTCTGGCTTATATTTTATTATTCCTAGAACAAAAGGTTGCGGTAATTGGAATTGGGGAAATTGTGCTCCAATAAAGTGAGTCATCAGATAAATGTGATACCATTAAGTGACTGCAAAAGGTGGGATTTTTTAAGAAGAAGGAAAAGCGCTGCAATGTATGGGGTCTGTCCCGTGGAGGAGAGATGAGTGAGAAGTACAGCTACTTGCACTCAGGCCAGACATGTAAACCTTGTACTTAATGACTGATGAGCAAAATTTTTTCTCTTCCAAGTGCGGATGGGCAAACCCTTCCTAATTACAAAACAGCAGAAAATCTAATTTTACCAACAGAAAGCAGCGTGCCGTCCAAGTGTTTCCCAAGCAAGAGCTTTAGGTGCTGCTGAAGCAAAAAAGCCAAACAACATTTCTTATAATGTGATCCATATTCTACCACATGCACATTTAATATGAAAGTTATGTTTGATATATACCGCCTTAGCATTTTTCTATTTTAACTGAAAGCCTTTTGTTCTGTCAAGATTATAGTAGGATTTGCTTTCATTTTTCATGATGTTTCACTCCATACATCACTAACATTAGCAGGGCTTAATAAGCGCCCACCTTCTCCTTCCCCCACCCCGCTCAGGGCCTTTTGATGCATATTCCTCAAGAACCCTCAGATGTTTGACGCTGTCTGCAGAGCAGCCCCTCCGTAGCCCACAATGGGAGATAATGAAGAGGACGAGTCTGAAATACTGCGTGGTGCTCCGAGCGCAGTAAGCAGAATGCTTTGCAGCTTTAAATCCTGCCCTGGGTACGGTCGCTGTAATGGGCTTCCCTTCCTCCTTTTCTCTGTTGCAGATTCACATCTGTTTCTCTGCATTTTGAAACTGTGTTCATTTTTCACTGCTGCCCTTTGTCCCACACTTACTAGCTCTCGCCAAGGGCTTCATTTCACTTATTCAATAAGCGAGAGGCACTGCAGACTGGAGAGAGCTTTAGGACAAAGCTCAAACTTCTATTAGGCCTCAACAAAAATGTTTTTGTTCCCCATCAAGGAACTTTTTCCTATCGCTTCTTGTTGCCTTGCATTGGTTTTTCTTTAATTGCCATTTTTAGTTTGCATAAAACTGCTTGCAACAGGTCAGTTTTACACAACTTTTAAATAAAAAAAAATGATGGATGCAATAAAAACTCTCAGCATTTGTGGCTGGACGAGCTTTCTCCTAGAAAATCCTGTTTGTCCTGCATCCTTTTACATCAGCAGGAGCTGGCCGGGGCTGCAAATAGAGTACATTTCTGAGATCCTGGCTTCTCTACGTGCCTGCCCTCGTGCCAGCACCCTGCTCGCATCCATGCTCATGTCTCTTGCTCATGAGATTCCTCACGCTCTCTATCTGCAGCCCATTTTTCTCCTTGCTGTTTTTCTTTCAATGCACTCAGCCTCCTCCTGCTCGAAGCCCATCTGACCCCATGGTTGTGAGTGCCCCTGGTACTTGCATGTGTTTCACTAGGAATTACATTCTATTTTAGAACTTGAAGCTTCAAAAGGCTTTGGACGTATATGTGTACATTTATAAGCATTATGTCTAAGGAGGAAATACGGAATGACATCAAGTTCTGTGTATTTGCTCATTCTGTGCATCTCCAGCATT
>JAOWBP010004584.1:1087600-1099322 GCA_028571105.1 Tragopan temminckii
ACAAACCCATCCCAGCTCACCCATCCGGCAGCACAAAGGGCCACCCCTGCGCAGGCTGCCGGCACTCCATTTAGCACACCCATCTCACCTGGACGAGCAGCAGCACTGTGAGCTGCGAGGAGAGCATGGCGTGCTGCAGGAATGGGCTGGGAGCGCTCAGAAAGGGACCCAGCAAGAGCTCTCTGCAGCATGGGCGCAGTGTGGAATCGATATGCTCCGAGATGAACCCACTGGGGCAGCACAGAGGGGGCAGGGAAGAGGAAGCATTATGCATTGATAACAACTGCAGCACAAGTCGGCATCGCCACGCTAGCAAACTTTGCCAGGAGCAAAGATAAGCCAGGCTATTAAATCATACTCCAAGTTTCTCCCTCTGCAAGATATTTATGCCAACGTGCAGAATTTTCCTAAACCGTGTCCTCTATTAGCACTTGCTTTCATTCAAATTAGGGCCACAATAAAGACAAATGACTGTGGCAGATCCAATGCATTTTTACTTGTCAGACTTTCCCCCGTGTGCAGCTGGCTGGGAAGGCACCAGGCAGCAGCAGCAGCCTGCACACTGCACCCAGGCTCTGTGCACTGTTTGTCTGTACGAAAAGCTGCTGGAAGTCAGACCTGGCCCTGTTTCTGGCTGTCCCTCGTGCACGTGCAGATCCTCTGTGCTGCACAGGTGAGGAGTCCCATGGCTGTGAGTTTTGGCCCCAGGCGCATCCAAGCTTTCAGTTTTCCTCAGAGAAAACAAAAGCTGTGCACTCCTTTGAGACATAAACATGGAATTAGCTTTAATTTATAATATACATCAACTGATTCCAATTAACACCGTGGTGGAGCAAGGCATTCGTTATTAAAGCAAAACAGAAAAAGGATGCAAGCATTTCTTGGGATCCTCAAAGCTTGCTCCCACCCCCCCATGACGTGCAATTTCTCTGGCCCAAGCAAGCATGTTACGAGGGAAGACAAGCCAAAATAAATGCAAAACACTCATTTTCCTCTAGCTTTGAGCACACATCATGCATAAATTATAGGGGGGGGGAGAGAGAGAAAAAAAAGGGGATTCTGCTTGTTAGTTCAGCTTGCTGACATTCACGAAAACAAGGATAACATTTGATATACATGTAGAACAGCTTCACTTTCTCACTCATATCATGTCTACTACTTGGGTTGTGTCTGACAAGCAGAAGCAATGAGGCCATGGCAGTCCCCACATCAGCCAGACGGCGCCGAGACTGAAGTTCTGTGCCTGAGCCCTCCCAGCACCCAATGCAGAGCTATATATACGTCTGCACCCAATGCAGAGCTGCATATCTGTTTGCTTGGATTTTAATTTGCTTCCTTGATTATACATCCTTCCAATAAACCCCACCTTTCTATAGCATAGTTATATATATATATAATTTCTAAAATAGCAGCTTGCTGGACTCTAATAAAAAATACTTGCTGACTTCCAAAGGCTGCCTTTAGATGAGATAATGCCTATTTATCTAAAATATCAAATGGGTAGAGAGAAATATCAACAGAGAAACCGAGAGGCACACAAGAGGCTTTCTTTCCTTCTCTTTCTGAAGAGACTTTAAAGCTGAATAAACACCTTGGAAAAGCACAAGCAATATAGGGATCTCCTGGGCACTGAACCTGACCTCTCCAAGTTAAAAATACACATTTGCAAGGCTGGTCCCGCAGACCATCGCTCACAAGAGCAGCCCTACAGGTTCTGTTCCTGTGAGCCCTTTGCTGGGATCTGTGGGTTGGGTCCATGAGGCCGTCCTAAAGTTTGCTAATTCTTTTTTGTTTTCCTGATCCAGGAAAAGCATTCCTGCAATGTCTCCTTAGCATTAATTTCATGCTTGTGATGATTAGCATATAAATCTAAAAGCATGCGTTGCTCCGTCTGAGGGATTTTTTCCCCCATATTCAACACGACATTAATCTTGTTAGCCCAGGTAAACAACTAACAGCTATTAAAAAAGCACAGCCCATCCGAAAGCAGTGCACCCCTTGGAGCAAGCCTCAAACTGCTCTCAAAACAGCAAGAATGCTTACTGTCAACAAAATGCATTTGAATGTGCTCAACCTGCTGCTGCCTTGTTTTTCCATCTGTATTTCATACAACAGCTTAGGTCAGAAGGGACCCTAAAGCCCACCCAGCTCCACTCCATGCCCTGGGCTGGCTGCCCCCCAGCTCAGGCTGCCCAGGGCCCATCCGACCTTGGACACCTGTCGATAGCCAGGGATGGGGCACCTATCAACGTTAAACATCTATCATTTGCATTATTGCTGAACGCATCATGAAGATGGGACGCGCTTGTGTACCAGGCAGCTGCTGCACACAGACAGTCTGCCTCGCTGCCCCGAATGCCCCGTGGGGCTCACATTCATGTTTTCTGTGCTCAGGAGGCAGTGCTGTGTGAGCAGCAGACACACGCGCTATCAGCAGATATCTTTCTTGTGTCTCTACTAATGCTATTCACAAGGTCTCGAGCTCTCCTGCCTGATAGAGTATTGATCCCCCGGAGTGCAAAGTCCAGCATGCCATTAGTCCAATCTGTTTTCAAGCTGACACAATCCCATCATTTGTCATCTTCTCCTGTCCCGCTGTGTTTGTTTAGGAGCAGGATATTTGCTTTATCTGTCACTTTCCAATCCTCACTGTATTCTTTACCTGACACGGAGTTTATTGGGTCCACAGTTTTCTCAGAGTCATTAACAAGAGGGATTTGGGCACGCTGATGAGATCACTGGGAAACGATGATGTCGATAGCTTGGGAAGCGGTCACAAACCAGACTCAAAATATGTTCTGAGGGGGATATGCCTTCTGTATGACTACATGAAACAAGAACCTCAACTGAAATGCTGAAGAGTCAGCTCGGCCAGCACCTTTGGAATTCTCCCAAGGGTGGTTGGGAATCCCAGCACTGCACGAAACAGTTCAGTGCTTCTGTTCTCAGATGCCCTTTTTACAACTTGCAGATTCCATTGGAACTTCACAAGCTTTGGTAATGCAGGACCTTAAAATAAATACAAGCAAGACAACCATCCCCAGGCTAAGCAAGCCGCAGCACAGCCACACTTACATTTAATTACACTTAAGTTTAATTACGGTGCCCGGGAGCTGGGGGTGCTGTGAGCACCTTCCAGGCTGTGCAACCAGAAAGCTGCACAGCTCTCATAAACCTCACTACCACGGCTGTCCCTTTGCCTGCCCAGGCCCTGCACAGAGCCCCCCACAGCCATCCATGGGACGCACAGAGCAGCCACAGAGCAGCGTGCACTGAGTGCTGGCAGCACCCCCTGTGCACCAACAACTCCCAAAATGCCTTCCTGACGCCCTGCTGGATGCACAGCAGCAGCACTGCCATTGCACTGTCTGCTGTTCCACCCTTCACCCCTGCATCACCGTTTTCTCCACGTCACAGATGGCTGTGAGGCACTCCTTTCCCCTTTTGTTTTGGGGGCAGCAGGAAGAGTGCTTGGAGATACAAAGGGATCACAGACGCACAGAGATGGTTTCTTTCTCTCATCCTCCAGAACTGCCTTGCTTGAATCCCGGTAATCACACAGTGCCTGGCTCTTCCCATCTCCTTTCTATGCGCCTTTCTTCTTTGCAAGGTTATTCCTTTTGCCCCACCCCAGCAATGCTGCTCAGTTTGCACCACGTTCTGCATGCTGGGAAGAGTGGTGAAAGGATGGGGAGGAAGCAGACGGACATCTGGCCGTGTTGGAGGTGGTGTTCCATGGGCTCTGGAGCCCTCCAGCAGCTCCGCAGCCCTGAGGGGTGAGGCTGGCAGGGACAGGATCGCGGGGCGCTGCTCCATAGCTCGTTAACCACTGCCGTTAACTAATGTCCAGCGTGGCCAGCCCTGCATGCGCTGGTGGGACGGGGGACAGACGGTGCCGACCATGTCACGTGGATTTATGGACAAGGCCCCTGCGTTCTCTCCCTTACACATATTGGGGATAAGGTTACGTTTTATTTGTAGGGAATTTTATGGCAGCAAAGCCCATTCGTTAAAGAGAAAAGAGAAAAAACAGACGATTGTTACCCAGAAATCCCCGTCGGTTCTCCCCCAGTTGTTTACCCTTTAACTTTTTAAAGGAATTTTCAGACAAAGATGCTTTCTTCTTCCTCTGGAAGTGGAAGGGGAGCGGGGGAAGGCGGCCGGCCGCACCCAGGTGCTGCACAACCCTGCAGGCAGCGCCCCGAGAACAGCCTTCCCTTTAACGAAGACCTTTCTGGTGCTCTCTTCAATATTCACTTAAAAATATATATATATATTAAAACTTCCCAAGTTCATAAGGACGGATCCCTGGGTAGGACTTTTATTAAGTCTTTTCTATTTACTTCCTACCTAGATAAGATCTTAATCACAGCCCCCAAATTATCCGCAATGACATTTATCAACTCTAGTCATCTTTTCTTTAGCATGCTCCGCCTGACCAGTCGGCTTTTCTTCCACCCCTTCCTTTCAATGGAAGTTAATTTCGAGTACATGATTTATCTTGCTGGGCTAACAGCGCCGAGGCAGCCCACCTTTTCAAAGGGCTGGCCAGGGAGTGAATTATAGCAGAGTTGTCCAGTGATTGCGTTCCATAGGGAAGGAGAATAGGCAGCCAGTGTGTTGCCCCGATGCGGCGCTGGGACCTTTTCAGCAGCCGAAGAAAAAAAGATTGGGCCTCTGACCGTGGGGCTGACAGGCAAGCGTTATATCAGCAGACAAAGGCTCGAATACCTGAAAGGATCAGAACTCCATGTACTCAGGGATGTGATGCTGTTTACAACACCCGACGCTGACCCTATCCCGAATTTACATGATATCAGCACAGCAGTCCCCGAGCCTTCGCTCGCTCCTCTCCCCGCATCTCCGCGCGGCGATTTGCGTGCAGAGAATTAGCGGCGACCGCATTAAATCCACCAACACTCTGAAAGCCTTTGCACGCATTCTGCTGCAAGCGTCGCTGAAATGTATAATTTCCCTGCATGCCCTGTATGTATCCAGGGGCTCTGTTTGGTTTGGCAATGGGCTTCATTCAGTATCTATTAACATTCAACTTCTATTTGTAAAGGGCATGTACAACCCACTCAAGTACATATTTGGCACGAGCTGCAGCCATTTAGTGTTGGTCCAGGAGTACAGCTGGTGCCATCTGGGGCGGGATAATAAGAATCTTTCACAGAGATCTCAGAAGCTGTGTTTTCATCTTCCCTGTCCCTTCCCTCGCTGTGGGGATGGGGGGCTGTGAGCGTGCCTGGAACTGCGAGCTGCACCCGGCGCTTTGCGGTGCTGCCCACAGGGACCCCAATCTGTGGGCCCCGACACCCCAGCAGCACTCAGCACTTTCCAGAGCTTCATTTACTTTCAGGAAATGAGCCATCTCCTTGCTTCGAGCTCCGCATTCCCTCCCAAACTGGACTGCACGACTCAGAAGTTGCAGCTTCTCCACGTGAGGTGAGAAGAGCTCGCAGCGCTTGGTGCAGGCATTCAGCTGCTTCCTAACACACACTGCTGCCCAAGCTAGCAGTGAAGGTGAATTTCTTCGATCCAAAATCGTTTGGCACTGAAGAGAACCTGGGGGCAGATGACTTACAGCCTGCATCCTCAGAGCTGGCTTCTCCCTGCCCGCTGGTTTCGCACAATGTACTCCAGGCTCTTCCACCAGGCCGTGTTTATTTTCCCAATGCACGCTCCCTAACGCTGACTTTGAGGCTCTATGGGGAAATACTCATTTCTTTTTGGTAGTTTATTTTCAGGTGAGGATGCTGCCTTTCTTGTTTAATGGTTTTTACTTTGTACCCATACAGGCAGCACCACGCAGGTGACATTGCTGCAGCAGCCCCTGAGCTCTTCAAAGCCCAACCAACACACGCTGGGGAAGGTCCCCTGCAAATTTAAAATGAATGCAGTGCACAGAACTACATCCACACAAACCTGCTCTGCCTTCCAAAAAGCAAACACTCGTCTGCCCCACTTGTTCCCGATGCAGAATACAAGCACCACCCCCAGACACGTAAGGAGCTCGTCTTTCCCTGCACGATGTTTAAAATACCTCTCTCCACTGACCACGTTACTTGAGCCTTTGTTGTGTTCCATGGGAAGGATGGGAACCCAGCACGCTGCATTCCTGCCCCAAACGCTGCAGCTCCCGGCCCAGCACTGACCAATGGGGACCTTCAGTAAGGGGAAACCGTGGGCTAGGTCACGTGCCATTTGCGATGGTTAAAACCGTATTTACCATTCAGTGCAGAACTTGGGTAAAAATGTGGCACTAAATAAGAAAAAAAAGGATTTTCCTCCTTTTGTACCACGTGTGGCTGCAATAGCAGCTCTACATGCAACTTCCCCGCAAGCTCTCAGCTTGCAGCACTGTGCAGCTTCCCAACAAGAGCTGAAATCTGAGCTCTGCTGTTTTCTCTTGGTTGGATGCAACGTTCCCATGGGATCACTGCTATCCCACAATTGATGAATACGCAGGAACTCAGATGGAAGTTCGCGTTGATTATCTTTTGATGTTCAAATACAAATTTAAGCCCTGTTCCCAAACACTGCTTCACCTGCAGGAAGAGAACCAGCACAAGAGGCAGCAGCAACGAACACCAGCCCAAACCCAAGCAGATACCTGCACTAATCACCACCAGAAAACATTTCTCCTCTAGCCAAGATAAAGACACGTGCAGCGTGATGCACGCAATTAGGTGCTACACTGGAGAACAGCAGGCTGAGCAGCACAAGATGCATTCCTCCCTTACAACCACTCCTTGGCTACTGCTCTGGCAGCTGCCTGGTGTTGGTGTGTTCAGGATCACAGGCAGCCACAGCTCAGGGGAGCACTGCAAGCATGGAGCACCTGCAGAACCATTAAGAAACGTCCGATTTCTTGAGACTCTGCAAATCTGACATTGAAACACATGTCTGGAGAGCTGCACGCAGCTGTTTCCTGAACTCATCTTCACAAAGAAGGTCATGAATCAGCAATTGAGGAAATCAACACGTATACACGGGGGGACAGAAAGCATTTCTGGGCTTTAACAACATAGAGAACGTTTGCCAATGTTTCATGAATAGGAGGAGAGGGAGAGAGACACGAGCACGTTCTGCAGTAAGACGTGATGCACCCAACGAGAGGCTAAGAAAGTCACTGTTGTTAATAACAGAAATACATATTTACCTCATAGTTAACACTGTATGAACTATGAAATCCATCCTATGCTCAAACACAGAAATTCCTCTTATTCAACCAAAGACCATCTTGTGACAGTAGAAAGCTTCACAAATTGGAGAGACAACTACTTTCTTTTTCTTTTGGACTGGGATTTTGTACTCTGTGTGAATGCACAAGGAAGGAAATGGCGTTCTACCCGAGGCAGCACGGGGAGCTTGCTTTCATTATTCAAATGGTTGGATTTCAACAATGTAGGAATAAACTGCAGATGTGGAGAAAAAATAATTAGGAGTGCAACAAAATGCAAGAGCACATTAGGGCGTTAAAAGGGTTGGAAGTGTGAAACCCAAAAATAAACATTCTGCCTAATTTATTAATGCTGTGTTTTGATGTATGCTAACCGAATCAATATTTGAAATCACTGCTTGAGAGCTTGCATTTCCAGCTGGTATGGGGACACAAAAACTGGACAGAATGTGTTTGGAGGAAACCTTCCCACTGCAGTGCCCTGCAGTATCACCAGTTTGCAGTTAGTGGCACATAACTCGTGTTATTCTCTGCTTGCATTAGGATTAACTCTGTGGGTTGACACTGAAGAACTGTAAAAAGAGTTTTTAAAACCCTCACTTTTGTGATCTTTTATTAACCACATCAGCTGCTCTGTAAGCTGACCCAACTGGCAATAAAGACAACCAGATTTGGAGTGCTTTCTTAAGGAAAAGCCTCCCAGATGCACGCTTGTATCTGGAGACTCCCCAGTGGCACCAGTTGGGATTGTCCCCATCTCAGGTGGAAAAAACACTCAGGACAAGACTATCCCAAAAATGAAAACGCCGTTCTCCTCCTCCTCTGTGTGCTGAAAGCCTGGCTGGTGGGACACAAGGAGAGGTGAGGAGGTGAGGATTCTGTCATTCCCCACGGAAGGAGAGCGCAGAAGGAAGGAGCCGAAGCATGGCGGTGGGAGCAGATCCGTCAGTAGGGACAGACCCTACACCACGAACCCAAAACAAACTCAGCAAAACAAACCAACCAACAACAGACAGAAGCAAAAGATACTGAAAGCAAGCAAACAGGCCACCTCAGAGCGCAGGCGGATGGGAGATGCACCCTCGTGCTGCTCCTGAGCCGTGCATTTCAGGAATGTCGGAAGCTCAGTTTCCTTCAGCACATGCCCTTTGTGCTGGGGCGTGATTTATTTACTAATTCCAACTTGGCTTAGCCAACCTGTGCTGAACTGCACTAAGACGAGCCAGGCCTGGTTTCGTCTGGAAGAGCCGAGTCCACCGAGCGTTTCAGCCCAGTTTGACCAGATCCTTTGAACAAAGCACTCGGATTGCGCCACTGAGGTCGGTACAGATCCCAACACGAGGACACTCTACAGCCAGCTGCCCACTGAGCCCGGCAGACAGCAACGCGGAGCACACACGGCTGGGAGCAGAGCCCTGGGGAAGCCCAAGCGCCGTCGCCGAGCGGCAGCGCGCGGTTGCCAAAAGGGCAGTCCATGCGCAGCCCCGCCGTGGTGCAGGAGGTCCATCCGCACGGCAAACCTGACAAATGTCTTATTATTACTATTATTTTTTTTAAGTGGGCTTGCTCTCTCTGGGTCACTTTACTCAAGCCTGCCCAACCTTGGTAATAATGAGCTGAGGCTGGTTAAGCAGCTAATTAGCATGCCGTTTGTTAGACGAGTTAAGAATGTAATTATTGTGAGTAGGCAGAGCCTGCCGATGGAATGCATTTTGAAGGTTACCATAGGAATCTTTCCTTGGTCTATTCATTCCAAGTGTAATACTAATCACTATCATAAGGAAAGGATTGCTTGGATATAGACTGTAGGTTAACATCTGATTAGATTTCCAGTGAACAAAGCGACCCGGGAGTTTGTTTGTTAACCCTTTGGGTCCCTGCAAAGTGCCATGCTGGGGCTCCGTGTCAGCGCCGTGCCACGGGCTCTGGGTGCAGGGCTGGGCTGAGTGCCATCCAACAACAGGGCTGGCACCGCCAAAACCGGCGTGCCAAACTGGCCGTGGAGGTGCTTGGCATCTGTAGGTCGGCTGGGTGCAAATTCTGTGTTGGAGAACGCAAAGATCCACCTAAAACAGTAATGGGGGAAAACTACAGTACAGAACCATGGCGTCGTTCCTCTATTTATTTGAAACTCACGGCTCCTTGAGCACGCAGCACGGGGTCCTGCAAAACCAGGGCACAGTGACAACACAGCAGTGCGACCGCAGCCCCATCTGCTCCTCAAGACATCGTCCAGCTGACATTACCCCAAACCCAGCGCCGTGCCTCGCTCCTCCACTGCACCAACCCAAACCCCAGGGGCCCAAGAAGCCATTGCCAGCTCCCCCAGCCCGGTGCAGCACGGCGGGCGGGCACCCCGCTCAGCTCCCTCTGTGTCATTCTCCATGAAGGAACCGGCTCTGCTGCGGGGTGTGAGCGTGCTACCTTTTGTCGGAAAGGAAATTCATGTAAATTCCTCCTTTGTTCCCTCTGCCCCCAAAAGTCGCAGTCGGCGGAGATCACGTTTATAACAGTGCCTCTCTAAGAGCCGTGGATGTTCATTAAATCGCCTCTGCATATTTTGCTCTTTTTTCCCCCCTCGAGGCAGCCTACCAAAATCTCCCCGTGGTGTTCCTTAGCTCTTACCCTAAAAATATTACAAAAAATGAGGGAGTGAATGCCACAATCTGAATGCATTCTGTGTCCAGCATCATGCTGTTCGCAGCTCACTCGCGAGGCCCAAAGCTCGGTGGGAATTTACAATTCATCGGCGACCAAACTATTTTAATGTTATCAACACATCTTTACCCTGGCATACGAGAGTGTGACTTATGAAGAGAGAAGCAATTTGTTGCGTGAATTTCATCCTTTGTTATTGAAAGCTGCTGGATTTGGATGTATAAAGACCTGTGCCATTAAGCCACGGGGCAGAAGCATCCTATGGGCTAACAAGTTTGTTTGCTTGTTATTATTATTTTTTTTTTAATACAAATTACTTTAAAAGTAGCATTATGTGGGACTCTGAAGGTGCTTTACTTAAATCTTGTGCTTCTTCCAAAAGATTGTAGAATATGAAGAAAAATGAATGGAACAAACCGTGATCTCGACTCAATAGGAAAATGCCAGCTGATTTCTAACCAAATTAATGTATGCAATTCAGCAGTGTTACAATTGTCCAATCCAATGCACCTCTAAATCACTGTATTTATTAGAAAACCTGGATTTATTAAAGCAGGAATTTGTCTGGTGTCGTTTCAAGAGCATGTACAAAGATCAAGGAGGATCTCTGTGACAGGACAACCTGGCAGCTCTGCAGCTCCTTTCTTGCTGCAAAACATCGTCTGCTCCAAGTGGCAGATCTGATTCTGCCTTAAAGGAGAGCCTTAAAAGTACGGCTGAGACTGAAACAAGCACTTAAAGTCACCAACAGGAGGTTCCTATCGACCATTTTTTAAGTAATTAACAAACTAAGGTTTAAAAAAAATCCAATCAAGCCCAATTGAAAAGAGCCCAAATCAGTTCTGAGGTGGCTCCGAGCAGAGCCCAGGGCTGCGCCCCAACTTCCCATTGCCCTCCATTGGCATCTCCCAACACTGAGGATGTCACAAATCAGCACCCAGCAGTGATGTGCACACCTACACTTCTCTTCACACAGACCTCCTGCAAACTCAAGTTTTGGGAAAAGTCAGCTCTTCCCGTGAGCGATGCTTTAGAACTGAGGCGTCAATTTCAGGCAGAAAATAAATGGTGTTTTTCCTGAAAGAGAAATCAACCAAACCACCTCCCATCCAAAGGCCTGACGATGTAGAATGAGGGTTTTTTTTTTCCCCTATATTATTACAAATCCAAACATCATTTTGATCAGTTTATTTTCTCAAGTTTGTATATACAAACAAGAAGCCAGGAAACTAAGAGGAATGATATTTCAATCCAGCTTTCCCTAGATTACCAGATTCAACAAGAAATGGAAGTGTTCTTTGCAAACTATTGTTCTCAAGCCAGTTCTTTCACTCTATTTTTGGCTAATTAAATTAATCTGGTAAGCAGGTGTAAAACCACTTGTTTAAGCAATGGTTTGGGTTGCTAAAAGGAGAGATTGGGGGTATTTGCACAGTGAGAGGTTTGTACAAGGGAGCATTAAACCCTATCAACAAGAGGAAACTCCACTCAGGATGCAGCAAATCCTGTTTAGCACTTACCAAATCGCACCAAATGCAAAACGCAGCCTGCTTCTAATCCAATCTACTAACACGAAGGTGAAGTATCATCAGCTGTTTTCTTAGGCTGAAAAGTCTGTCCGGCTATATTGAATATGTTTTGCATCGCTAATGCCTGACATGGTGAGTGGAAAGAAAGAAACGTTGCTGTCCTGTGAGACTTGGGCTGTATTTGCAGTCAGTGGTGTGCTCAGTTTTGACTCCGGTCTCAGCCTTTAATTGCAGTGGGAGCTTTTTCCACATGCGTTTTATTTGGCTGAAATAGAAACTGAGCACCCTCAGTCACCAAAGGCAAATATTTAGCGAAAAAAGAACCAAGAAATACCAATCAGATAAACAT
>JAOWBP010004584.1:1107785-1121218 GCA_028571105.1 Tragopan temminckii
CCTGCAGCGCCCAAAGCCTCACCCTCTGCCTTCCATTTTTTTGGACACCCATCCACCCCATGGCTGACTATTACAGAAGGAACACTACTCCCTTCATTGCACAGCTGTAGGAAAATCAACACAAGTGAGAAGATACAACCAAGACGAGGAGAAAAAATACAAAGCTGACCTGAGCTGGTCATGGGATACTGGGGGAACATGTCCAGCCATTTTGGCATGGCATTTCTAATATATATGGTAAAAACAAGGCGCAATGTAATTGGTGCAGGCTGGGCAGGCCTCCAGCATGCTGAGCTAAATAACTGATTCTGTATTTGTTTTATGGCACAGAGAACTATTCACACTGTCTTCACAGAGCCCGAGGGATAGGTCTGCCCTGCAGTAACTGCACACCTCAGCACAGCCCTGCACGGCAATCCAGGCCCCAAAACATCACCTGAATTCAGCTCCTTTGTGCCTATGTCCCACTGCTGTGCACTGTTGGAAATGGATGGAGCCCCCAGGTGGAGCTGGACAGAGGCTGCTGGCAAAAGCCATCACGGAAAAGTACAGTTTTCCTCTTTTTGGCCAAAGTCTTTTTCCATCTTTCCTTCTCCCCAAATTTCCAGTGGCCAAGTGGAAAAGGAAAACCTCATCACATTCAAGCAAAAATTTCCACGTATTTTTCCAAACAGCATCCAACAGCCCACCCTCCCCAGCGCTGTGCTCCTCTCCAGGACCTTCACTCTGAGGTTGTTCCTTTTTGGGGAGACCCAGCATGCCCAGCACAGCTGTGCCCTGCCCCACCTGGCTCTGCCAATGGAGTAACCCCATTCTTCCAGGTAATCCCACCACAGCACCACTTCTGTTGATCCCCTTCTCCAAACACCACAGCATCAACCCAGGCTGAAAAGCAAACTGTGCCACACGTGGGTCACCAGCTGGTCAATAACAACTGCCTTTAAGCACAATTTTTGGAACAGTCATTTATAAAACCAAGCCTACACCTTTGGAAAAGTGTGCTGCAATGAGGTGGAAGAGAGAAATATGCAAGAAACATCTTTTATCTCAAGTCTAGCTTTCATTTCGCTCTGATTTGAGTGAGAGTTGAAGGCGCGCTTTTATATTTTAAAATATTTACGAAATCTTTACCCAAAATTAAGTCCTGATCCAAACGGAGTCCCCCAAAACGGCAGCACTGACCTCCAACATTGAGAACATCATGATGCTGCACGCAGCAGGACCAGCCAGGCGCAGCCCAAAGCCTTCAGGACTGTGCAGTCCAGCCTCAAACTGCAACAAACCTCGGGCTGAAGCTCTGCCCCAGCTGCAGAAGTGACTGCTTATAAGGCACATCAAGGAAGATGAACCATTGCCAACAACGCACTGATGCTGGATGTCTCCCTGCTGTCTGTCCCCCAGGAAATTCACCACTGTCATTTCCATTCATCAAATGCAAGGTTGGAAGGGGCTGAAGTGGTTTCCAGGCTGACCTCCTGCACAACAAGACTTCCTCAAATTAATTCCTGTTTGAGACATGCAGACCTTTTAGGAGCCATCCAACCTCAACCCTTAAATTGTCAGCCATAGCTGAACTTCCTCAGCTCACTCAAATTGTCCGACCATGAAAACTGTCCGGGCACTTCCAAGAACGTGCTCCGACATTGTGTGGAAGCTGGAGGTTGTCCCACAGCTGCCCAGGACAGATGAGGTGAGCTTCCAGATCTCCCTTCCAATCCTATTTTCTTTGATGCTCACTTTTTTTCTGCATTGCATCAGCTGTTGTCTCACTTTTAGTCTATGGAAGCCCGTTTTGCTGCCAGGTACGCACCCAGAGCTGGCAGACATTTCACCTTTTCACTTTCTCTCCATTAAACTCAACAGACTGAGCTTCTGGAACAACAGGAAAACTGTTTATTCCTACATTTACAGTTTCACGTTTTCATTAGGATTTATGCACGAAGGTTTCGGTTACAAAGCAACAAAATGTGTTTTCCGTTGGTTGTTTTTTTGTGTTTTTTTTTTCTCTTTTAAAATCCATTTCACAATGAAATCCAGCCCCTAATCATCAACTGAGAATAGCAAAACAAGATGTATTATAATCCCCTTCATTTAAACGTTTTGATTCAATTAAACGTGAAGATCCTACAGTAGGGGCTGACCCACTGCTCTCAGCTGAAAGGGGGAAGAAATGAGCTGGCTTTAAAATGAAACAGGTTTCTCTTCTGACGGACTGCGAGTTACAGGATGTTGGTAGTGAACCAATTAAAACACATCTTAAAACGATAAATACAAACCAAATGTACATTATCAGCATGTTCGGCCTTTTGTTTCTCGGCTCTATTTTGTTTCTGCTTATTGCAATCGTATGTGTTTGGAAAGGGAGGGGGGGGGAAATCAAATCATTTTAGGAAATAATAAATAAAGAATTCAGCAGGGGAAACAAAAGAAAGCTGCGTTTATTCCGACATAAAACAAACCATTCCTTCAGAGAGAGTGGTGAGAAAGAAGCCACAGCGTTCCTGGATCACAGCTCAGAACCACGCAGACAATAACAGCAATTCTGCCCTGGTGTAGGAAAGCAATGTGGCACCTACAGAGCGTTACACCAGGTTACAACTGCAAAGCTTCACCACTTTCACAGTAAAACAGACGTAGGTGGCACAAGTGGAAGTGTTTCACTTTCCACAAGTCCCGGGAAAAGAGAATTTGCCTTTTTCTCCTCCCTGGTTGTCACTTCTCTGCTGTTTAGTTCTTAGCAATCTGCCCACAATCCCACACCCCGGGCGGGTTGGCCTTAATGAAAAACCATAGAGAGTTTGCACAACTTTTTCATTATCCGAGGCTGCAGGTAAGTAGCTGCACAGCCCTGTGCTTAGTGGAAGGAAGTATTGAAAATCTCCTTTGCTATTCCTTGTTTCACGGTTTATAACGTGATACTTATAAATACTTTGGTAGTAGATTAAGCTCCAGAGCAATGAAAACATTTAAAAAAGAGCACAAAGCCTGCAAGTGTCCAAATGAGGGACCAGAAACTCTGCTTTAAGCTCCAGGAGGGGGTTTATGAGATGTAGTGCCATGTGCCATACAATACAAGATAAACATCTGTTGTTATTTCAGTAAACTTAAATCAGATGTTAAGCTCTTTCTGCTGGCGGATAGTGGCACAAAGAAGGAGCTTTCTTCTTACCAAGGTGGCTGCATCCTGCGCTGGGAGAAGATTCTGGAGAGGACCAAAGCGTGTGCTGACGGAGCAGGAGGTGGGGGGACATCCCAGGGCTGCACTCTGGAATTTCTGCCCAGAAAGACACTGGCTGCAAGCTCCGAGGATGCATGCTGGAGAGCACATCCCAGACTGGGTGACTGCAATGGAATGACCTCTGTCCCCTCGCCTATCTCAGCACACAGCAAAAAACAGGGAAGTCTTTGGTTATCCACATGGCCTTGGGGGGCAAATGGCCACGCAGTGAGACCTGCTAGCGGGTATGCACCCACACAGAGGGAAAATCACAGCTTTTAGAATCACAGAACCACAAAGGTTGGAACAGACCTCTAAGATCACCAAGTCCGAGCACCAACCCATCCCCTCCACGCCCACCAACCACATCCCTCAGTGCCAGATTTCCACACTGAACACCTCCAGGCACAGGGACCGCCATTCTCTGGGCAGTCTGTGCCAATCCCTCACCATCATGTTCGCCATGCTCAACCCGCGCTGGTCGGCCGTCAGTAACATGCTTTCATTAAACACCATCAAATAGGTCAGATTTATATGCAGTATTCCATTATAAATTGTAAAGAATCAGTCTTAATTGCCAACTTTGACAGCTGTCTACTTTCCTCATTACACACTGTAAGCTGTAAGGTACAGCTAAGTTAATATTCCAAGCTGTTTCTGTTTTTAGCATATTAAAAGGGATCTTATATCCCCAGCACCAGACAGCATATGGAGCTCAGTGCTCCGAGCCCTGGGGTAAAACTTCCCAGGGTTGTGCTGGGCTGCTGGAGATGTTGTAAAAAGGATTTTGCAAGGTATGGTTCCAGGAGCCAGGTTGCTCGTGTTCCTCTGCACAGTGGTTACTGGCAGTGCAAATGAACCATGGACCAAACGCAGAACTCCGGATAAAGTTAACAGCACTCTGCCTTTGTGTCCCATTCCAGATGTATTTCTGTTCAGCTTTTAATTCGGAAATTTTGTGGCATAAAGCGATTTAACAATGCGCTTTTAATGACCCTATATATATATATATACACACACATATATATATCTTTTGTTTCATTTTTATTTACCTTAGCAGCACGCTAAAACACAACCAACATACTCCAGTTCTTTACATTGTATTTTAATTAGTGTTTTTATATAGGAAAGACAAAGACGCTACTCAGCACAAACACACACCTACTGTACTGCATTTCCCAAGGTGCAGAATTTAATACCCACAGCACTGAGTCTCCCATCACCATCGCTGCTCCCTGCCCCAGCACAGCCCTGCAGCCAACAGAAAACAACGCCTGTAAACCCCCAAAACAGCACCCAAGGCAGTGTGGCTGTGAGAGGAGCTGAGGGCAGACAGATGTGCCCAACAATTAATTAACTTTAGGAGTTTTGTTTTGTTAGAACAGTCATATACCCAATAAAGACAATGTAAGAGGAAAGAATGTAACTTCTGATATGAATGCTGAAGGCTGCCTTTAGCACAACGTGCTGTGCATTTAACTTTGTCTATTTCCCTAAGTACTTCCCTATGGATTTTCATGGAATCACAGAACAGCTTGGTTAGAAGGGACCTTAAAGATCATAGAGCCATATAATGATTGAGTTGGAAGGGACCTTAAAGACCACGTGGCCATAGAATAATTGGGTTGGAAGGGTTCTTAAAGATCACGGAACCAAAGAATGATAGAATGGTTTGGGTTAGAAGGGATCTTAAAGATCACGGAACCATAGAATAGTTGGGTTGGAAGGGACTTTGAAGATCATAGAATGTTGGGTTGGAAGAGTCCTTAAAGATTATAGAATGGTTGGGTTGGAAGGGACCTTACATCACAGAACAGCTGGGTTGCAAGGGACCTTAAAGAACACAGAACCACAGAATGGTGAGGTTGGAAGGGCTGTTCCAGTGCCTGCCCCAGCAGCAAGGGATGCCGCAGGGCCACAGGGCCGCACGCAGAGCGCCCTTGGAGCCAACTCTGCTCATAGTTCCACCAGGCTGGGGCTCTCTCCCCATCTGTCACAGCCCAGCCATCCGCAGCTCTAATCCCGTGCAACATTTATGGAGCATTCCTTCCTCCTCTGCCGAGCAAGTGCAAATACTGCTTGGCAGAGCAGAGCTGCCCGCAAGGAAGGAGCTCCTTGGAGCACTTGCAGCAGAACTCCAACTAACCATAACATCGCACATCTGAATAATACTGTGAAAAATATATAAAATACGTTACAGCATTAGAAGTTTAAACATCTTAAATCTCGAGCATGCTATTTACTGGGCTGGGGAGGTGACAGAAACAACATTCAGAAGTGGGACGAGGAGAGAAAAGAGAGCGGAGCGCGTGGGGCAGCCCTGGGGAGCTCCAGAAGGAAACAGCACACAGCAGAACTGCAAGGACGTCCAGCAGGGAGAGAGGGAGCAGGAGGGCAAGGAGCAGGGAAGGGTTAGTGGCAAAGGGAAAGAACATCCCAAATAGAGCTGGGTCCTCCTGCCGTGCCATAGCCTCACTGCCCTGCTCCATTCCCAGCACTGATTGCTGGGGGTTCTGCAGACAGGGCAGTGCAGCACTTGCTCCAGCGTTGGCCAAAATTCAAGATAAATTCAGTGTTTGAGCTTGATTCCAAAAAAACGTTCTGTCAATTTTCAAGTCGGAACTTTGCTAAAATATCAGATTGCTTTGAGCTTCTTTCCACATGCATTACTGCTGATTTATTGCTCTCGGGCTCTGCAGTCCATTTCAGCAAACAGAATATTTAAACAGTCGCTGCGAGAAATATTAAAACAAGCAATGGAGAGTGTTGTGAGACGGTCAGCCCAAACCTCAGTGAGTTACCTGGGGGCTGGGGCCGCAGGGAAGGCGGTTTCTTGGTTTCGTTGGGGTGCTTGATGCTATTACTCTCCGTACATTTTTACATGCGAACTTTTAACAAACCAAGGAGAAGTTGGCTTGTTTGCTCCTTGGGGCTGCCAACTGCTGGAGGCCCTACAAATCCACGTCCTGCTGCCCATCACCACCCCACGCAGTGACGCAGTGGGCTCAGAGCTGTGCATGGAGCCCTCGGATGGCTCCAACCAATCTGAGCAAATTCAATTTTCATCCCTAACCGGGAACTTTTCGAGCTTCTGTAGCTTCGAGTCATCTCATTAACATTACTTAGGCATCGTTTTTATAGCTGAATTATACTATGTTTATACTGTGGAATTCCATTACTTAATTGCTGCACTACTGGAAATTTCAGTGGGGTTCTCGCTTTTCGCATAAATCTTGAGAATAAACATGTTTCTGTATTTCTCTTAATTAAGTGCATATTTCATAAAAATAGCCAACGCAGACAAATTAAGCAGAGCATCATTTGTTTAATCAACGGGGAAACTCGTGCCGCATGTAAATGGAGAAAATCCACGAGCTTTGGTGTCTGCTCCCGGTAACCAACAGAGATCGGGGCTCCCCTGGATCTCCCAATCCCGCAGAGAGCTGCAGACAGCCCCCACGGTGGGCTCTGTCCTGAAGGGGAGGGCAGCACCCAGGAAGGAGCTGCACGCAGCAGCCCCCCACCCAGCAGTGCTGTGGGTCCCACTGGTGCTGCTCCTCTGGGTTGGATCTCTCAAGGCTTTGATCCATTTGTTTCCTTGCAGTGGTAAGGCTTCTCTTTATTTTTCTTTTTTTGGTCTTTTTCCCCTTTTCCTGAAGGAGGCAGATCAGCATGCAGCCGCAGGGATGACATTATAGCTTTTTCCCTCTCCTAATGTAGGAGCAGCACACAGAAGAGACATTCTTGCAACGACGGGGAGAAACAAGAAGTGAAAGCGAGCAATAACAGGAATAAACGTCTTCACTTTAGGTGAGGGAATATTTTTTCTTTTAAGTTCTATTTGCTTCCCCTTCTGCACAGCTTTTGTGACTGTTTTGAAGTTTAGGAAGAGATAATGTCTGAATTTAACAAATTCACTGTGGGCTCCTATATGTCTTCTGCTGGGGCATCCCGTGGGCGCAGCAGCCGCCCAATGAGAAATGGCCCCTCAGCAGAGGAAGGTCTCTGCCTGCAGGGATGCACCTGTAGGGCTGTAGCCAGGAGAGCTGTGCTCCTGGGGGTGCTGTTTCACTCTGGCTCCGTGTCACCAGGCTGCACAACAGCAGTGTCAGCTCCGACCCCAGAGCACCACCCCAGCACATGGCATTTCACACTTCAGTAGGACTGAATTCTTATTTCCCTGCTTTTCTCTGTGAAAGATAACGGCAAACAAGCAAAGTTCCAGAACTGGAGTGCATTTTCAGGCAAAGAAATGAAAGCACGGAGCCCCAAATGGCTGCAATTGAAGAACACCTCTGAGCAGAGAGGGCAGGAAACACCCAGAGCCCAGCACACGCAACTCAGAGTTCCTCCAAAACCATTCGGTGTTTGGGGGGGGACACGTAATCCGTTTTGATAACTCTTGCCATTAAGCAGCGATAAATAATTAAATCTCTTTAACTGTTTCATTAACCAAAGGCAGATCGAGAGCGCTCCGTAGATAGAGAGCAGATCAAAAAGGCTGAGGCAGGCTGTAAATTCCCCCGATGCTTTATGACACCATTTGTATTCTGTCACTCACTAGCTTTATGTATAGTCCAAGCTGTGAACTGAATACCCCATTCAGAAAGCCACTCACTCTGCATGTTATTGCAATTTAATATTTTCACACACAGGCACATCATTATCTTGGAACCTGACACTGCAAGGAGAATTCTGTAATTTTTCAAGAGGGCTTTTTTCGTTCTTTCTTTCTTTTTTTTTTTCCTTTCTGCTGTTCCAACGTGAGCACTGAGACACGAGATTGATCTAATTGAGCCCTGTTCCAATATTTTGTCTCTAGATACGTAGACCAGTGGGGAGATGTAGATGTTTGTCTGTGTTTTCATGGGTTCTTCTCATTTCAAACGTGCCCGGATGCAGTTTCACTGAAAGGACTCAAAGGAAAGATGAAGGGTCTGCCATTGCTCATAAGAAAACCACTCCTTGCACACTTACAGGCTGAGATACGTACATATGTGTGTGTAGGTGTGTATCTGTACATGTACATATATTGATGGTGAAGTCCTCACTTCCTCACTCTCCAGTCTCTGCCACGTGGCCGTGGAATGGGCTCATCCCCCTTAGCTGGCGTTTTGCAGGGCAGCAAACAGCATTTCTCAAAGCTGGGCGAGAAGAACGGGGCACATTAATTGCTCTCCAAATCGCAGGGCAAAACGTTATCAATATTTTAAGAGCCAGGTCACATCAGGAGAAGGACTTTAGAAGCAGAGACAAAGGCACAGCTGGTGCGACCCACGTGAGCAGCTCTATCACACGCAGACCCTCGGCAGCTAATCATTAACACAACTCAGATCTAACACAAATCTTTATGTGCAGGCAGCATTGATGTCCCAAGGAGCGCGGTGCCTCCAGGGCCTGCTCCAAAGTCCGGCGCAGCCGAGGACAGACTGCTGTGCACTGCAGCACTGCTGCCACCAGGGCTGCCCTCGGAGAAGAGCCACATGCAGGGCTCGAGGCAAACCATCACTGCAGGACCCCTTCATCCCAAGTGGGTGAGACAGAGCCTGGAGCCGGGCATGGGGACTCAGATAGGGTTCCCAGCCCCAGCAGGACCCGAAATCTCATTTCTCCCACCCAGACAACACAAGAGGCACAACAAAACGAGCCCAGCAGTGGGACGTTTCCCTGGTTAACTCCCCAGGCCCACCTCACCAGCAGCACTTGGAAGCACTCACTGCCCTTTGGGTAGGAACAGATCCATGCACACCCAGCCGGGAGCAGCAGGAGCTCCCCAGGCCCCGAGGACACAGAGCACACTCAGCTCACCTCCAGCACCATTCAGCTGCGTGGAGCCCTCGCTCCCTAACAGATGCAACCAAACGCAGCACGAAGGGCAGAACTCCATTCCCAACTTTATCAGGATAAGCACTCGAGGAGCTCTCCAGCCCTAAGAACTCCCCAAGTGACCCCGCTCTGGTTTCCATTCATTCTCTATGGGATACACGAGCAGAAGTGTTCCTGAGCCTGTCAGAGCTATCCGTGAGGCATCGGCTGCCTTTTAAATGCGACCATTGTGCCATGTGGGGATTTAGATTTATTTTATTCCTATGTGATAATTCTGAAATAAAATATATGATGGCTTGCTCGTTGTGCGTGTTCCCTATTTCGCATTTATGTAATAAAATACAAAATGAAACCAGTCCTTTTCTATAAACAGCAAAAAAAATAGCGCAGCAATTTTATACTACATGAACTTCAAGCACAGCCATTTAAAAATTCATTTACATGATTGAGCCCAAAAGGTCCATTCACTGTGAAATAAAACCCACAAAGTGCTGTTTTGAAAGGACAGCAAACGCCAAGCTGATGGGAACTAAACTTCATGGGCATCGGAGATGGAATCAAGGATTTTTAGCAAAATCTGGGTTGGTTTTTTGAGTTGTGCTCTTTTTTTCTTTTTTTTTTTTCCCCTCCTGCAATGCCAATAAAACATATCTGGGGATCGCTCGGACCGAAACGCCGCTGCTATAAAGTTAAAGATACGGGAAAGAAAATTAACTACTGTTTATGGCAGTGATGGAAGGCAAAGAGCAAACGGAACGCGCCGAGGGGACGGGATCTGCTGGGCAGCACAGCCCTGCCCTGTGTGTGGCTCCAGGAAGGGCTCTGTGCCTTTGGGGCACAGCACTGTGTGACACACGCTGGGGTTATGGAATTGGTCGTTCCATACATGAAGAAACAAACAGAGCGCGTTTCTGCACTGGAATATTGAGCTGCAGATGCTAAAGGTGGATGTCCTGAAACAAGCCGTGCACCAGTGCTTGTGTATCTGATGCACATCCCTGTGAAATCTCCTGGGTGCCATCCTCAGCTGGCGACAGTGGGCTCAGCTGATGGTGAACCTGAATGACACGAGCTGCCCTGTCCAGCTGGGGGTCCCACAGCCCTCAGCCACGGCCCAAGGCACTCTGCTCCCTCCAGCCCTCAGAAGACCACAGCAGCGCCCAGAACCACTCCAAGAAGTGGCACACGGGGCAGCAGCAAGGATGAGACAGCAGAAGGGGAGCTGTATTGAAAATGGGTCTGACTCCACCATGTCTCCATCTCTACTGCTAGGAAGAACCATCCCTCGCATTGGTGTTGCAGCTCAACACGAGCAAATCCCATTGAAAAATACATCAAAAAAAAGCAGGTTTCAATGAGCACCGAGAGCCCATCTGAGAGCCTGGAGCTTCAGCAGCCAGCTGTGGGCTTTGTATGGTGGAAGTGACCGATGCACCACCCAGTCAAACCCGCACATGACAACGCACAGCCACCCTAAGATAAGATTTTTTTAACTAAAAACCATCGGGGCACGTTTAAAAAATGATTACAAATTATTTTAACAGTGTATTTGCGGAGGGTTATAAAAACAGCTATAATATTTTTGTCTTGGATTCTAGAATTACCAGTGTGACAGCTAATGCCGTAATGATTTGTTTCAAATGCCAGTGTTTAAGCTGTATAAAGCTGATTTTATACATTTTTCCAGTAGGCCGCATTGTAGTTAATGAAATTAAACACACCAATCGCATTTGTCCCCAGGGGATGAGGAACTGAACACGCCACCGGTTTATTTTTTTATTAAAATAAATTGCAGCCAGCAAGATGGACTAATTGCGTGCAGAATTGAAAAAGAAACATTCCATTGATATAATTAAGCCAATTTTCACGGACAAAAATAGTTATAGTGGATATAAAATAAGCAGAGCATTCACTGCAGTTTGACTTCTCCCCACCCTCTATATTCGGTACAGAACATTCACTATTACACAAATACCTTTCCCAAATGGCTGTCGGCGTTATCTGGCACTGACGGCTAAATTGGCCCCAAGTGCTGACGTGGGGATCTTGTGCCATGGTGGAAGAGTTGGAGAGCCAAAGCCAACAGAGCAGTGAGACAAGCAGCCCAAAGCAGAGCACCTCAAAGACGTGAAGGCCAGCGAGGCTAAATGAACCCCACCCAACTCATTCGGGTGCCACTCTGCACCCTCCCAACAGACCCAACATGTGGGTAGTTGCAGCAGATGAGGACTTTCCATGCCAGCCCAATGGAGGCCAAGCTGGGCGGCCATGGAAGCATCACAATGTGCCGTGCTGGATGCAGCTCAGCCTTCCTTCGGCTGGAAAAGGAGAGCACAGAAGAGAAGCGCAGCCCCCAGCGCTCCCCAAGGTGTGAAGCACAGCCCAGTGCAGGAAAACATCTTCCCAATTCCTAACTAACTAACTAATTAACTAACTGAAAAGGCAGCAGCTCACTGGGGCACGGGCGCCCAGAGGAACAACGCGCGTTCAGGGGATGAAAGCTACATTTTGGTTTTTATTAGCAAAGAGAATCACATCATTCACCGAGCAACGAGAAGGAAAAGGCTCCTCGGGATGGGGACACTCTGTTACAGATTTGGACGCAGCGCAACGCACAACCGACTGCAATAAAAATAAAAATAAACGGCCCAGGAGTAGGCAGCGGTGATGCATGAAAATCCATTAAGCAAATAAAAGAAATAATAAGGTCGTAGATCTTTTCCACCACGACATCCCTGACCTGCAATTCCTCCCGAAAAAAAAAAAAAAAAAAAGAAAAAAAAAAAGAGCAGATTTAGGATCAGAAAACGCAGCAGTAATTTTGGTGTGGAATGCTGCAGAGTTCTGACATATCAACAGGCTGTTAGCAGAGAGTGGAAGCAAATGTGTCCACACGTATCCTTCGGGAGCCCTGGTTCCTACGGGCAGATGGACACCAACGCGCGTGCATTTATTGCTGTGCTGGTGAGTTACCCCTGCAGGATTTAAAATGCCATTTGGGAGGCTGGCATGAGAAATGCAGCACTCGGATCCCTGCAGCCAGCGCTCAGCTTTGCACGGGTTTATCATTTAAATAACGGGGCTGAAAGAACGGGGCGTCCTGCAGCGGTGGGACAGGCGTGGAGCCGTGCAAAGGGCACGCAGCACCCACCCTTCCAGCAAAGGCCTCGGGAACAAAATCACACCATAACAGGGAATGGAAATTGCACAGGTAGAAGGGCCGAAGCCTGGAGAATGCAGCTTCTCTGCCCGATGCTCCGGCCAGGAGCAGGCAGCCAACAGCACGGCCCTCTGAGACGCACCTCATTCAGCCCTGCACACTTCCCCGGGACTTTGAGCGCAGCGCTAAACCGGGCCGAGCTTTTATTAAACGCAGAAGCCCTAATAATCAGAGCTGCAATAAACAACATCACCACTCGCCACTCATCGGGGCCGTTCCCTGCCAGCAGCTCGGGGCGCCCAGCGCAGGCAATGGGCAGGAGGGCATTTCCCAGCGCAGGTGGAGCGGTGCAGGAGCGGCCGCGGCTCAGAGCGGCGGTCACGGAGCGGTTACATCCGACACGGAGCCGGGGTACGATTACAGCGAGCACAGCTACACTGACTGCTGCTCTGTTGTGAAACCCAAGCTCCTGCGTCGCGTTTTGCATAGAAGCGAGTGGAGATTTGGTGCTCTCAGGTGCGCTCCGCTCGCTCCCATTCGGCTCCGGGTGCTCCGCTCCGGCAGCTCGCAGCACAGCAACCCCCGGCTCTGCCCTCGGATATGCGCACAGCAGCCTTGCTGCTCGCTTCTTGTTTTTATCCACCTCTGCTGATCAGAAACCCACCTTGCTGCTGCTGATCGCGGTCTCACACCGGAGTTCCAAAGCAAAGTCTGAAAATAAGGCAGCCCTGCCTGTCGCTAAACTAAGTTTGTCGCACGCAGCTCGCTGCATTGCTGCGCATCCCGTGCAGGTTCACCACTGGAGTGCCTGCAGTTTTACCATATATTGTGAGATCTTTCTTACGGTGCATCAGTTGTGTCTGCACGGACGCTCCGTGCACCACGCAGGGTTTGGACACAACGCTGTGGGAACGGCCATCCAAAGGGAATGCAGTTATTCCCTCTGCACTTTCTTAAATAAATGAAATGTGTGCAGCGGGGGTGGGGGGTGAAGCGATAAATTATATTTGTACAATTCGGCTAATTTTTTTTTTTTTTTTTTAAGACTAAACTGATTTTAAATCCTTGCTAATTTTTGTTGAAGCGCTAATTACACATCACCGTAATTAGCGGATCAACCCCCCACCCCCCGTCACACACACACACACACATGCACACACACTCTCCTTTCGCTGCCCGGGTTCTCTAATTGCCTAATTGAACAGATCCGGGGCAGGGCGGGCGGCGGGG
>JAOWBP010004584.1:1124316-1140042 GCA_028571105.1 Tragopan temminckii
GGCGCGGGGCCACGTGCGGCGGCGCGCCCGGAGCTGCGGCGCGTCCGGCCCTTGCCGTAGCCGGGGGGACCGCGGGGTACCGGCGTACCTGGGAGCGGGGCCGAGGAGCTGCCCGCGGGGGGCGAGGCGCAGCCGGGGGCAGAGAGCGCTTCCGCACGCGGATCCACGCGGGGTGCCTGTAACAGAGCCCGGAGTTTCTTGTTACATAGTAATTAAAGCGTCCCGGGAGCGCTGAGCGAGTAACCGCCTCTCGGGAAGCGGCTGGTGCGGGGATTCGGGGGCCGTGTGGTGGGAAGGCGATCCCTTCCTGCAGCGCACGGCGGTAGGGCGGCACAGCAGCCTCAGAAGCGCCCCGGCTGTACAGAAGCAGCCCCAGCACAGCCCGTCATTCGTACGGCAGCAAAACCCCTCATCGTGAGAAACAGGATACGTCATCAGCACTGACGTTGTACCTCGCATTAGGCCACCTAGGAGACCTAAACCACATCAGTTTTAACACCTCCGCAGCCAAGGGGTCTTCCATTGCAATTTACTCAGTTCAGTTTGTTCCGTTGTCAAAGTCAGAAGCAGCAGAGCTGCACAGAAGGGAGTTGGGCAGCCCTTCCTAAAGTGGCTAAATCAGCTATTCATGTGCCTCTCTTCAAACATAATCCCACATGCAGCCAGGCTTTGTGAGCAGAGGACAAAACGGGGGGAAGAAACCTTCCAGTGTACTGCAGAGACACGGGGAAAGGCTGAAAAGAAACAAAAATCCACCAGACCTCCTCAGTCTTTTATAAAGTGCAACCCCGGGGATGGGAATGCAAAAGGAAGATTCACCACTCCTCACCCAGTCCTTGCACCTCGCCTACGAGAAGGAATGCTGTCACTGCCCAAACAGGTGAGCATGGCATGGGATCTCTTTAGGCAGAAATAAACACCAGAGCAAAGACGAGGACTCTGGGGGCAAGTTGCACTGCTCGGTGACCAGGGATCAAGGAACAACGTTGCACCGGGCCCTACGATGGGTTTATACAACCCCAGAATGCTGAAGTTGTAGGAGTGCTCCCAGCTTTCAGCTGTGTGTTCAGAATAAGCTCAGCCACCCCTGAATCACAGGTTGATACTCTGTACAAAGGCATCAGGGTAACTTGCTCTGAATATTTACAACTATGAACCATTAGGATAGCTGTGCTGACATCTGGCTGCATCACAGAACCTCTCTGGCTTTATTTTCTACATCAAAGCTTTCACTCTCTATCATTATGGAGAAAAAGTGACTACCTACTTTGTCTGATCTAAAAAGCACCTCAACCCTTATACACCTGCCCCCTTACAATCTTTACTTAACAATACTAACACTGCCAGGAACATTCTCATTTTTCACATTACCTTGTCTTGCAAAAGATGAGCTGTGCAGTTCAATGTGTAAGCAAGGGCTAAGGTCAGTCTGGCCTTAGTTCCTCCTCTGGACTGCTGGGGTTTAAGTCACATCTATTGAATTTCTCAATTACTTTTGTGCTGGCTTCAGAGATGCCAAAGGGTTCCTCCATATCCACTTAAGCTAAATCTGACTGCATTTGAGGACAAACTTTCAAAATTAGAAACAAGGCAACATTGTGAGTACAATTACAAAGAACAGTGTGAATATAATAAAAGCCAAAGCAATTAAGATGTTTTCCCTTTTGGAAAAAAAAAAAAAAAAAAGGATTTTAATGGGGCTTAAAAACATTTCTGTACAAAAACTGCTCATTGACCAGTATTTGCCTTTCCATGGTTACAGTACTTCTGTCTATTGTTTCCTTCAGCAGCAGCTCCCACAGCTCCCATAACAAGGACTATCTCTTCGGCCAGTGGTGCTTGGAACCCCTGCAAAAGAGAGTTAAAGAAAGACTTTAAATCTTGCTCTAAATTCACCCAAGACTGACAATCTACAATAGCTTACAATGATTCTATTGAGAAAGGGTCATGATGCAGAACCTTTCTGCTTCCATGCAGCCCTTGCATGGCACTGCTCTTTTATGACTAAAGAATTCACCAGAATCGAGCCCAGGAAGCTGAACATTAAGTATATTCAGAACAAGAATATCCATATTTGGCAGTACTGTTGTCTTCTCTCCAAACGAGACAAACGTTCTCCCCACCTCTGCCCATCTTTGTGGCCAAAGAAAGCGACTCCCACATCTATTAACACAAACTTTTACCTCAACATTCCAAACTTTCCACCCAGAACTGTCTTTTATTTGCGTTAATCCTGACTAAGCTTTTTCTTTTCTTTTTTTTTTCCCCTTTAAACTGACGTCAAGCTGCCAAATGAACATAAGTAGGTGTTACGCAACTGCTTCCCATTAAACGTGCTTAAGCTCCCCCAGCAGTGGAGCACAATAGCTGTGCTCAGCCCCTGGCTCTGGGGCACAGGAGTGGAAACACTGCCCCGTGATGAGAGCAGGCTGACAACACACCTATCAGCTTTCCCTGCCAGGTAGGACATGCTTCGGTTTCCAGCTGGTTGTTGAAGTTTGTTAGCTCCAGCAAATTTCTGCATGGAAGAGAAAAAACAACACCGTGAGGAGCGGACAAACACAGTCTATTCCACGTGATGCACATCCTGTCAGGACCCTCCTACCTCAAGGAACACTGTTCACACTGTGGGCTTTGTTTTATGACTTCTGTATATGCGTGTGCACTGAATCCACTTGAATCCATGCTGTTCTGCTGGTCTAACCACCTATGTCCCATGCACCCACCTAGACAGGAGTCCTAAAGGTCTAAAATCTTGTTCTCCTATATTCACTGTTAAATTGTTTTGTTGGCTTTTTTTCCTTTTGAAAAAAGTTTTCAGTGACACAGCAAATCATGCAGGGAACTATTTACAAATCATCAGGCATAAACCTGTTCTGCTCCTAATATATGATTTTAAATGAGTACCTAAGAGGCCTCCTGGAACCATTTGCCCTTCAGTTGAACACACAAGAAGGCAGCATGTACAGGAAAGAGGCTGAAATGCAAGAAATGAGCTTTGGAAATTAATTGGTGCCTGGGCACCCAATGAATTCACAGATGAGCACCTATTACTTCATGCTCGAATGCCCACTGACGTCATGTCTCAAATGCTCCATACGTGAGCACTGCATATAGCAAGCCAGCTCTGCCAGAGCAATCTGTTCAGCACAGGGACAAAAACTCTCCTGTGCTGGTCACTGACTGTTGTTCCCTTCATTCTCCCAATCAGTGATGAGAAGTTTAAGTTAATTAGCAATAAATTAAATCAGGAAAAAATTCCTTCCCTCAGTGGAGAATGCAGGCAACACCTGGATGTGCCAACGCCATAACTGGAGTGACCTTGAGATTTTGGAGGGTGCCTTGAATTTAGTATTGCAATTGGATGTAGCCTAAGCAGTGTGCCTGTTGTGCAGGAGGGTGTAGCTGTGAACGAAGTACAAACAGGTGAGAAACAATGCGAGCGTGTGAAGGCCCCAAGAAAGCTCTTCCTGAACAAGAAGGGGCTGTAATACAAGGCATGAGTTTGTGACTGGAAGCTGCATGTCAGTACCAAGCGCTGCAAGGGAGTATTTTGCAGATCCCAGAAGAGTTTGCTTTTCCAAAAAAAAAACCTCTCCCAACAATTCCCCAGCTGGGTACACACGATCACCAACAGTTCTGTTACTTCTTCCATGACATGTCTGTACCTTGCCTGTGTAAACTTGTCTGGCAGGATCAAACTGTGCTGACTGCTTCGATTTGCTGCTTCCTATGGGAAAGAGGAGAGAAGTTGTCACTAAACGTTGCTAGAAAGAACAGTACTCTTCATGGTGTTTCTGTGATGAAGAGGTTTCACTGCAGTCTCCCAAGCTAAAAAAACCAGAACAGTCACTGAAGGGCATAAGAAGCTTCTGAATAGATGCATTATGAGGAGCTACATCTTCTTTAACTCCTAGTTTCTTGGGCCCAATTAAACAAATGACTTTCTCTGCTGAGAAGAGAAGCAATCAATGAATTCACAATCCCCTCACCTGTTTCCAAGTTTCGTTTCGAAGCCAGAAAAAGGATGCTACCCATTCCCCAGGTAAATTTCTTTTAATATTTCCCCACTGCAGTGTAAGTGCATTTTAACCATTTGTACTGCCTTGGCACCTAGATTCACAGAGCCTTCTCAGGCCTCAGCTGGCAACGTTTTCCACAGCCTGCAGCACTCTAGCTGAGATCCAGATCTTACCCGCAAACACTTTGAAGTTGAACTTGCTGTAATCAAAGGGGGTAAACTGCTTCGGTGCTTCCAACTCCTCTGGTTGCTGGGAGGCTTTTGGCCGTTTCTTCTCTGGTTTTGGCAGTTCTGTTCCTGTTTCACTCGTGACCCTCTCCCTCTTCCTATTAGCTTGTTCCTGCTGTGAAAGCGACCCACAGAATGGAAACAAGTTCAGGAGAATGAAACATCTCTGTGCAGGCACGAGCACCAGCATGCTGATGAGCTGTTGGTGGACCTGGGCCTGTGACAGCCAGGGGCTGTCTGTGGCAATAACAGTAGGGGGGGAAAAGCAATGCGTTTTTCTTTGGAACTGAACCACATCCCTTCCTTCCACTCCTCAGTGCAGGGACTTTTCGGATGAAAAGCCAAGCTGTCATTTCATGGGACATTTGAGGCTGAGATCTGCTGTCACCCCACAGGCAAGCAAGGAGCAGTGAGCTGCAGGAATGCGACACATTCCCTTCTGAAGACAGGGAAGGATGTGAAGATCTGCAGAGCACAGCTGCCAGGGGCTTGTTGCTGCACATAAGGGAGAACCACGGACAGACAGCTATCAAGCCTGTCATTCAAGTCACTTGAGATCAGCTGCTTTCAGCTTGGGCACTGGTTCAGAGTAATGGGGGCACAGGGTCTTATTCTGAATTGATGTTAAAAAGGTCAAAGAAGGCAAAGGCTGGAAGAATTAAATTCAGTGACATACCATAGCTTGCTGACGAACAGACACAATGTTTTCTGTTGCCTCTTTGTACACCTTCTGTGCCTGGTCACGAGCAGCTAGAGACAAACAAACATTACTGTAGGAAGCAGGACTAAATTAGCCACGAGGTTAGAAAGTCACTGGGAAAAGCACACTAGCCAACACACTGAGGAGAAAAAGGGCTGTACCTGACTGCTGGGCTGCTTTCTTTTTTGTTTCATCCCCAGATTCCTTCTGTACTTGTGTCTTACTCATCAACTTCCATCGATTGCTGATCTGCAAAGAAAAAAAATTACCTGGGATCGTTTTCTTTGAAGTTTTACAGCAAAAGGGAGTTCATAAACTTGCTACCACATGCTGGTCTTCATTAAGAGCACAAAAGATCAAATTGGATTGTAAAAGAGATTAAGATCTGCTGCATCAAGTAAAGTAAAACTATGGGCTTTAAAAGTTCTGAACAACAAACAAGCCCAATGAGAACAAAGGCAGATGCAGACTTCAGTAGTAGTTTGTAGCTTTGACAGACCCAGACTACAAAGTGGAATGTCTCCAATCTCTGGCTCTTTGAAGGATATGAATGCTATTCAAACAATGAATAGGAACACATTATGTTTCTTAAAGTTTATGTTCTTTTTCCAAGGAGAAAAAACACCCAAACATATATTGCTAAGGCTCCCAAAGGAAAAGAATCTAATTATTTGTTTCTTTTCTAGTAGTTGGCAGGAAATTTTAACTTGAGTCTTACTTCATAAATTTTTGAGGAGGGGTCAAACTTTGCAGACTGCGAGACATAGGCAGGATTCTGTTCTGAAGGCAAATACTGCAGAGAGGGAAAAAAGCATTTGTCTTTAAACGCAGCACGTGCTATTAGTGCTGTCAGCTCATTGCTACAATGCTACTTAAAACGTCCCAAATCAAATTCATGTGTAAGAAACATTCTTACAGGAAGATCATCTTTTGGAAAAATCAGTTATCACAGCCATAGCCAACAACATTAAAGAAAAAACAAGTAAACCAAACCAAACACACAAAACAAAACCTCCAACCACGCAGCAGAAAACAGTTGTTTATATGCTATGTCCCAGTAATCTGCTGCTCCATATCTGTTACAAAGTATTCTATTGTTCTTTTTCATTAGAAGAGTAAAATCAACTCGCTAATTTCAGCCACAGAGATGAAAATGTGATGCAAATTAAAGAAACCTCAAGCTTGATAAACAAACAAAAAGCAGTACAAGAGGTCTGTTTACTACAGACACAACTCAACATGTTTTGAGAACACATCCACATGCGTGTGCTCTGCAAAGACAATCTCTCAATTCCAGCAGAGCTGTCACTACATCAAGGTCTGTCATGCAGCCTGGAAAAGCAGTGCAGAGCATCCTTTGCATGGAGTGGTTTATCAGTATCACTACGAATATTTATTGGGTTTTACCCCACTTTGAATTTTACCATTCTAAATGGATTTTCAAAGGACTCCATTATACGCTGAGCTTTCTTCTGTGCAGTTGTTAAAACCTTCTCACTTCCTTCATCTTTATCACGTTCCTAAAAAAAATAAAGGGAAGAAACATTAACACGAATCATTCTTCTCTGGCTACTGCCATTCCATGCACGTTATCTCTCATTATCTGAAACTCCAGCACTGGCAGCAACCCTCTAGAAAGAATTAATTTGCTGGCCTCCCAACCTCGTTGTCTTGGTTATGTCATATGCTTGACAGGATACCAGAAGCATTTCCATGCACAGCCCACCCTACTACTTCTTCCACTACTACTACACATTTATACCACATTAAGTACGTTTTCTAACACTTGAATGCTGGCACTACCACAGACAGTGCTTACACTGAATATGCTGACAGTGGCAGTAGCAACAAGGCATGCTGACTCTGGCTGAACACCCTGAATATTCATTGTCCTCTCACTGTCCGAAAAGAGAGAATCGCGTTCCAAGACTGGTGCAGATGCAGATTCTACATGAAAATTGAAAAGAAGATGATTTTTTTATTAGATACATGTATATTATACTGTTGTTTTTTTTTCATGTAATAAGATTTCATGGCAATTTCTTCAGTGCTGCTTATTTCCCCCTGTCAAAGCCACATAATGTCACATCTATCACAACTCATAAATCCAAATTACCTAAAGCAGAATTATTCTGAAAATCATCCATAGGAATCCGGGAACTGTCGTGTGGTCCAAAGAAGGTGTTCTCCAGCCTCTGCAGAAAGGTTCCAATGGCAAACACTACATTAATACACTACTCTACGAATCCACGTTTTCAGATATTGCAGAGATACATCACAGAAAACTCAAAGAGAAGGGTGACATTCAGAGACTGAGCATTTCTAATGTAACTCACCTGTCAGAGCACAATGCACCCAGCATCAAAAGCAAAAACCCAGTGGCTAATGGAGATGCTGTACTTTTTAAGCAGGAGGATAAATGAGTCAGCCTCAGAAGCTCATCTGAGACTTCCCCTCACAAGGACCTACCATTACAGACTGACACACATGCAAATGCCTACCATCTAGAGTGTCTGCTGATTAAACCTTCAGTGCTGTTATAATGGTGATCTGTAAAATGCCAATTTGCAGCTGGTAATGTTTGAAGTCTAGCACAGAAATTTAACATCAACATAAAGTGGAAAGATCTATAAGATGGACTAGAATAAACAATCTACTGGAAGCTAGAACATTGCTACGTTGTTTTTTTTCCCATGCATAAGGCTTAAGATGCAAGGAGACAAATATTATGCAAACACTACCTCAGGGTTGGAGAGAGATGTCCTTTTCTTGACAGTCAAAGCAATCTCCGACTAGAATGGGAGAGAAAGGAAGTCAATTAACTGCACCTGCCCTATTTCTTCTAGATTGGCTTCTCTTCTCATGTTTTCAATACATATATTACAAGCTACTGGGTTAACAAAACTACATTCTTTCTTATTTTCCTGCAGTGTTTGCATACGAATACTCGCACAGAAAGCTAATGGTCATGCTCACAAACAGCCTTGTTTCACCAAAGGAAGAAGGCTGTACTAATGCCTACGTGCTGAAAATGGACTACATGTAATGAATTTCTTAAATCTAGAATTGTTGTTTTTTCTTCACCACAGCTGAATAAGATTTATGAATCCATTTACACGGCCTACAAATTCCACAAGGTGCAGTTATTCCTCACAGGTCAATGTAAAGTGTGATATAAAGATATGCTGCTGCATGGGTAACCACACCCTGCTCAGTAATGCCCTGTCCAACATACACCATTTGGCTCCAGTACCTGCCTTATGGAAAGCAAGTGATGACTGTTGTGTGACACGAGCTACTCCTACCTTGAGAAGAGGCATCTCTCGGGCCTGCTGAATGAGAAGATGCAACTCATTAATCTGCTGGCGAACCAGTGGTGGGACTGGATTGCAGCAAGCAATGATACCCTGGGGTTCTCTAAAGAGAGATGAGAAAAATTCAGTGCGCTGTATTTATGGCTTATATGTTAAGCATCTGCATTCAAAAGATGTGCAAGTGAACATAACCACAGGCCTGACTGTGACAGAACAAGACAATTCAGATTAATCTGTCAAGAGTATATTCTCAGTGATGAAAATTTTTGCTGTGCTTGATTTGTGCAGGTAAGGAGGAACCACTAACAAGCTCTCGACTCACTCCCTTCACTGTGGTCTGTCTGTACTCACTGTTCCTTTTTTTCCTTTTTTGGTGATCATCTTCTGAAGCTGTGTCCAACAATGCACTTGCACTTAAAAGTGCATTTTTGTTCTCAGATATGAAACATTAGGTTGATGAGTGTGCCAAGTGTTTGAGAAAAGAAAGAATTGGATAAATTGAGTTTCAAAGAGATCTGTCCCCACTCAACTCCCACTGAGAACCAAAAAAACAAATGTTATAGGGGAATTCTACTCTCCCTTGCTCTGTAATACTGTAGGAATCGCAGGGGCAGATGTGTGATACATAGCAATGCAAAGAAATGTATTAGTGCAATAAAATCATAGAGATGTATTTCTGAGAAGAAATTTGGAGCTTCTGGGGGAAAAGTGCAATTTATTTCTTCAGTAAACTGAAGAACTACATAGAAAAGCAGTTCTGACAGCTGGAAGGAAGGAACTAACTACAAAAGAAATTATGCATTAGGAAACACTTCGCTAGGTATCAAAGTCAAATGAGACTCTTCAAGAATGAGCGAAACTTACTTGGGCAGCTCCTCTGCTATCTTCAATAACATGTGATTTGGTAACACGTATCTACAACACAAAGAGGCAGTGTGAACATAACAGAATGTGAAAAACTCATAAAAATACCTTCAAAGTACACAAGTCTGCCCCAGTTTACACTGTGCGAAGACATAAGTCAATTAAGAAGAAATTAAGCAGGACTGGTTCAGATACACATAAGAATTTACTTCAAACATAATGACACTTCTGTTCTACATACAAAAAGCAGCCTGAAGCAGCACACTAATTTCTATAGATAACAGAGTGGCTCCCCCTCAGGGGTGGGAGCACAATCCAACACTTGTTGAAGACAGTATCTGTAACAAATGCCTTCCTACCCTATACTCTCATCTTCCTGACGTGCTGTCTTGTCTCTCCACGAAAACAGCAACCTAAATGCTGTCAGCTGCTGTGTGTTGAGATGTTTTTTCTGTCTCCGGTAGAGCTCAAGGTAGGACTCATCTGAAAAGAGGGGCTTGATGTATTTCTGGAGAGGAAAAAAAGAAAGACTTGTGATCAGTTATCAGATTGGTGCTTACTTGGTTGTCTTGCTTCAATGGGGCACAGTCTCACACAGACACAAAGGGATTGAATAAACTCAGGTATAATGTCAGTACGTTCCACAGACACAATATAATTGTCTCAAGGCAACTCCACCAAGGCTTTGAACTGTTAGGAATGTCCAGTAGAACTGGAAATATAACATTTCCCTAGGGAAAGGCACACTTGACAAGGCCAAGGTGTGTCAGCATTCAAAAAATAGCAAGAGGGAATCTGAACGCAGGCACTTTGCCTCGCGAAGCAAATGGCTGCACACAGCAGAGTATGAATTTATACAGTCAATTTTACACATACAAGTAGGGAAAACAAAATAAAACGTCTATGCAACAGATGAAGAAATGGGTAAAGGACAGGTAAGCCTGTACTCTGATCCAGCTAATCCAATCAGATGAAGCCTTACCTTCAGGCAGATGTCTCTGCTGCGCTGCCAAACAATCTTCAGCTGAGTGGGCTGCTCGTTGCCTCTCTCCCACAGTGCCTCCCTCATTTTATCGTAAATGTAGAGCAAGTAGTGAGTGTCATCACGGGCATACTGAATCATTTCCTCTGGCAAAGGGCTAGAAAAAGAGCCAAAATTACACTAATACATTTCAGGTGCCCCCCACCAGTCATTTTTCCTTTGCAGCACACATTAGGGCAAACTGCATCTAAAACATACTCACAGTAAATCCTTCTGTTTCCCTCCTGAAGGATTTGTTGGACAACAGCAATAACATACTGTGCGCTCATCTTATTCAGATGACACCTTGTTCAGATGGACAGCATGACTGCTGCGTAGTTAAGCCAGACAGCAGAAGTGCCTGCTATTGCATTTGTCAAGACCCTTTTCTCTCTTCAGGGCCTACAAACTAAATCTGGGATCTCTGTGGTGTGCAGAGTTGATCCCTACAGCCAGGCTCGGTGCTCTCACAGCATACTGCTCTATCTACCATGGGTGACCAAACATTTTTGTGGGGACTTCTTAGAAGCCAAAAGCTGACGTTCTCCACAATACTGCAGTAGTTCAGCACTGTCCCCAAGAGATGAGCTTCCCAGAGCTTTTCATTAAACAACATTCCCAGACCTTCCCCAAATAACTCAATTTCTGAAGAAACACAGAAAAATGTAACACTTAAAAAAAACTTAAACCATTCACAGGTAAACGCTATGCCTGCTTGCTTTGAGAGTAACGTACAACTACGGGGCTTGCAAGCAGAAACAAGCTCCTACCCTAACAACAGAAACAAGGATAAGTGCCACCCTGTAGCTCAGTCCATCTAAGGGGTCAATTTTTACCGTATCCTCCAGTCAGCCAACTGGTACTGCTTGTCAGCATCCACACTGCAATACAGCTTCAGCAAGTGGTCCAAAGAGTGCTTGCCAAGATTGAGAAGACGAGCAGCTTGGTGAGTATCAAACATGTTCACCAAGTACAGGCCAAAGTCTTTTTGCAGCCATTCCACATCTGAATCAGCACCATGCAGGACCTTGTAAAGCAAAAGAAATTGAGGATAACATAAAGAACACTGCTACTACAGGCTGTCAGTGCTGCGGGGTTTCATATTCATGTGTCTAGGATCAGACCTCTTTTTTGCTCTGACTTTCACCATTAAGTGCGGGACTACCAAAAAATCAAAAAACAAACAACAACAGCAACAACAAAATAAACCAGAAAGAACAAGAACCACCAAAAATCAAACAATCAAACAAAAAACATCAAGGAATTCTGGTGAACGTGGCAGCTGACCTTCACAATTGCTGGGTCTGTGAAGGTCTCATTGAGGATGCTCATGTCACTGCGCAGCTCCAGTGTATCAATAATGAAGTCTTCTGTTCGAGTGGAAATCTGCATCAGACATGTCAAGCCCAGGAAGCTCCTGTAGGAATGGTGCTGAAAAACATAAAAAGAAATATTAATTAGGATCAACTGCAGATAATACTACAAAACAAATGCACTCCAAATGAAGGAAGAAAAATGAACAGAGAACTTCTCAAAGCCAAGATAATCAGAGCAAGCTTCACCCTTGCACTCGCTAACACAGCACACAGCATGGGCAAAATTAAAACAAACAAATTCATTTCATGTGAAACATGCAGCCATCACTACCATTGAAAAACTCAAAATACTGCCACTGTTTGTTTCAGGCCTCTAGACAATATCTGACATGTCATGGCCATGAATTAAACACATATAAGAAAGCATTAAAAGCGGGATAAAGAGAAGGCTACAAAATAGCCTGGAAGAATAGAGCAGTTTCCTAGGTACTAAGAGCATACATATAACTTTTAAATAGAAAACACAAACTCATTACCTCTAAGTCCAGAGCAAACTCTTTACAGTTCATAAGCTTCTCGTTTAGTTCTACCAGCTCATCCAGTGTAGTGATAAAATGACAAGGTGTTTCCTTGATGGGTCTGTACATCTGGCAGAGCAAATTATTAGGAACAGTAAGTTCTCTGTCCATCCCTGCTCCAGACCTCCCCCTCTCAACTCTGAAATTTGTCAAGGCTGTAAACCTATTGCATCTGCTCACAAACCAATATGGGCACCAACCTGGGGTTCTGGCTTCTTAAGAACTCCATCTGGTGGAGAAAAATGCTCCAGTTCATACTGGTAAGGATGAGCAAACCTATGGAAAGTAGGAAAACAGGCACAGACTAAATTTCAGTCACAAAGCCAGCGGACAGAGACTTCTGAGAGCTAACAACAGTTTCCCTATTGAGTAATAATTTTGTCCCTTGTTAAGGATTAGGTTTAAGATAACTCCAGATGATTAAAGCAGATCACACACAACACAGTGTGCGGACACAAACACATGCAGAGCTGTTACACACAGATGTCATCAGCACAAAGGGACCATACAAGTGCACGTTCAGCAGTGCACTCCAAGCACCTCACTGCTGGTTTAATTTCTTACATGTCTTGCTCAGTTTGCTGCGTCCTCTGCTGGTGTATGAAGTCTGCCAAAGCAGCTGGGACATCCAAGTCTTCAGGGCGTTCCTTTCGTTCCCGTCCGCTTTTTGTGAGGGCTGAACAACCAATATGGAACAACTGGACCAGGTCCCACACATAATATGCTCTCAGTCTACTAACCTCTCCCCTCCACCCACCATAGCATCCTTTTGCAGTCACAAAGTATCAAAAACTTGTTAATTTAGACCTACAGCTTTTGCTGCCGGCTAGATTTGTGCCTGCAGCTCCAGAGATAACCCAGTTACTGGGTCTGAACAGGATGCTGCTAAGAAACATGCAAGGTGGCTCTGCTCGAGAGCTTGAACTGAGACTGAAAAATCTTCAGAAAATATTTTCACTCATTCCCATGTTCTAAATTACATCCACAACAGTGCATACTCGAGGTGAATCAGCAGCAGAAATGTGACACCTTGCTGAGACAAGATATTTCACTAGCAGCTTTGATAAAGCCAGGTCTAATCGTGTACCTCCTTTTCTAACTAATTAGAAAAAGGCATCTGTAAAGTCAACCAGACTTACAGACCAATCAACAAAATTCCTTCTGTCAGGGGGACTCTCATTACAGAAATTCAATGGTGGCATAGGGATGCAGCAGAGTATCTGTTGGGAACAGATTAGTTACCGTATACCAACAGAAAGATGTTGTATGCTGACCAAATCTTACACTGCACATACATAAACAATGGAATCACAGAGTAATCTCAATCAAATAGTCAACATCTTCTGCTCCTACTTGTTTTTACAGTCAGTATTTCCTCTTCTGAATTGTCAGGACAGATTTGTGTCAAATATTCTCAACAGATTACCCATCAACAACAAAAAAAATCTACCTTCAGGCAATGGTTTCAAAGCATTTGGCTTGATAAAAAGTTTAGGTACAAAGGGAGTGTTGGAATTGTCAATCTTTTCTCGAAACTTAAGCTGTGGGCGAGAGATATTCTTGGCGTGAAGCAGTCGGAAGGTTTCAGACTTAGTTCTTTTGTGGTATTCTCCTGCCTATTAAAAAGACAAACCAAGATGACTTAACAGACATCCAGAGCTCTTTTATTCACTGACCCAATACTGTGAGAAAACAGAGGTGAGTGAGAACACATGCAAAGGACCAAGGGTACATTTAACTACTAAAGTCCAATGGAAAACTGGAGCACCAGAACTGGGAAAAAGCAGCTGTAACAGCAACCTGAGTGCAGCAACCTCACCTTGCGGTTCCAGCTGGAGACGATCGTCTGTGGCATCTGCAACCCAGCAGGAAGGACAGGCTGCTGGTTTTTGTTCACTCCTGCTGCTTCATCCAGTAAAATACCCTAAATTCCAGGAAAAAAAAAGATGAAAACCAAACACCTGCTCAGTTACTGTACTACACTAAACATAATTGTAAAAGCACTAATACTAAAACTAATTAGGTACTGGAATACTTTATACAAATAATGTTGAGGAATGATTTGCTCACCACTCTTTCAAGAATGATGTCGTTGGAGTCAACCAGCATATCAAATTTATCTTCCAGCTCCGTGACTTTGCTGTGATCTCTCATGTGACTGCGGCAGCCGTGGTATTGCATCACCCTGCTCATGCTTGCAAGAGAACAGCACAGTTACTATTGATTTAAACACAGGCACACTGAACACCAAACCACGCAATTCTTCTCAACTTTCGACATCTTAGAAGTCTGAAAGCAGATCAAATGTAATACCTATAATAACACGCAAGCAGTAAATGTAAGAAACACCTATACAGTACTAAGTGTTATTTAGTACTAATAGTACTAATTTCTTTATCAAACAACTTTCTAAATAACAGAATTGTTTGGAAGGGACCTTTAAAGGCCATCTGGTCCAATTTCCTTGCAATGAACAAGGACATCTACAGCTCCATCATGTTCAGAGCTCCATCCAGCCTGACCTCAAGTGTCTCCACAGACTGGGCACTAGCACCACTTGGGGCAGCCTGTCTCACTACCCTTACCATTATAGCCAGTCTAAATCTCCCTTCTTTAGTCTGAAACCCTTTCCTATTGTTCTATCACAACAGATTCTGCTAGAGGTTCTGTCTCCTTCTTTCTTATATACCCCTTTAGATACTGAAAGGCTGTTCCCAGGAATCCCCCAGAGCCTTAGTACATTTCACATCAGTCCCTGCTTGCTCCACACTTCTTTATCATCAGCACTGGTAAAGGCATTGTGTAAACACATCATTTCAAATGCGAGCTGTTCAAAGCTTAGCTAAAGTTAGGCACATGACCTAAAACATCCTCTGATCTCCATCCAGCCTGGAGATTCCAAAGAAAGGTGCTGCCCTCTGTTTGGGAACAGAAGATGCCGGAGCTGTGATGGCTTCTTACCACTGCAGGAGCCGCTGGCCCTGCGCCTCGCAGTACGCCCGGAACCCAGGGAAGCTGCGGTAGAAGTCGTACTCATCGCCGGGCTGAGGGAGCCCACTGGATGCCTTCGTGGTGGCCACCATGGCGCCGAGGGCGTGCTGTGTGAGAACACCGTGTTACTGCACTGCCACGCTGCCCCTGCTCACCCAGCGTGCTGAAAAGCCTCTGCCCTGCCTGTCTGAACTGTGCGGTTATATCTAACGCGTCACTAAGTGCTGTTCTGCTTGGATGTTTTTTAATGTGATTAAGTTCGGGTTGTTTCATTTACACTACCCCAACAGGACCCTCCAAACAGAGGAAATAACAATTACACGCTTAGCTCTCGTTCTACGATTTACGTCCTGAAAGACATCGTTAAATCAGCAGAAAGGCAGGTATTGGCTTTATTTTAATGAAAACGAACGGCGGGGCTTCCTGCCCGCCCGCTCAGACAGCCCCAAGGGCAGGACTGCAGCTCCCAGCATGCCCCGCGGCTCAGGCACTGGGAGCGCCGCGGCCCGAACCGCGCGCGGATCGCCGGGAGCCGTAGTGCACAGCGCCTTCCCCGCTTCGCCCCCGCCCCGCACCTTGACGAAGGCGTCGACGTCGTCGAAGCCGGGCAGCACCGGCGCCGCGGCGGGGTTCCCCTCTTTTTCCGGCTCCGCGGGCAGCCCCCCCGGCCCTCCTCTGCCCCCTTGGGCCGCT
>JAOWBP010004584.1:1140142-1155226 GCA_028571105.1 Tragopan temminckii
CCACCCCACAGCCCCGCCCACCCTCCCAGGAGGCGGGGCGAGGCCCCGGGGCACGCAGAGGCAGACACGAGTCCCCGAGGCACCATGCTTTATTCTCAGGTGTGCAGGAGGACAGGGAAGGAGCTGAGGGGTTGGGGTGTGTGATGACAGGCAGGCGGGCAGCCCAGCAGGGCAGCACTAGCAGGAGGTGAAGGTTTTCCAGAAGAAGTTTTTACAGGGCGCCTTGCGGTCCCGCTGCGAGAGCTGAGCCAGCCGCCCCAGCGCCGCCCGCTCCTCCTCCAGCTTGCCTTCCTCCTCCAGGTCAGGGGAGGCCACGTCTGCGCTTTCCAGGAGCCCCGCCAGCATCTTCAGCAAGGCGTCCCTGCGCAGCTTGGTCTGCTCCTGTGGGCAGAGAGAAGGAATGATGGCAGCCCCTATGGCCCCTTCCCACCATCACCCTCACTTACATCTTTCAGCTTTGAACAGCTCAGTCAACAGAACCACGGGAAGCATACGTGCATTGTTGTAACAAAGGGCCTCTAACAAATAGGCGCAAATTAGTGAAATCCCTTGCTGCCTGCACTAATTAAATCGCAGTGAATGCCAAGCTGCTTTCTCCTCACTATCCTGGCTGCCCAACATACACTTTGGGAAGGCTGGGGTGTAGGTATGGGGTACAGAGCAATATTAAATTAAGCACACGGGGCTGCAACCCACTGTAAAATGCTGGGAATTCAATGTAACAGAGGAGAGGGCCTGGTTGGAGTGAGGAGAGGTGCTCCAAACAATTGGAACGCAGCACTTAAATCAGAGGAGATGGACAGTTTGTACTTTTGTATTGCAGTGGCCTGACTCTGGGGTAAAGCAGAAGGAGAGCTGGCGTTCTTCTACATCCCTTTGCCATAGAAGCTTAGGGAAGAGAGCAGTCTCTGGTCTGGAGCTTAAGGGATTTCCATCAGGAACAAGAATCACAAAAGCGTTTGAGTTGGAAGGGACCTCTAAAGGCCATCTGGTCCCACTGCCCTGCAGTGCACAGGGACACCCACCGCTCCATCAGTGCTCAGAGCCCCCCAGCCTGACCTTGGGTGTCTGCAGGGATGGGGCACCATCTCCTCTCTGAGCAGCCTTAGTCTAAAAACAGCTGTAAGCTATGTTTTTTCTATGCCACACATCAAGCAAACCTGAGGAATTCCCTCTTGCTTGAGCATTCCTGGCCCTGTGACCCTTCAGCTGGCACTGAGTAAGGTGGGATAGATGGTCTGACAGAAACAGTGCTGCTTCCCATGCAGATGAGAATCTTGGAAGTGGATTTGCACATTGCTTCTCACAAATGCCATCTTTATTGATGGAAAGTTGTAGTTACCCGTTGGCTCTGCCAGCAGCAGCCTCCACCAAGGTGAGCAGCTCAGAAGATGGATGAACGGAGGCAGAAACAGTTATACTGAGTTTCTCTGACAGAATGTTTATGGATATTTTTGAAGAATTTCTTGGCTCTAATTACTATGCCTGTTTCCACACCCAGAGAAATTAGATGCTATGTTTGGAGCAGAAGAACAGATATAAGCCAGTTTGTGTCCATTCCAACTCCTGGTCCTGCATAGAAGGTACAGAATTATCCTGAGCCTCAGGAGGATGGGCTGGGACTCGGGAACTCAGCAAAATGCATCTCCTGGGTCATCTCCTCCTCCTAAGCCACTTGCCTTGCTGTAAGCACTCTGTTTTGAACTAACCTGCTCCAAGCAGAGCCACAGATGAGCCCTGCGATGTTAAGAGCCATCTGCTAAGGATTCAGCTCCTCAGTGAAGAAAAATGAAATAGCTATACTAAAATCTCAGGAGATGAACCGCTCCAAACTCAGGGATGGGAAGGCAGAGCTCAGCCTGCTGCTAGAGGATTGTTCCTTACGCATGATCAGCTGTGGCTGTTAGTGAAATGAGGCAGCTCTTCCCCTGCACTAATCCATTGCTAACAACCTTTCTGTTTATAGCTGTTCCTGAGTTGCCTGAGATGAAGACTCTTTGGAAGTGGATTTGAGCACTGGTGGGTCGTGGCACACCTTTGGGTTGATGCTCAGCTCCCTGCACTGCTTCCATCAGCAATCAGTACATGCACATCTTTCGTTCCCATTGTTATACATTTCATGGTAGTTGATATATGGCATCCTGATTTTCTTCATATTTAAACCATTTGTCTAAGTTACAGGAGTGGTGATTGCAGACATGCAGACATCACTATATCAGCATCTAACAATTTTTCAGTTTGTAGACTACTCTGTGGAGAACAATTCTATTTTGACAGATATTGAATCGTTATTTTGTAAGAAACTGTGTAGGGGATTCATAATACTTGAAGGCATTTTTACCAGAGCCTTACTGATTTATTCTATGCAACTAATTTCATTTTCCCTCACCAGCTGACATGTCCACCAGGTAAGAGTTCACTTCTTAAGTGCTGGATTTGCCACGGTAAGAATGTACAGCTGAAAGTCCAGAGTTCTCCCCAGAAGGGTTAATCTCAGGCAGCTGCAGAAGCCCTGATCTCCAACAGAAAGCCATTCCTAGCACCTCACACTGTATTTCTGTCTCGCAGCCAGTTTTGCTGTTAATAGGATGTGAGAACGCTTAAAGCAGCAAGACACTGATGGATGAGCTGGAGCCAGCGCTGAGGCAGAAAGAATGATATGGGTGCGCACAAAGGAGAAGTCAGTGCCTTTGAAACCAACACAGGAATCCTTCACTTGTCTGGGTAGCACCTATCCAGAACTGAAATAACAGCAGCACTACAGATACAGCTGTGAACTGGAGCAGCACAGCGTTGTGTGACTGAACACAGCTCAGAGGAACCCTGGGGATGGCGAGGAACAAGCAGGTGAGAAAACCGCGGGGCAAGGGCAGGCAGCACAGAGCACTTGCCTGTGATTATGTTATGCTATTGCTTCCTACCTCTTTGGCCTCTCAGGGAAATAGTCCAGCAAAAAAAAAAAAAAAAAAAAAAAAGTTATTATAGTGCTGTAGCTATTATAACATTAGAGTTTTGCCAGTTGGTAGGATAATTATATTGCTATAATAAGTTCTGCCACTGCATAGAGCCTGTGCTGGTTCAGAGTGTAATTATTCTAGCAGAACTATGTCGGTATAACTCCCCCTGTGAATACTACTCTGGAAAAAGCAATTTTATTCTGATATAATTACTTCATTTATTATTCCTCTGTTACTTTCTTACTGAACCCATCTTTTAAACATTTGTCCTTCCCAGGAGTCCTATTTGAAATATCATCTCCCTTGATCATTTTACCAATTATGTATCTTTTCTCTCCCTCCCTACTACTCTGCTTCATTCTCTCATGCTGCACTTCTTCAGCAATCTTATTTTCTCCCTCTCCCTCCTCCTGGCTGCTGTTTTCTTTGCCAGTTTTTGCTTAGTTCAGACTTCACTTTTGCAGTCCTTGGGAGTCTGCTGTGGTACCTTTCCTAAATAAACTGGCTAATGAGCTGTAGCAATAGCCCTGCTTCAGCAGCGCGTGAAGCTGTACTGTCTTGGAACATGCAGAGGTAGAAGTGTTTACATCAAGTAAAACCCAACTGCCCTTTTTATCCGTCCCCTGACAACTTCAGCCTGCTCCTGCATGCTCCCATCCCACCCAGCTCCTGCACAGGGTGCATTATACTCACCCTACTGTTCTGTAACGCGAGTCTCTCTTCTCCAGGCAGTGCCGTGGCTCTCACGCTCCACACCAGCAGCAGAACAGACACCAGGCTGGCCACCAGCTGCATGATGCACAGGCTGTGACTACTGTGCTGAATTAGGAAGACTGGGAGAGGGAGCTGTTTCTGGGCTCTCTTCTGTCTCAGACAATGGCTGCAGCCCCTTTTATAGCCCTCCCCCTAGCCCAGTGGGTGACGCAAACAATTAAGTCTATATCAAAGGCAAATTAGACTTTGGAGAGGTTGTTAACACTTGGCTGCTTGAGTGGGATACTTCAGTGCCTCTGGGCTTTCCATGTGCCAGACCTGCAGAGAAAGCAAGGGTTTGGGATTCTCCAATAACATGCTGTTTCTTCACCCCCCGTAATTGTAGGAAATGTCTGTGCCTCTTCTAGTTAGCTAAATTCCACTTGGGAACATAACATTGGCTAGAACAGGCCACCAGGCTTGCACCAACCTCTGGCCAATGCTGGGTGACTCAAAAGGAAAAGGTAAAATTTTTGGCCACCAGTACTAGATATGAGCAGCTCAGACCTTTAGCCATTGTGCCTAAACAGCTCTGAACTCAATGGGTACTCGGATCTGGATCTCTGCAAGCTCTGATATATCTCACTGTAGAATGCCAGTATGCCTGGCTTTACCTTTACAGGCTGCAGCTCTGCAGTAACATCACACCTTGCCAATGTATCTACAGCTACAAGGAGGCCAGTTGTAGTTACTGGTTTTTGGTTTTAGTATTGCTTCAATGTGTCTTGAACCAATCCCATGGATCAACACAGTGAATTCTCACTTGGAGGTGCTGGGTTTAAGTGTATTAAAGGGAAAACAAGCCACTGAACAACCGATCATAACTGGAGCTGTTCTATGCAGTGGGACTTCAAGAAGCAGCCTGCAATGTGTTGACATTGACTGCAGGCTGCTTGGCATGTGTCCCTACCTTCTCTTGTCCCTGATTAGTAGTAAAGAATGCTTCTTCCTTTGCACAAAATATGATCTCAGATGAGATTGGTTTGGGGACCAGCAGAAGGTACTATTTAAACACTGCTGCCTGCTTTCCTTTGCCCCTGTCACAAAGGGTGGCATCTACTGTCTCATTCTGTTGAGATGCACTGACAGAGCTAAGGATCTCATCTCACTTTCTCTAGAAGCATTTGCCCAAAGGCGAGCTCCATTCTGAACCAACCCCAGCAGTCAAAAGGTGAATTATTATCCTAAGTTAGCACATAAAAAAAAGCACAGCAGAGTGACTTAGCCAGAAGGTTGCTGTGTCAGAACAAAATGAGGCAGAAAGATGCGTTCCCCACTTGCACTGCTCATCAGTGTCAAAGTTCTTGGAAAGAACATAATGAAGCTCTGCCTGCAAACAATCCAGCTCCTAATGCCAGCTATACCATCATGGGTGCTCTTGAGAGAAAAGATGCCATCTCATCCATGCATTTTTGCAAAGAAATACTGGATTCCCTCACCAGAAGTTACAAAGAAGAAAAAAGTTCTTCTAAATGATAGGGACCTGTGGGGAGTTAATGATCCAGCAATTTCTATAAATGAATTTTCCTGAGAAAACTGTAACCCCGTTGCTTCTCATCCCTCCTTGTGAGGGCTAGCTCCCATGCACCAGTTTCAGATGAAACATTACCCATTTCCTTTTAAACTCATCTTGCTAGTTTATCAGAATTGCTGCATTACCCTTCGTAATGGATTCTGTCAAACACTTCCCAGCACGTCTGGGGCTCGAGACAGAGAGCAGCGAAGGAGCAGACTCCAGTGAGTAAAGCAAATCACAGGGACCTGCGAAATGACCTGCAGCTGATCTGCTGTGGGAGAGGAAAAATGGGAGACAGCAAATGGAGAAATCATGCTTGGTTGCTCAAGAGGAACGAAGGGCATGTACCTGTGTGAGATGTGGCTGGGCTGACAGGCAAGCAGAAGGTGAATCTTGTACTGTTTCTTACAGGGCAGAACTAAACCTCATGGGCCAAGTAGTCCAAAAGCCAGATACAAAAAAAGCAGTGCAACCAGGTCTCCATGCTGGGTACTGAGCCAGAGCACATCAGCTTCTAAGGAGATCCTATTGGGATGCAAATAGTGACCCAGCTGCAAGCGAGTCTGCCCTGGGATTAAAGGGCAATAATAAAATAATTAGCATCTCCTGATGGGGTTGGCTTTGGAGTGTATCTGCCCAGACACGCAAGCACCAAACCTGCATCCATCTGACAAGCACAGTGCAGACAAAACCTGCACTTCTACTTAAGGAAAGGCAGGGACCCTTCCCAGCTGTGAGGGAGGGGAATAAGCACATGTGGAAGCCATTCCACACTGGGACCAAATCTCTAGAATCAAATAGGTTCTCTCAGCTGCTCTGCTTCAGCACCCTTCAATATCAATATTTATTTTCCTTTTCTCCCAGATTCCTCCATCTTCCCTTTCCTCTACGTTAGCCTGTCCTCAAGCTCTGATTCCCTGGCCCTTTTGCCTTCTGTAACATTAGGACTGACTTCCTTCTCCAAAGGAAGCAGAATAACTTCACAGTGATACAATTTGTTCTTTATAGTAACAGGAAAGAAATATCAACAGGTTGCACCAGGATTGCTACTGTTTCCCATTCTCTGCCATGAGTGGCTGACCTTAAGGTGGCCCAAACTTTGCCAACCCTTAACTGCTTATCACTGTACAGGGAGGTTTAAGGCCTTCCCTTGACACCCTCTTGACACTTTCTCTCCCTCAGTTATCTGACTCACTCATTTAGAAGCCCTTTTTCATTGATTTTCATTGACACTTCTTCTGTCTGGAGCAGAATGAGTGGGTTGCTACCACTTTACAATGAAGGCAGATCTATCTGCAATCAGCATGCCTGTGAACATGTCCATCAGAGCCTGGTACAGGTGGGGATCCTTCAGATGGAAATTCAGCATAGAAGGTGGCCTGAAAAGGCCTGCGTAGGCACCAAAGCTCACAGAATATGCTTACACAATTACAACCAGCACCATCTTTTTGTGATGAAGGGTGACCAAGTAATATGCATAGGGGATTTTGTCTTTGAAGGAGTTCATTGCCCTCTTGTCAATGTGTCTACAGCAGTGAAGGCATTACTGGAATACAAAAGGGAACACAATGTCTGGCACCAAATGCCACATTAAGGAATTAGATCATCTCTATTACTTTCCTCTGTGGCTTGGATATTTGCTGTCTTCTACCCATTTGTTGCCTGGTCTGAATTTGGATCACCAGACTTTTTTGAAGCATGCTGCAGAATTGCATCAGGCTTCCAGAACAGTCAGATTCCCAAAGGTGGGACACTCAACTGCAGCTGAATGAAGAGTTGCAGTACCTCTGCTTTCATGTCACTGGAAGCCTTTCTGCTTGCCCTCAAGAGTCCCTAGTTGCAAAGGACGACGCAATAAATAAAGCAATGCTCATCTGACAGTTGTGAGCCTTCCAGGAAGGGGAAACCAATTTGTCCATGGGTCTGAAATCACAGCTGATTTATCAGGCCAGGCTTGCAGTTTTCCCTCACAGTGCAGTCCGCAAAGGACTCCACGAAGCATACGGGTGGCTGTGTCAGCCATGGCTTTCATTGCTTTAATCTAACAGACCCAAGAAAGAGCGTGGGCTGGAGCCTACAGCTCCCGCTCATCTCCGATAAGAGCTGCAGAGCAGGTGCAGGGAGGAGGAGGGGAATACCGCAGGGATGCTGCTGTCAGAGCACACATAACTACAAGCCTGTTACAGCTCTCTGGGGAGGCAGTGTGAGGAGCAGTGCTGCCTTCTCTGTCCATCGACCTCAAGAGGACTGCAGGAGGGCAGGCATAGTGCTTCAGCGGTATGCTCAAAACCTTTTATTTCAGTGTGCAACGTAAAGTTAAAACACTTCAAGTTTGCCACTCAAAATCATCTTCAAAAAACAACTACTTGCTATGAGACACTTACTTCAAAATTCTTCAAGTTTTCCACTGAACGTGCTTTGCCCAGCTCCAAGCAGGAGGCATGTCAGGCTGTGAAACAGGCTAAGGATGTGCGGGATAACTACCGCCTCATGACACGTGAACTGACCTCTGTTACACCAGGCTCATCCCATCGGTGGCAAGGGATTCCTGAGGGATTGCACATGCTCTGTGCCTTGGGGGAATTCAGGCAGAAACAGCTGGGCACTGACGTTAGCACACAGGGCTGATCCTGGCAGGGATCGCTCGGCTGGGAGAGCCTCACACGGGGATTCACGCCCTCCACGTGGGGTGAGGTTATTCCTCTCCTGCAGCTGAAGAGGGATGAAACACACACGAAGGCGATCACATACACCACCTTGCCCTTGTTGCTGGCAAGCAGGATCAGCTCGCTTAAGCAAATTCCCTCTCGGTGCTGTTCAGTACCAAGGAGAGGGCAGCCAGCTCCATGCTCCAGTGCGGCTTTGGAGCTGAGCTGCCGTTCAGGAACAGCCTGTCACTGAGATCTTTCACATTCCTAATGATCCTCCTGCCTTCATCTGCTTCACGTGTTGCTGTTCTATAATTGAGATCCCCTGGCTCTAGTTCCCCACCTCCTGCATATTTAAAAGCATTTAACTCCATCCTGTACACAGTCAGGAAAGAGCTTCACCGAGACTTCTCAGTACGTAACTTCATTAAATTTCTCATCTTACTTTTTAATGACATTTTGTCTGACTTTGTCTAGACTGGAGCTGCTTTTTCATGCTTTTATCCCAGCTTTTCCCTTTTTCTCCCCCCATCATTTTATCATAGAAACTGGCCTCTCCCTGAACTTGGTGGCATATATTACTTTTTTTTTTTTTTCTTCACTGTTTGCTTATTGAGACTGCTGGTCTCTGATGCAAGATGAATTGTCATTCCTACCTCAGCAATCTCTTGCTCCAGCCAAGCTCCATCAATAATTCAAGCCAGGCCTTGATAACATTAGCTCTGGATGAATAAGACACTCATACCAATTAACTGGCTGAAAGGGCTCAAGAGATATGGGCAAGAGATTTCTCTTAGTTTTTTTAAGCTCTTTTCTGAACTCTGAAAAATTGAGTTAGTTTAATAAGTAAAGCACAGAGTAGGGAGTCTGATAGTTCAGAAGGCGCCAAGAGGCTTAAGGAATTGATGTGCCAAAGCCCATCAGGCTCTGTTACCTCATCTGACTCCACCTGCTCTGAGTGATACTGCAATGTGTGGTACATGGGACAAAGCCTGTCACTGTTCACATAGCTCCCAGCTTAATAAGGTACAGGAACATGACTGCAGCATGTCTAGACAAACAGCATCTTTGTGGATCTCTGCTTACGAGCAGCCTTGCCTGACTAGCCTCAGGCAAAAGACAGCTAAGACTCCAGAACAGTTACTCAAGCCTTTCAGTTGCCCAACTGGAGACGCTGCAAAGACAGCTTTCAAGCATTCATGCTCAACTCAGTTGGAAATCCCATTATTTTTCTGCTGTTAGGCATATCCCAAATTGTCAGTCTCTTTTTAATCCCTGGCATCCTAGTGCCACAGCATCCTGCAGCATAACAGCTCACACCTCGTTATACCTACAGAAAGGATGATCACCTGCAGACACCATTACCTGACAGGTGACTGCCACAACAAATGCTGCTTTCGCAGCTATACGTCTTGCAGACCTCATGGCAGTGCTTAACCAATAAGCACATTTTAAGAGTCCTAACCTGCTCAAAGCTGCTCAGACAGAACCAGCCACAGAAGCACAAATTCACGTTCCCTCTCTTGCTGCATTGTTAACGAGTGTTCGATTCAAGCACTGATGTGTCTTCACCTAGTGCAAGGCACTGAAGTACGTAACTGCCTGTAAAGGATACTGATTTAAAACTACTCAAATTGTTTACTGGACGTTATCTATGCACAGAGCATTTGCAACTTAGATGGCAAACAGTCTCATCCTCCTGTTCTCACCACTGCTCACTCATTGAACTTTCTTGGGAGCTCAGAAGAAGCTGTGTGGAAGCCAGTAACAGGTTGGAGGGAGCTCTTTTGCTCCTGGGCATTGTACTCACCGATGGTGGGTGGAAGGCTTGAACTTGTTACCAGTTGGCAGCTGCTCTGAGGCCTTCCTGGATTACAGTCTTAGTCTTGATCTGGCTCCAGGAGAGAGAAGGTGCTAGAGGTGGTTTTCTGTCAAGGATGAAGGGCTGAATGGGGCTCAGGTCCCACAGCAATTTAAAGAGGAGTAGCCAGAGCCGGCCTCTATCATACTGATCTGCTCTTTGTAATAAACACACAAGAGCAGAGCAGTGACAATGCCTCAGTAGCCTTCTGTACAAGGACAGATGTAACTAATCAGTAACTGTGGGAAAAAGAAGAGTTTCCCAGACAATTAAGAGACAAAACAGATGAGAGTTTCTAGATACAACACAACCACAACATTATCCTCTTAGCTCTGCAGCTCAGCAATGCTTCTGCAAACCCTTACAGCTACAAAGAAGCTACACTGATACTGGTAGTGGAAGGGGCAAATCAGGAAAAAAGTGGGAAGTGTCACAAAGGAGAAAGCAGGAAGGTATTTGCTGACACCACTGAAGCAGGCCTCTTGCTGTAGGCAGTCAGTGGCTGCACCATCTGTGCTGTTTGCAAGGTCAAATTCATGGCAAAGCTCAATCCCAAACGTTGCAAAATACTGCTCCTGCTGGTTTTCTCTCATCCAACCCAATCTCCTCAGGACTGGATTAATATATTTTTTTTGATTCTCCTGATGCCACCTAGCGACTGTTCTCAGCCTGTTCAGCACCTGGACTTCAGTACAGTTTCAGCCCTCAGAGCCACTCAGCCACTGCAAATTTACAGAGGAAAAGACAGTGCAATTGAGTGGGGCCAGTGATTGACAGGAACTAAGCTGCGCTCACAGGGAGATGGGCAGAAAGAGAACAGCTTGGAAAGGTACAGCACAGGCAACATTTGGACTAGGGAATAGTTGGAATAGAAGGTACAGACTTCTGCAGTGCAGAGGATGGCAGAAGCTGGAGCTATGATGCAGCCAGGTTACAATACAAAGCAAGCAATGGGATCATTCTCCACAACTTATTTTTATGACATCTGTCAGCTCTAGAGACAAGGGAGACAGGAGGGCACACCAACTAGCGAGTGCCCCTGGATGTCTTCTGCCAAGCACAGCAAACTTCCAGACTTCGTCACCACTCCCACACTCCCCCCAAAGAAATACACCAACCCACACTGATGTCACCTTAACCAGAGCCGAGTGTTTAATTGATTGCAAGGGAGTGACAATTGCACAGTGGTTGTGCTGGGAAGATCCCTGTTGCACAGCGGTGGCACGGAGACTTTAAACCAGAAGTAGATGTGGAGGAAGATCCATCTCACAACACAGTAAAACAAAAGACAGCTTACGCTTCTGGGGGCAGCATTAGAAGTAATGATGCCTCCTAATGACTAGCAAATACCCAGGCCTGAGGCACCTCAGCAAGACTGAGATGAGATTTATCAGCACAACTGCCTCCCCAGCATCAGTACTTCACAGCAGGCAATGGATCTAAGGTTTCTTTTTTTTATATATATATTTATATTTATATTTTTATATATAAAGCGCCTATCACCTGATTGATAAACATTCTTTGGGACCATTTTGATGGCAGGGGTAAGAACAGGAGTCAGCCTGTTAGTACCTCAGCATTTCTGTTTCCAACCAATTGAAAAAATAAAATAAAATAAAAGCCACAAGACTTTGCTGCCAGCCTGGCATGCTGGCGTTTAATACTGCTACTCCATCAGGGTTGGAGGGAGACTTATTGTGAATGGCAACAGTTTGCACTGTGACTTCTCCAGCTGTGCTGCAGAACAGTGCAGGCATCACAGCAGGGCAGTGGGATGTGAAGGCTCAGACCCGTTACCAGTCAAAATGTCTCAGCAGCAGGGAGCTTCTATTAGGAGAGAGCAAGCTAACTTTGTGCACAAAGCTCTCGCTCTCTGTGCTTAAGGCCGAGTCAGTGAACCTCCTGGACTCTTCCCAAGTTTCAGAAGATCACCGGACAGAAATACACGTCAGTTATAAATATATCGTTGTCAGTTGGGTGGGGGCAAATTTAGAATGGGTAAAGGGAGGAGAGGAAGGAAGAAGACATCTTACATTTCCAGTACTGTAAACAACAGTTCTGACCTCACGCAATAAGTCACTGGACCTTTTCAATAGTCTTATCTGGGTTATGACACATCAAAGGGAATGTTGGCTGGCAAGGGGTTAAACAATCCCACACAGTGGAGAGCAAATCTGTAGTCTGCTAGGAAGGTCCCCACATCACTGATGATCTCAGGGTCCAACTTGAAGGAAGTAGCTTCTCAGCCTCACACATCACTCAGGGCCTGGCGACAGCCAAGAAAAAAAATAAGTGTCAGGATGGACAAATCTAGCAGTCCTCAGCAGAGAGATGGCTTTGAAACACACCCACAGCACGTGCCCTTGTCCCTAGGACGCTCTGAGGATGTGCTCTGCTAGAACCTGCAGTTAGGAGATGAAGGACTTCAAGAACTACACCACACCATTCTTTCTATATCCTCTGGTTTGCACTAAAAACCACAACCAGTTTGTTTTTTTTTAATCTAAGACCTTTGGAACTTTCCAATGGAAAACACCAGTTCTGCAGGCTCTCGGACTCATTTATGGTAGGCTAAGTAGGAGTGATCTGCCATCAAGACCTGGGACATCAACCCAAATAATAGTTCCAAACTGAACTCCAGTCTTACCAGACTGACTCATCCTCTGCCATGTCATACAAAATGCCACCCTGCTCCAACTTGCCCAGAGAAGCCTTCAGGGCTGTAGGAAATCTTCAATTTTGTATATTCCCAGCCCTGTCAAAGAAAAGTCATACCTCACCCTGATGGAGGAGGAGCAGCACAGCCCTACTTACCTTCCGTGCAAACTCTGGCAGGATGAAAGCTGCCCGGTGAATGTCAGAGTTGTAGTATTTCAGACTCCTCTCCTCTACTTGTTGCTGGGAGAGTTGCTGCACAGGCTCTCGGAAATTTGTGTTCTGCAATAAAGATGCCAGGTAGTTCTGTAGCATTTAGGAAACAAGCACAGTGCTGCACAGTGGGCAGCCCGATTCGTGGCAGAGAACCAAAAGGACTCACAGGAAAACAGATGATTTTCTGTTCTAGTATGATGTCAAAGGTTCTGCGCAGCTCCAGCCCCAAGGGCTGGAGTTTACACGCCGTACCTTGTGTGACTAGCCCTTATTCACAGATGTCTGCCTATGACGTCAGACTGTTTGTGAACCACGTGCCAGATGAAGCTGTCAGACTGTGCCCAAACATCCCAGAATCAAGGCCTTTGCTCTTCAGAGCAGAATCAGCATCTGTGTTAAGTCAGGCACAGTGCAAGCTGCCACTGTCCCAGTTAAACTAAATACAGCAGCAGAAGTGCTGCCTGATCCCCCCACAACAGTGCAACAAATACACTGTAGGTTAACAGCAATGCAGCAAGTTAGCAAAAGAGCAGACCTCTGGTCAGAAGTGTCTTTCACCTTTACGAGTTAGTTGTACAGAAGACAAAATTACAATATTTTTCCTAAAGCAACTGCTTACATTACTGGCCAACTGTATTCAAGCTGCACTGCACCTCTGGTGCCCTGAGCTGGCAGACCTGGGACCAGAAGAAGCCCAGGGGCTCCCAAGCTGAGGCCGGCTCTGCAGTATTCTCAGGGAGCGAAAAGGGGCACGTTAGGTGCCTGAAACTCACTGGGTTCTTGCTGCAGAGCATGAAGCCAATCTGCCCGCTGGGGTATGTAGGGATGGTGCAATAGGCGTATTCCACAACAGGGAACAGAGACTTGCAGAACTGACGCATCTCCTTAATGAGATCCAGGTGCAGCCACTGGCACTCACCTACAGGGAGAGAGCAAGACAGGATGCAAAGTGAGAGCTGCCCCTTTTCTCTGCACAGGCCTGTGCCAAGTTAACAGCAGCTCCAAGTCCAAACCTGCTCTATTCCAGACGGCTCATGTAGTTTCAGAGGTGAGATAAGACCACTACGCCAGTTTTATACTATGTGCAGACCAGCACTTAATGAGCTGACGTAAATGGATCAAAACCACTGCCATACCTGGGAGCTAAAATAGATTTCATGTCCTACATCACAGCTGAAATCAATTTTCCTCCCTGCATCATGTCTCCCCTTTGAGACTCACGCTCAGCAGGCAATGATTTGGCATCAACCTCTACCTAGAGAGCATCCTCACCTTGGCAGCAGAGAATCCCATCTTCTCGCAGTGCTGTCTTCATCAGCTGGTAGTAGGATTCTTTGAATAAGCTTTCTGCAGGACCTGTAAGAAAAAAAGGTACATCTAGAGAGAGGCTCAGAAAGTAGACTCGTAGTTTTCGGAATGCTCGGGCTGCACGTGGTCTGCACTGGCAAAGAGACAGTTCAAGCAGCTTTTCAGTGATGACAGGTGCTAGAGATGATCTGAAAGCAGAGTTCTGACCTGGGGTTCAGCCTTCACCTAGCACAACAAAACCACCGGGATTTCAGCTTTCATCAATAGCAACCCCAGGATCTTTACCACAGAGTCCTGGCAGCTGCTTCTTCCTCCAGTTTTGTTCAAATCAAACTTCTGCTCCAATCTGCCTTTTATAGATGCCTCTGTGTTGACTCTAGCAAGATTAATGGAAACTCAGGCACCATAACCGCATTTTCCCTTCTGTGCCCCAGATCTCACCTTCAGAAATGCAGCTCTCTGAGGCTGCAGATCCACCAACAGCACGTGAGCCACTGCTTCGTTAGGGGGCTCACGTGCAAAGCTGTCTTTGCCAGCCTGGTGCTGTATTTCCCATGGGATCACTGGACTCAAGGATCAACTCCCTGCCAGAAGCAATAGCGGCCGCAATTGAATTTTGAGGAGAGAAATGTGACAGCTGCCTTGAAGCCTCATTAATACAATTTTCTGGTCTTCATCCTTCCCTTTCTCTACCAAAACAACCACGTCAGTGACAGAGTTTCCACTTGAAACTGGGCAGACCAGCACTACTTCCAGAAGGCAGCCAGAGAGAAAAGCAGAAGTGTAGAAAGCAGCGCCCTTTTACGGCTGGGATTCTTACCCATGGGGTCAGATGAGTCCGTGATAATCACATCAAAGGCTTCCTGATTCTGTTTCATGAACTCAAAACCATCTCCGACGTGCAGGGTCAGTTTAGCACTGGAATACCCCACTGCCATCCCAGGGAGGTATTTCTTAGATACCTGGATCACATCCTGCAACATAGAGAGCACAAGTGGGTCAGAGGGGGCTACGAGGAGCTGCTTTCCAGGCCACTGTGCAGCTGCAGTGCTATGAGTCATTTCCTTCCATGCCTTCAGCACAAACTGCACTCTAGCTGGATCCTCAAGCGCTGTCAGCATCCTCAGCCAATGAACTACACTCAGCTCTTTCCTATGGCCTCAGGGTTCA
>JAOWBP010004584.1:1161439-1186703 GCA_028571105.1 Tragopan temminckii
GGTAAAAAGAACATTATGCTCAAATTGTACAGGGGAGAAACAGAAGGTAAAATCCAAATCCTAAGGGTATTGCTGAATGTGTCTTCACATCTCCTCCCTATGTCGAACTCCAAACCATTTGCATGAAGGCACAAAGCAGTAGCAGAAATTTGGGCATCAAACTCAAGCTTCAATCTCTTACTTCAGATGCTAAAAGCTGCCCTAACACAGACCACGAAAGCATTAGAAGGGTATGCTGAACCAAGGAAAATACAAATCAGTCTCTCAGCAGGTGACTTCTTTCTTTACACAGGAAAGAATTCTAAACTGTACATCCTTGGATGGCTTCAGGATCCCTAACAAAGGACAGAGAACCTACCAGGACACGAGCAGATTCCAGTACATGGCTCAGTGGTGACAGCCATTCAGTCAGTTGTAAGTCAAACCTACAGCTTCTGGGACACAGCTGGAGATGAGGTCCCAGCCTGAACATCTGTGCTGACACACAGCAGCTGCCCAGCTTTCCCTGGTGCCTTGCCTGTCCACATGTACAGGCTGGTAAGGACAAATGCTTTGCAGGCCAGGCAGAGGGGGCTGTTGTTTTAACAGGTGGAGGAGCTGGACTCAAGGAAGGAGAAGGGGGGCAGGCAGCCACAACAAAACCCTTCTTGGTCTCACATGCAGAACAGAAAACACAAAAATCCCTGGCTGAATTGGAAGGAACTGGTTCTTGTCACCTCATGCCCACTGGTTTCAAGCTGTTCATGATCTCTGTTGACACGAACATCATTTCCTCTGTGTCCCAGCATGCGTAATTGAGTGGGGCTGGGATGGGGAGACAGCACCGCCCCCCAGTCAGCACTCACTGACAGCCTCATCTCAGCTCCAGGAACGTTGCCTTGGTATTGGCTTCTGATGCCTTGTTATCTCCCCAGTTTGAGAAAGTATAGAGCTCACCTCTCTGTGTAGATGTAATAGGGGAGGACATCACCTTAATTCCACCTCCATTAGACCTCAGAGAGTCGACTGTGACCCCACTAACCTCATCAATATTCAAAAGCTTAACAAAAAAAGGCTATAACTGGGGAAGTCAGAAATAATGTAATGCAGTATTGATTATTTTATGGTACGATTAGGTGTAATTACATCTCTCAAATTTTATTTTAATGTTACTTTCTACTACTTTTAGCCTTTTAAAATTATCCAAAACATCTCCATTTAATGGAACGAACATGCCTTCAATTTAAATGTGAAACACTCTTTTTCTGCTAAAGTGTGACCTCAATATATTTGAAAACATAAATTACTGCTATGTATAAACCATAAAAAATGAATGATGAATTTAATTCTGGTGAAGCGTGAGGGACTGGGAATGCAATGGGGAAATACTGTTTATCCAGAGGGTACAGCCCAGGTGGAGAGGAGGCGAAACGTGACCTTCTCTAACGCTGGATGGGACACTACATCTGAAGGACTTGACTTTGGACTTAGACTAAGGGCAACAATAATTTATTCCCTCGATCAAGTCCTTAACAGGCTTTGATCAGCACAGCTTCGTTGCAATCAAAGGAGTTATGCTTATTTACACCAATGGAGATTTCAGTCCACTGTATTTGCTAGGTGTTTGATTCCTTCCAGCTGTGTCAGACACACAGAGGTGATGCTATGGTCAGACACCCATGAGTTAACCTCCAGCTTCTCAGGCCTCTTTGCATTGCCAGACTGGTGTAAAATGACCTTTGCATAAACAAGAGCAGTGCCCAAAAAGCTCAGCTGAACCCTCCCATCTCTCACTCGACGGTACCACCTCACCCATTATTAGAACTAATTACATTCATTACTCCGGACCTCGGAGCCTTCGCCATGAGCTGGGGCTCCATTACTGAAGAGATGAGAGAGCTGGGTGTCCCTGCTCAACCTCCACTACTGAGCCTTGTTGAACACACCCACATTTGGGTCCCTGCATGTTATCACAAGAGATATTTTAATAAATAATGATAGCCCAGAACTGCTTCTCTCAGTGACCACAAACAGGGATGATGTGTTCTCCTGGGTCCCCTGTTTTAAATGGAATCTAAACCTAGACTTCACCAATGCTCTACAGGCCTCTGAGCACTTACTGTGCAAAGATAAGTTCTGACTTGGTATTCATAACATCCCCAACCTCCACCAACAAATATTTCCCTATTTTACCTCTAACAGGCAGGGAGGGAAGAAAGCATGCTTTCACCAGAAGTGTGGGGAAAAGTTCAAGTTTATGCGTGAGGAAAGAGTAGCTAGTAGGGTCACTGATAACAGCCTTAGAGCTTCTTTGGGCAAGTGTGAGTGACAGACTGGTAGATTAAAGTCATTTTCACATTAGTTCCCTCCCCACCTCCTGGCTTTCACTCACTGAAATCATTTAGGTTTTTTATATCACTGGGGGGGTACAAAGAAAGTGTGTAGGAGGAAAAATTAGAAAGACAGACAATTGAAACGAAACTGCTGGAGAATCTTGGCTTCTGAGCCTCAGGACTCTGCAAAATCATATATATCACTTACTGCATTCTGCCCACCAATTTTCCCCCTTAAGTCCATCCATAGAATCAGGAGAAAAAGCTCAGATCTTATCTGCAGACTTGTAAATCCTAAAGGATTTTCAAGGAAAGATACCAGCCCTGCTTACCAATACATGACAACTGAGAGGTGGTATCACACTGACTGTCCCTATGCTCCAAAAATGGGTTTTGCCCTTCTGGATCATCTTGACAGTCTAGAACATGCTGTGACCTGTGCAGCCTACTGTATGCTCAAAGGAGCAACTTTAGCAACAGGTACAAAAGACAAAGTTCAGCCTCTGTCACAAGAGCAACGCAAGGTTTGTTGAAAGCCAAGCAATTCATTTGAGGAAGAATAAAAGCAGCATGAAGTTTTACAGCAGAAAGCTCACAGAGATCCAGTTAGAGGGATACTTGAAGGAGCAGTATTCTCCAACATTAAGCTCAGCTGAAGTCCATAAAGCATTCGGTAAGTTTATTGAGTGGGTTTTCACTGGCACAGCTGGATCAGCTCTGGTCAAATTGTGCATATTCACCGAGAAGACAAAAGTAGTAATTTAAATTATGTGAAGCAAAATAAATATCGAGTTCGATTGTCAAGTCTGGCTAATTTCTGAACTTACACTTCTTGAAACTCACATATCTTCCTCATAACACTTGTTCAAACTGAAAACAGAATGAGCTGCATTAACTGCTAATTGCTGGGATCACTCCTGATAGCTTTGTAAGGCTGGTCTTTGTTCCAGAACCACTAATATGGTCTTACCATGAAGGACCTGCCTGTTTAATCCACAACTTTTCAAAAATACCTGCCAGCAGTTCAGTGAAATCAGCAGCCAATTCCCTAAACATCCCAGGATGCTCATCAGCTGGACTTGCTGATTTGTTGCTATCCATTCTTTCAAGTGTTCCCTTATCTGCTTTACATCAACAGCCAGGGTGCCAAGATGCTCATTACTTCCTAATGGTCCATATTCCATTTCTATATTTTTCTTCTTAAAGACCAATTAAAAAAAAAAAAAAAAAGTTAAGTAGTCCAGCCATTTTAGAATCACCATTGATTCCAGCTCTCTCCTAATTTATTAATGGGCTTACCTTCTCTCTCATATTTCTTTCCCCCAATATACTTGGAAGAGCTCTCATTATTTATTGTGGCCCTTTGGGCCAACATTAACTCGTTCCTCTTCCTACCCACACTGAAAGCTAGATAGGTTTCTCCATTTGCCTGCTGGCTTCCTCCCCATTGCTGGATGAGTTCGGATACTTAAAGGTTTTCCAATCTGAAAACCCAGGGAGTTCTGTCATTCCTAGTCAAGCCACACCAACTCCAGTAAGCCTTGGAGATAAAAAAAAAAAAATTCAAAACATGAACATGTTCTAGCATCTCAGGAACACAGAAACGGCACAGTATTGCATAAGCAGTCTATTACTTGAGAAATGAGTGCTTTAGAGAAAAGCAGAAGGAACCCCACAAAATTGGAGTCAAATAATTTGACTCCAAAGAAGATTTCATAAGATGCAAGCAAAACAAATGAAATACAGCATCACAAAGTGTCCCAGGGGTGCCAGGCACATAATTTCCATTTTTTCTCAGTATTTTGGGAGAATCTCAGTCTGTGAGAATGGTTGCGTTGGCTGCCAGGATTTACAGGATTTTCTCTCTTTTCAGATGAGCAAATTATTCATAAGACTGAAGTAGGGAAATCCATTCCTCCCTGGCCACAATCAAGTTTCACATCAATTAGGCAAATTGGCATGAGGTTTAACATTTTCCCACTTACTCAAGTACTATGAAAACAAACCCCTAAATTGATATCCAAATGAGCCCTGCCCTATAAAACAACTTCAGGAAAAGCTTTAGAAGGTAAAAATGTAAACCAGAAAGACGTCAGTACATCAGATCAGCCAAAGACAACAAGAACACGGGCAGACCATCTTCAAGCATAGTATTTCACACAGATAGGAAGCACTGAGAGAAATCACAGACATAAGAATTCACAAGAACTCACAAAGGGCATTCACAAGCCTGTTCTAGAGAAAAATTCTTTCTACAAGCATTTCTGATGCCTGTTCTGTAAAGGAAATAAGAAAGGATGCTTGTGGAAGCATGACTGAAAGGCACTTGTGTACTTCTGTACCCAGGCGTGCATATATATACACACACACATATATACACACTTGCACACAGCAGAATGCCTCTCCCTTACACACATGCAGATCTTCCTCTTTCACCACTCCTCGTGACAACCCCACAGGTTTGCACTGACGGCACAGAAAGGCTCACACCTGCATTTCACAGCTACTATTCTGGGCCATGTACAGCCTCTGCTCTTGTACTGACCCTCTGACTTAGATTTAGAGCAGGGAGACTAAAGAACAGCTTGCAGCTGTGCTTACTCCAGATTTACCCGTCATTTTACAAGTCTCATCCTCAGAGTAGAAGTGTAATCCAGCCAGCAGTGTTAATCTCAAGGCAATACCAATCCCTGGGGATAGTCAAGACCCTGCTTCCCACTTAAAGAACACGCAGTGACTGGTTAGGCAAATCGTGTGCCTGCATTTCCTATGAATATCCCTGACAATCTATTCCCAGCTCTGTTTTCTATTTAAAGTCGGCACGATGGATGCTTGGAGAGATGCTGTACGCTCATTCCTAACAGAGTACCGGTATCAATTCTCCTGAGATAATTCAATTTATCCATTATCATTATCTGCAGTAGAGTAGCACCTAGATGCCATACAACGCTGAATAGGCACATGCTGTGATGCAGCTCCTATCCAGAAGGGAGGAAAAAAATCCAAACACACAGGCCTGCAGAGAAGGAAAACAGAAGTACAGGGAGGAAAAGCTTTCCTCCTCTTAACCAGTCCCACACAGCAAGCCCATGGCAGAGTTACACAGCCAGGAGTGCTGACCCTTAGTCCAAATTATTAACAAGTACAACAGGAACAACTAAAGGCTCAAGTTGTACTCTTGGAGCACACACTCAACTCATTACCAAACAAGACAGATCACCATCTTCCCTGCCCTGATGCTTCTCTTCTTTACTGTATCAGAACTGAATGGCAAAGAAACTCCAAATATAGCAGCTCAGAAAACTCTTGCCTATTCCCTACTTGCTGGCAAAAAGCTTGTTTTGATATTTGCAGGAGTTAATTTGGTCTTCCTGATACGATCTCAGACACACCCCAGTGACACTTACACCCACAGCCACAGAGGCTGATAAAATCATCAGCTGACTTCTCAGCTCAGCAGCAGCCTTTTTCACCCGTTTCTAGGATTATGAAATACATATTTTGTGTGGCTGGCTAATGCCAAAGTTACAAAATCCATGTAATTAAGATTAATTTAAGAGCTGGATTGGATCAGCTTGTGGCATCCACCCATTAATTAAAAGAAACACTTTGAATTTCAAGCGGCTGCCTTAATATTTCACTCCATGCTGGCATTGTTAACCTCAAGTTGGCAAGCAAAATGAAAGTGCCCAGGTGTGAGAGGCTGGGGGCCATTGGTTAAGCAAGGTTGCCTGCACTGGGAGACAGATGCCCTCTTCTGGAAGGTGTGTACATACTATCTCACAACTCAGTGTTTGCATGAATACCTGTATGTATACTCCACCCAATACACAGCAGAGCATAAAATCTACATTCGTTTACAGAGAATTATGTACATGACACACATCTTGCCAATGCTACACATGCTGCACATAGATGCTTACCTGCAAGGATGACACGTTTGACTACTGGGAATGTTTATGATTTTTTTCCAAAAAGCTTGCTCTTTGTTTAACCACATACATGTACTAGCTCTATATACAAGTAAATCATGTCCATGTGTGCAACATTTTACAAGCCATGCAAAGAGAACACTGAAATGACTATGCATTCAAAGTCGCGGCTATTTCAACCGCAGTAGGGAAAAAACCAGTGACAACTATTTCATGTAAGCTTACATGGATGGCTTTGAAGGCTCTTTGGGGGAGCCTTCTTGCCCAACTCATCTCATATTTCCATAAAAGCTGACCATTGTTATTACCCATTTGCATTGTCCTGGCACCTGAAGTCTTAAACAATCTGTCATTGCTTCTGTTGTATAAACAAAGAAGGGAATCTACTTACTGCCCTGAAGAGCTTACAGTCTAAGCTACAGAGCATTAAAACCACACTATATGCTGAAATGTAAAACTTCAGGTCCCAAGATTACCTTTCATTTGGAATGGTTCCACTTATCCCTCGGGAATGAAATGAGAAATAACACGGATTTGGAATAACTTAGTTTTTCAATTTGACTACGTTGATCACCTCATGCATACATGGGAATACGAACAAAGATACATATATGCACCTTGGGACATACTGATGTATATGCATAAAAGCATATTAATTCAAAGAGGAAGTTAATTTCTGTGAGATGATGTACACACACAAAGCACGTCAGATGTACGAGGCTGTGCAACGATGTGCACACACACCAGGAGACTGCATTTCTATCAACATAAGAACATGGCTATAAAGGTCCTTAAGCAAACTTGCTGAAGAAGATGCAGACTATGTGTAAACAGCTGGAACAATGCATAAGAGCAAATGTTTTTACTTACTGTCATAATGTATGAAAAACTTTAGAATCTCTTCCAAACCCAGATTTTCTCTTCGATTCTACAGCTGCTGAGTCTATTTGTTTTATGTATATTTTATAATCTGAACTGCTGTCATGCAAAGACATTATTTTAACTCATTTAGAATAAAATCTCTCCCTTCTCCTTACGACAGTGTCCTATCTTCTCTGCGGGTGGAAAACACTTTGGCCCAACAGAGCATGCTGCTCTCTTCAGCACCTCCTGTTGGGTGCAGTTAGACTGGTCTTTCTCAGATACATTCTATCATTTAACCTATGGCCTGTGGCTGAATCTGAGATAAGTCCCTCCTAACATTTTCTACTAGATGAGATGTAAACCAGCCACTGCCTTCCTGCCTTATTCTCTCTATATCATTCCATCAGCATCAGAGCTGAGTACTTGGCTTTGATCAAACTACTAGTTTCCCTTCCAGACATCATCATGATCCATATCCAACTCTCCTTCAGCAGGGCAGGCTCCAACCCCCTGATTAGCTGCTTTGTATTTGCAGAACTGTGGCAAGTACAGGCTAGATGAGAACTTGCATATGTTTAATATAATCTAAGTAACTGAACAAGTACTGGATTTAATTCAGTTTACAGATTGGTTATTCCCAATTATATCATTCTTCTCTCCTCTCTCTCCTGAGATCTTGATCAACAGAAGCAATTGAGCTCCTTACATTATTTCAAATACTAAATCAATTATTGGACTAGAAAAAAAAATCATATAGAAATACAGGTATAACTTTACCTGCCTTGTGAAACGCAGCCACATCTGGAGTGCAATACAGCAGAAGTTCAGAGCACAACAAAACTGGGGTCCAGTGAATCTGCAAGGGAAAAGAGTTCGATTAACATAATGTCCTGTACCAACCAAATTGGTTAGCAACAGATTTTTTTTTTAAATAGTCATTTCCGCATTTTTGCAACTGATGTCTGAAAGCCAGGTAGGGGCAAGAAGACTTATTCAAGCTTATCAGCAGGTGATCCAACAGCAGTTAGAGCAGAAGCTAGAACTGGGGAGCCACAAAGCACTGTCTGTTTTTCCAGCACCTCTGCTCAGTTATGCCTAAGAGTACCATGAAATCTTCAGCAACCAGCAATGACCAGAAGGTCACCCAAATGACACTGCAGAAGCTGCTGTAACTAATAACCAAAACAAGTTTCCATGGTGAGGGTTATAAGATAGTCGCTTCTTCTCACAGTCACAGATCTCTTCACTGCTAATGGTCACCAAGTTTACCTGCACCTGAGGCCAGCACATGGAAGCAGATTTTAAGGTGTCAGTGTACTCTACATGTGTTCTTATTCTTGGGGAAAATGTTCATGATTATTTCATTTTGTGGCAGTAATGGAAAATACATTTTAGTGCTTGTGTTCTGCATTTGCAATTCATGTTCCCATACATGATTACATTAAGTCTGTGTTCTGTCATTTTTGATGAATGTAGCTTGTTTTCTGTAAAAAACAGACTCTGGGATGGAAAGTGACAGAAGTGAAGCTGTAACAAAGGATGATCAATTTTTTATGGCCAGCCCCAAATGCAGAGGAAGTCCCTGAATGTCTCTCTGAAGCTGGGGACCCTTCAGTCATGGGCTGCAGTATGACCCATTCCTGTCACCACACTGCAGTCACAGGGCGACAGTGGCTAACATTGCTGCCTTTTCTTTTTGTCTAAGTTGATGAACTAGCTTTTCATTAATAGGTCAGTGGCTGAGAACACTTTAGTCTCTGCAAGCAAGTTTCAGCAGGTAGAGAGCAAGCAGCATGGCAAAGGGCAGCAGGTAGGTTTGATTCACCTACTGGCACAGCAGCATCTATGATCCTTGCGCAGAATAACAAACGCAGACCCTGGAGCTGGGGCTGTCTCTCCCAGAGTCAAAAAGCAAAGAAACATGAGGAGAAAAAAAGGCATGAAAAAGAAAACTGATTTACTCAAATAAGTGTTGGAGGCTCCACTGGAGTTCATCAGGATAGCTGCACTAAAGATGACATCCTAAAGGACTTAATTTCCCAGTGCATGCAGACAGAGTAATGCAAATCGAGAGGTTTTGGCTGATCTTATTTAGACTGAGAACCTGAATAAAGAAACATTGGTCCCACATATTTGTGGGGACAAAGTGTTCTGCTGATAGCAGTTCCAAAACCTGCCTGTATGTCGGTTCTGTTCAGACAGCCATGAGCCAGATTCTGATTCTGGGATTCAACGTTACCCACCCTGCAGTAGCAGAGCTGACACTGACATTTTCCTCCCTACAAAAGCAGGGAATAAGGCCTCCTGGCACTCAACCCAAGCTTACTCTGCCATTCACATTTCTTACTCAGGCTACAGCAGAAGAAGTTGAGGGGCTGCTGGGTTTGCTCACGCTCCCCCTCCTCGGGGACATGTGCTCAGCACAAGCAGATGGTTTCAGAGATTAAGTTCTAAGGAGGCATTAGCAGGAATATCTGCACACAGCACCCCTGCAGCTGCCTGGGCTCACACCTGTTCTAAGTTTCACAGCTTTCAAAGAATCAGTGTTCAAGGCTTTTTTGCCCTTTCCTTTTTTGGAAAATAGAAGCTTTTAGGGCTACTGAAGAGCGGGCTTTTACACAGACCAAGAGGTTTCTCCCCTTCACAGACTCCCCATAGCTGCACCTCAGTCTGGATTTTTGGCTATCATCACCAGGCTCTGAAAGAAAGTCAGACTGTTTCCCTCCTCCAGAAATTCCGAGAGCAAGGAGAGCTGCAGCTCTCAGATCTAACAAGAAAAGGGCAGAAGGCAGCACCGTGGGCCGTCACAGTGGTCTCTGGCTGCTGGGCACTCAGTTGAAGCATGTCTCTGCAGGTTCTGCACTGCTGAACACATGCTGTAAGGCTCTGTGGTTTCCCTAAATGAAGGTGGAGGTACTGAGCTTGAGTCACTCGTTGCAGGAAAGGAATCTCCCTTCTTAAGAGGAATTCAGACACAGTGTAATCTATTACCTGGAAATTCATAAACAAAGAAATATCAGCAAAGCAACCATGCCAGAATGTCTCCTTGGGTTAGCCATACATCCCAGGTGATCCACAGCCCTTTTAGCTTAATGTCACCTCCATTCTCCTCTTGAAGTGGCCTTGGTTCTCACTCCCTCTCCTGAGCACAATCCAGTGAGGTATGCCCATGAAGGGTTTGCCATCAGTAACTGGCAGCTGATAGCCAAAAATATTCCAGGCAAAAGCCTGAGCATCAAATAAAAACAAAAGGGGGAGAAGCAGCAGACAGAAATGACATAGAAGAGAGAGGGGCTGGCACAAGAAGCTGGAAAGAGACTGAAGATTCAGGGGGGGAGATGAAGAAATTTAGATTTCATGCAACAAGAGAAGGAGGAACGAATGTGAAGAGGACAAAGATGGCCAAACATGGGCGATTCTGCTGTCCCACCAAACACTCCTCAGTGCCCCATGCCAGCAGTGCTCACTGCTCATTAGCAACGTGCCATCTGCCTCTGCCTCTGCCAAAACACCAACCCCAGCAATCAGTGGAGATTTGTTGGTGACATCTGTTGGGACAGTCCACAGATACCAGTGGCTTCTCACTGTGCACACTTGTTTTAAGCAATGTTCAGCTGGTATTCAGGAGTACTCAGCTGACCCCTGCACCCACACACACCCCTAACAGCAGGACAACAGGCAGCTTCTCCACCCCTTCTGCCCCAGCTTGGCCATCACACAACACAGGACCACAATGCCACGCGTCACCTGCGAGGCACAGCCTCCCTGTTTGCCATGCCCTGCACTGTTCTCAGGTGAGGGTTTCTCCCAATCCTTTTCCAAAAGCCAAGCTGTCCAGAAGCCTGCTCTTCAGCTCCCACAGCGACTGCCCTCCAGGCAAACATGCCAGCAGGGATGGTGGCCCAGCTGCCTGGTGGTTTGGAAGAACAAAACGCTAAACTCCTCCCCCTCCATCTACCATAGTAAGAGAGTGGTCCTGAAAATAGAACCATGGGCTTAAAATGTGAGCTGCAGAAAGTATTTAGCTGACACAGAAAAATAAAAAATAAAAAGGAAAGAACTGCATTAGGCAGGGCAGGAAATTCCTGCTGTTGTATCACATGTGGCTAAGCAGGATCCATGTGCATGCAGGACACGCAAAAGCTTCAGTGCTTTTTTGCTGCCAGTAATCTCCCTGGCTATCTCCCTGCTCACACCTCTTGGAGCAGCGAGGGCTCTCCTGGAATGCACACCTCCATCTGCAGCTATGCCTCTGCCTCCCATCGAGGTGTGCATTCAGCAGAAGCTTCCACTAAGCTAAAGTGGCCATGCCAATCGTGTCCCAACAGAACCAATGCACCACTACCAAATGCTCAGGACTAAGGACTTCCTACACTGTTTCCACATTTGAGGGGGGGGGAAAGAAAAAAACAAAACAGAAAAAAAAAAACAGTGAAATCCATGAGATGAACAACATTTACCATGATGGGAACACACCAGATTCCACATCTACTCTTCGATGCTTTGGAGAAGCTCAGTCATTATTTACAGAGAAAAAATACTAAGCAAAACAACACAATGTTAAGTTTCCAGAAATCACCTCATAATTGCTGCAAGAGTTGTTCTGTGCCTCCCTGTTTCTTAGAGAGGTCTGCCACCTCTTCCTTTCTTCGCTACCAGATACGAGATGAGCAATATCCAGTACCAGGATTACAAACATGCTCTCTGCAGACCAATGGAAGAGCCAAATCAGGGGGCTCCAGCACTGCTGGAAAGAGGTGGAAGTGGCTCCTGCCTTGCAAGGGAAGGAACGTTTTTCTTCCTTCCCTCAAATGAATGAGCAAACTTTTCAAATCACAGTGGCCTGACATGCAGAATGGTTGCATGTCATCCCAGTTACCCTTTTCTACCATTCACTACTTCCATTTTATCCACTTATAGGACTTCACAGCTTTGCTTGCGACCCCGATGCAGCAGGAGCTGACACTTCCCCCATGAGGACAAAATCAGTTTTGATGCAACACCAGAAACTTCCGTAGAAAACAATTCCAATGAATTAAGATGAAACATGTAATATAAATTCAAGAAGTCATGTTAATATGGCATGAAGGGGTCCTAGGCAGTAGCCTAGGGACCGAAGGTAGGCAGTTTCTAGACGTCTCAGCAAACCTCTGCCCTCCTTCCACCACCAGGCACACGCCATTACTCACACCACGCTTGATCAATTGCCAGCTGCTGCTCCCAGTCCCCTGCAGTGCCTTGCTTTACACAGCATCACAAGGATGCTCTTCACAGCCAGCACCACCCAGTGACACAACTACGTCCTCTTCATTAGACAACAGACTGCCCAACCTCTGCTGGTCTACTGGCCATCTCCTCACATCTGATCGAAACGTGCTGTGCAAAACTGGTGGCTCACCGCAGTGACAACAGAGTCAATAACATACCGATGGCATCCAGTTCTACGGCTCTGGTAACACATCAGTGCTATATTACTTTAGATTCTGAAGCCTTTTTTACCTCCTTGCCCATCAGAGGCCCTCAGGATGCCAGTGGGAAGAAGAAAACAGCCACGGAGTTTGGGCAGAGGCTCCGGCATTAGAAACCCCAAGACCAGCTCCCAGCTCTGCCACTGTGGCTCTGCCGTAATTATCTCACCCACCAGTGCCTCAGTTTCCCCATCTGCAAAGTGAGGACAATGAGAACGACCTACCTCAGCAGGCTGGGATTCAGATGGGTTAGCGACCAGCGCTACAGAAAGACCCCCCACCAACAACCAACCCAGCCTGGCACTGGAGGAACCGAGGGCACCGCATCCTCCCCTCCTCTCACTCCCTCACCGATCCTGCTAAGGAGAAAACTGCTTGCCAGAGCTCTGCCTGCGACTGCGCAAATGTCCAGTCAGCTCCATCCTCATCGAACCATCCTGCGTCTATTTGATAAAGACGAATATTGCTTTTTAAATAAATATAAAAACTCTGCTTCCTCCTTGGCGAGTTCATTTTGAGTCATTTTATCTCTTTCCTCCCCCTAGATTTTTCCCCAAATAATGTGATTAAGTGAGTCAGCGTTCTGCTTTCCCTGACAGCCTCTGGATTTAATTCAGTTTGAGGACTGTGACCTTTGACTCCTTTTTACTATACTAACCCAGCTAAGAGAACACTTAGCGATTTCTCTGCTTCCTACTGGGAGAGAATCTGGTGGGGGCGAGGAGGGGGAGGAGGGGTGGAGGGAGGAGGAAGAGAAACAAACTTTCACATAAAATTATGGTATATGGATAATTGAGAAGTTTAAAAACATGAATCTAATTGTGCTGTCCCTTGAGAAGCAGATATTGAGCCATCCTATAAAAGGCTTGGAGTATCCCAATGGTGATTTATTGCTAAATCCTAGTATTTTTCAATACATTATAGTTTTTAAATTGTGTTTAAATTGAGTGTAGAAGAGCAGAGGCCATTAGGAGATGCAGAAATGATGATTATATTTAAATATTCATGCACGCAGTACCTTATTATTGAATCTGAACACTAACAAAATCAATATTAAGTGCGGTTTGACATGAATTTATTTATGAATTTCGACTTTCTAAGTACTGTATTTTTTCACTCAAAAATTGTGAGTATAATGTAGTAATGATATCAAAACAGAGTGTCAGGGAGCATTAGCTAAGGAGGTTATAAACCTCCGTATTATAGGGCCCCATATCGCCCTCAAAAGTGCTTAGTGCACAAAACCAAAATGTTTTTTTTTTTTTTTTGAAACACGTAAATACACACACACACACACACACACACACACACACTCAGAAATAGGAAGGAAATTCTCCATCGGAAATTGCACTGCAGTGGCTTTGATTGCTCTCAGAGCCTGCTTCAGGGACCAGGCAAACTGGGATTTGAAGACAGGCAACTGTGAATGGAGCACTCCGGGTGTGTGGTTTGTGGGTGCACTTTGGTGCTCTGAGGGGAAGCTGGCAGAGAGAGAACAGCCCGCAGGCACGGGACACGGGCAGGGGCCCCGCCAGAGAGGAACCCCATCTATCAGCCTCCACCAAGAACCCACAGCTCCCTCCCACTCAGCAGTGCTGGGTCGCTCACATTGCCATCCCAGGTGGCAAGAGTCAGAATTACTCAAGTATTCTCATTCATAGCGGCTGGTCAGTCTGGTAGAAAAGGACGCCCCGGCTCCGTTCATAAATGGAGTGCCAGCAAAGCAAATGGAAACAAGCTGAGGGTTCTATCAGTAAGCAATATGCAGCATGGCAGGCATCCTGAGCAGCTCTCAAAGCAGCACAAAGGTGGGGAAACTGGAAACCATCACCCTTCCTCCTCTCCCAGCAAAGCTCCTGAAGCTAGGCACTTGGTGCCATTCATTTGCTTCAGATCAGTTCGTGCCATGGTAGGCAGGGTTTTAAATGGAGCTCTCTCTCCCTTCAGCTTTGACAATCAGATGCTGTGGAAGACAGAAGCCTTTACCGTACTGGGGAGGGGATGAGGAAAATTTCAGGCTAAAGTCTTGACAGAAGGAACACAGGAGGGCTGTGTTCATCTATCTACAGATAAGTGATATATATTAGAAGCTGCTTCCCTTTCTCCTCCACCAATTCATTTCAAATGTGAGAGGAATTTATTTGCTATTGACAGGAACCTGGACCGAGCCCTCCACACACTGCGCTGTGCAACGCACCTCTGCTTCCAGCCTCAGTTCCAAATACCACGCAGCCCACAGGAGGAGACACTCATCCCACTTCCTTCTTCAGCACAACACGCACTCCTGCCCTGGCAGCACTCCCAGTGGAAAGGGCTGTCCTTCCCTCTTAAGAGCCATATCCCTTACGAGTGTCAGACTACTTACGCTACATGACAAAACAATTCTGGTAGCTCTCAGTCCGGTTCTTGGTCAGAAGCCCACAGGGGGCAGCAATAGATACTGTGGTAGGAGGCTTTTCTGACTCATTGCTTTCTACACACTGACCACAAGAACCATCTTTTGTCTTTCGTTTCTAACCAAGAACAGGAACCAAAACTTACTGAATCCAATGCAAAGTCATCTTGCCTTCAGTAATACTAAAGCCCACCTATTGAAAGAGTTAATACTTAAGAATGCTTGGGCATTTCATTTGAAGCAGACTGTCAAATGACCACAGCCCTGACACATACATAATTTGCTCAGATCTCTAAAATATCAAGTGCTGGCAGGCAAGAATCAGGAATGCAGAGCAAACTGTGCAGCACAGAACAGTACTGCAGTCCTAAGGAAAATCTCTTCAACTAGAGAAGCTCTTCGGAAAGGTGAACAGTGAAGTGCAAACCCCAAAATTCTTCTTCTGATGTAGAATCTCTGCTCAGATTAATCTTTTCTTCCTCTTTCCTGCCTCCTTATTGTCAGGCTTGCCTCTCTTCTTTGCTCATGCTAGCATTTCCCAGTACAGCCTGCCAGGCTCTTAATGGATTGGCAACGTTCTTCAGGGACTGGAATTGACACAGAAATCCATGTAAAGTATCCCCTCTCAGAAGGGGTTTGATCATGGAGCGCTGACATGATGGCAGATCACACTGCGCACACAGGGGCCGCACACAACAGGGCAAGCGGCAGCAAAAACATCACTCATTAAAATTAATTCCTTTCTCATTTTCATCTTAAAAGGAATGCTCAGATTTAGTGGTCTCAGCTGAGTCTCCGATGGATAGAGATCTGCATTAACAGAGCCCAGCATACCCAGTTTGACTTGGTTTGTGCTCTGCAGAATGGATTGATTCGGTGAATTTTCCAGGAGTAAGAACCAGAGGAGGAGCCCAATACTAAGAACACACCATTGGAAGAGACTCCGTGAACAAGCCAGTGAAGTCCTTATTACTGCATGCATCCACGTTGTATCATCTCTTTGGTAAACCCAAGGCAGAGATGTAGAATTCCAGTGACCACATATGTCTGAGGAAAAATCATTATCTGTAAGGTCTGAGAGCTCTCTGCTCCATAAGGGACCCAGCAACAACGGCAGCTGGCTGCCAGAAGCCAAAGTCTTCATGTAGGCTGGGAAATCACAGTACCCAACACAATATAAGCATATGAGGAAGACATTTTCCATCCTGTTGTGTTCTATCTGCAGAATCTAAGGGCTTTACATGTAGAAAAAAGAAAAAAAAACACATTTTGTAAATGTAATGTGATGTGCCCAAGGTACACAAAGCTTGCAGCAGAGTTTGGAATCAAGACTGGCTAAGTGCATGTGCCAGCACACTGCCTTAACCACAAGATCTTGATTCTGAACTCAAAATATAACCTTGGTAAGAGATGCAGCATAAAGGGCACTGAGGAACATTTATCACCTAACCTCACTGTTAAGCTTTTGGTAAAAATAGTCAGGTCTTAACCATACTGTGGCTTCCATCAGTGCTACCCTTCTGTGGTTAAGAGCAGGACAGGCCCTGCAAGAGGACAGCAGGCTGAAGTGTCACTGGTCTGACCCAGGTACAGCAAACCCACTTTTCCCATGAGATCTTCTTCCCAGAAATGCTGAACACCATCTTGGAAGCTCCGCACACAAGAGATGTCTAATGCTGGCATTATTTCTAACACTAACAACTCGTTAAGTTTTTCCACTGTGCATCTGTATCAATATTTTAACACAACTGTTACAAGGAAAATTGCTTTTTTTGTGTGTCTGTCTCCTCCCTCTCCTACTCTCTCATTAAATCAGCATGACAGATTTCAGCCTATTCCATAACTAAGTGAATATCTCGGAAATTTAAAATCCCCAAAGCACAGTGACGGGTTCTGAAAGCTTTCTAGTTGTGCAGAGGATGAACAAACTGGATGGGCTTCGATCGTCACCTCCCCTTATTGTAGCTACATGCAGGCTGCCATCAGAGAGCTCCAAAAAATGGGATCAGCCTGAACCTCAACAGGAGATACAGAACACAGTGCATAACTTAACAGCCACGAGATTCAGCTGTATGACCACAAAAGGACTGATCTCTCAGCTGGCTCACCTTGATGCAAGAGACGACAAAGAAGTGGGGCAAGGGGGGATCCATAACACTATAACTGAAGTCAGACATCAGGATATGGATTACAAGATCTACAGATGGAATGAAAAGGTGCCATCCAGATCATTTCCCAGTATCTGCAGACCTGCCATTTACTGGTGTTTGGAGATATGACTAAAATGCATTAATGAAAGATAATTACCTCAGATCAGCATAGACAAAGCAGGCTGCAGTGGGGGCAACGAGCAAACTATTCTCAAGAAGAGCCAGGGAAAAAAAAAAAAACCCACTCATTAGGGAACTGATTAAAAAAGCCCCAAGAAGAAATTTGAGGTCTTTGATATGGAATATTCACCAGCATTTTTAAAGTGGGGGGTGAAGAAAATGCTATGACCAAGGGGGGGAAAAAAAAACCATACCTGCTTTTCCAGTAAATCGATGTATTTCGCTCTAATTTTATTAGGAATATAAAAGGAGCCTTTAGAAAAGTGCTTAGAGAGCAGAAAGAAAAAAAGAAGAGATAGGGAAGGCTAGCAGTGGAAACATTAGTCTGTCTGTATTAGGAATCCCATACTCACATTTTATTGTTACTGTCAGGATGCAAAAGGCAGCGCTTAAAACAAAATAATACATAATGTATTACAGGGGCATAAACATCAGCAGTCATTTTTATTTTAAAAAGAAAATGCAAAAAAAATATGGAGATAGCTTGCAGGGGAAGGATCTGAGGCACAGCATTTATATCTGTGTCCACTGAGATAATCAAAAAGGTATTAGAGCAGCTGATGGAAGGGTACCACAAAGGACTCCTCAGCAGTTTACCACTGTTCTCATTACAAGGTGGCTGTGGAAGCTCATTCAAACAAATCATGGGGGTCCATTTTTAGATTGGTTTGGTACTTAATCTGCCTCCAAAAATGAGATATTTAGGGAAATTACCCCATGTTTTTTGAATAATTAGTAAAGAAAATGGGTTTTGTACTTTTAGCAAAACATTGGCCCATAGTCTAGGAGTGAAAGGGTGTGGAAAGAGCAAAGACAGATGCAGAAACACAGTCATTGATGCTTTTCAGCCAGCTCTTCTCAACCATAATTTTCTGCTGTGCTTGCCTTACGTATTTTAACTTCTGTTCTTCCAGTGCCAGCTCCCTTACTCTGCCTCTGCACAGCACACCTAACATGTCCGATTCCACATCTTTTGTCACTGCCACAGTATAAATAAAGCAGCTTTATGACAACTGCCTGACACAGAAGTAATGCATTGTCATCTGTCTTGCTTGGTGGAGCTACCAGGGGAAGGCCAGGTCCCACTGCAGCAAGGACCCTCCTCTGCACAGACTTCAATTGCCAAATTCCTCTTCCTGCATAGAGGGTGAATCAGTCCTGCTGTTTTCTTCAGGACTGCTTACTTACAGGGCTTGAACTGCACAGCTGGCCCCAACAGCCTTGTTCAGCTTCCTGGTTCCAACACTGTGCGTTCACCAGAGAGAAGAGACTCCTTCCCTCCAGAGCCACACCTGCTTTAAGAGCAGTCGCTAAATTCAGGAATGCAAAGATCACCAGGTGAGCATAATATTGGCAAGTGTAAGCAAGATGCAACGAAGAAGCAATATTTATTGCAAGCACAGAAAATATCCCCTTTAAATATTTCAGTTGACAGCTGGATCTAACATCACCCAGAACAGCTGGAGCCGGGCACTAAAAAAAAAAAAACAAAAACAGAACAGCTTCTCCCTCTCATTCCCTGTGACTCTCTGAAGGTCTCAGGGGTACCAGATCCCTGTTTCCCTACCTAGTTATCATGCACACTAACGTGGCACAGCCACAGTTTGCTGATGGGATGATGTCAAGAGGATGTGACTGCTGGTGGCCTGAATGGGCAGTCACCTGGGGGACAAGGAAAGAGGACAGGAGATGCAGATTGGCCGGGAGGCTGGAGAGAAGGGAGTTAGAAAAGAAACACGATAAGCAGAAAATAAAGAATAATGAAGAAGTAAGCACAGCAAAAAAGCAAGGCTAGGGAAAATATTTACCTCAAGTAGGAATGCAATGATCTTATTTTTAAAAAGACTCCCACAGTAGACCACGATGTATACATCTGCCAGTGCTGTGCACATTTACTCTACAAAGCAGGGTAAATGAGATCTGTCACAGAGCAAATACAGGGATAAAAATCAAACTTGCTGTACTTACTGATTCCAAATGACCTGGAAAAAGGGTCTGCTTCAGCAGCCAGGAATTATTGACAACCAGTTTGGAAGTCCCATATGGAGAATCACATGCACCAGAAATTGATGAATTATAGAGTTCTGGAGAAGTTGCTCTTGAGAACTGGAGAGGGGCTGACACACAAAGCTAGCTGTCAGCCCTAAATGCACCGCTTGCTTCAGTTCTCAGCACCTTAGATTAGCTTCAATGCTTAATGGCTTAACAGAAATAATTAAGGATACCTCTCTCAAAACGAGGAGTCCGGAATTGATCAGCATTAATGGGACTCTGCATTGTGTTTGGTTTTTCTATGAAGATAGGTACACTGACTTTGCTGATTTCAGGTTGTCTTAGAGGATAATGGTTCCTACAATGAAAACAGTTGTGTGCACACAGGAATCCTCTGCCTGGGAGAGAACTGTAGGTGGAAAACCAGAGCTAAGGCACACCATTGGAAGTAGGTATGCAGCCATGCAGCTGGACAGAACTACTTCATGAGCAGCTGCTTAAAGTCAGGCCTGAAGGGAGAGAGCTATACAGGGATGAGCTCATTGCGTACCTGTGCCTGGACAGCCTTTGCAGTCTCCCTCCTCTTACTAAAAATGGTACTCTTTAAAACCAGAAAGAAAACAAATTCCAGAGAAGATACAGATTGCACGGTCTGAAAATTCTGCCCACAACCCAGAAGACCGTCTTCCCCTCCCTCCTCTCATACCAGCTCATCTCTGTGACATTTTTCCACTTCATAGATCTCTTGCTTGATTGCTGGAAACACAAGGGCCTGCAAGCACAGTCACTGAGAGGCAGAGCTGGGAAACAGCCCCTGGGGGACTAGGCGAAAAACAGTTCCTGAAAAGCCTGCATACCAAGCCAGAGGCATCTTCTCATTGAGGTACAAAGCAAGCAAAGGCCTTATACTGACTGCAACTGCACGAGGGTTCTTGGAACCATCTAGTGCCAAGAAAAGACACTACGGAAATAATGCTAGGAAGGAGAGAGACTTGCAGTATGCTAGGACAATCTGCTTGGGTAGTGGGGACTGGCAGCACAAGAAAGCCAGAGCGCTCATCATCTCCAGATGTTTGTGTACAGTGGATTCCTCCTTGTAGCACACTAACAAGAGGCAATGCTATGTTAGGGAAGGGATGATGGTATCTGCCTGGAGCACATTACCTGCTGCTATTAGAGGCAGCTCTGCTAGTACAGATGGGGCTGTATACACCCAAGTGCATACAGAACCCCCCCACCATCCTGCCAACAGCACAGAGATGGCTAATGACAGCTTTCAAAGTGCATACTGAAGTCTGGAACCCTCTGAGGAATCCTGAAACCCTGAGCTGCAAGTGAAGTTGCATCAGCCATAATGTGATAAAGGTTCTCCTCAGGCACATGTAGCTGTGACAGGAAAATAGTGCCACGTGTGTCAGGAAACCCCCGAGAGTGGACTGAATTGGATTAAATCAGAGTGAGAAATGTGCAGGGGTTGAGTTAGGTGAAAGAGAGGGATGAGAAGAGCAGGAGACAGCTCAAGTGATTTGACTTGGATACATTGTCCAAGCAGCAAAAGGCAAGGAGGATCCCAGACCTTTTGTGCGGTAAACCACTACTGCGCACAAACACAAATGGCAGAGATGCAGATTCTAGGAATGTCACAGGTGGAAACCAGACCATAACTGCACAGACTGTAATGATTTTCAGACACTGCAGTGAATTAAAAGATGCAACACGGTGCTAAGAAAATCAGGTAAGTTTTTACTAGATGTTCAGCTCACCATCCATCTCTTACTTCTGACATGAGCAGCTGCCATAGGGGTGCAGAGTCTAAAGGCCAGTCAGAAGGAGTGCCATTGGTTGTGCTGAAAAATGGATTGGTCTTTCTGGAGTCCTCTTCCTGCCTCACTAAGCAGTAAAAGAATAGAGAAGATGACACAAGTTAATATCAAGGCCACAGACTGTACAAAAATGGATCTGACATAGAGTGTAACTATCACTTATGAGCAAAGGAAAGTCATCAGGGTGCATTACTCATTCACTTCACTTCTCTCCTGTACAGCAAGAAGAATAAACAGTTGCCAAAGTTATAGAAAACAATCAGCATTTAAAACTAAACAAGGCTTCTTGTTTTTCAAGCTTTCCTGGAGCCACCCTGCTTCCTGGCCAGGCACATCATCTTTCATCCTTTCTGAACATAGTCATCACCACCAAGCACATGGAACTGCAACGATACTGAGCCTAGTACAGAACTTCAAAGACAGCTATCACCTGGAAAAGGCTAGTGGCTTGTGATGTTGACAAATTGGGGCATGTGTGTTTTGGAAGACTTCAAGCATCACTCCTGCCTGCAGACCTCAGAAAGCAAGTGAAAGAATCAATGAACTACCCAGGAGTAACGTTCTCCAATCAACTCAGCTCTTCACATTTCTTAGGGAAGCAAGCCAAAGACCATGCTGAGATCTTAACCACAGGGCCCTGCTATTCTGTGGACATGAAAGATGCCAGGGCAGTTTCCCAAAATGCAGGTGTTAGCTTTGGCTTCCTTGACCAATATTTACCTTCTTCTCTGCTGTTACAAAGCAGCCTTTCCACGAAGGTAAGGGATAGATTCCCAGGGGAATGTAGGTGCCTAATTCCAGTTTCACTGGGATTAAGAGCTGAGTATCTAGATCTGGTCTGTAGTGCTTCATGATCCCTGTCAGGCAAGTGAGTGTGGAGGAGTATGAAGCCCATTCTACCCTGTCTTGAAACCCATGTTATCATTCATTCCATATGAAGCGGTTCTGAAAAGCTCCCGTGCCAAAACTCCCCACTTACACAACAAGATCATGATTTACATTCACTTTGCTAGGGTGCAAACGATAGCCTGTGGTGCAAGGAAGCAGTAGGGATCCTGATCTTGTGACAGTTAAATGAGAAATCACTGCAATGGCATAATAGATCAGCAAATGTGGGTACAATCCTGACACACACAATGCTCAGCACTGGCAGCATGCAGAACAGTGCAAGAGCATCCATTCTGCAGTCCTGTCTCCTTTAAGGACACGGACACATGCAGCTTTAAGTGCTTTAAGCAGCTAATTAGGGTGTCTTCCCCTCCTTTATCCCACAAGATGATAATTGCATTATAAAAATGAATATGTAACTAAGCAGAAACCACAGGAACGGTGATGGCAGAAAAGGAGATGGAACCGGCAGCAGTCTCACTCCAGTCACAGGTGGAAGCCCTCACATTAGAGGGACCAGCGCTCCAGTGCGGTTTCTGTAGCCGTGGGGAGGAAAACCTCGAAAAAGCCCCACATCATTTAGAGTCACAAGAGTCAGCGAATGGTTTAGTGCTTAAACAATCGATGTCAGGAAGAGAGAAGATCCGTGAGAGTGTCCGCCTCTTGCTCTCCGTGCATACATCTCCCCAGAACATCTACAGTCATCAGGGTAATTTAGAGAGGGGAAAAAAAGATGAGAAAAAAAACCAGACAGACTTGGCATGGCCTAACTGGGACTATCACTGTAATTGTGGAAGGAAGTGAGAACATATCAGCAGGGCCCTGGGGAGTAAGGAGCAAAGTAAAGGGGAATGGAGACTGCATTTGTGGGACCCTGTGAAGCTGAAGACGTGTCAGAGAGCAGCACAGCGATGCCTGAGGGTGGAGCAGAGCTGAGGCACTTACATCCTCCTGAAACAGCAAAGAGCAGAGATCTCAGCTGCAAGCACAGCCTCACTGCTCCCACTCTCCGTTTCCCTCAGTAGCTTGCAGCACAGATGACCAGGTATCTGGGCACACTGCCTGTACAGCCACAGCCCCCCTTTCAAACCTGAACAGCCGCAGGGATGAGCATCTTCATGCTTTCAAAGAGGGAAGGGGGTACTCCTCCTTCCTGCTGCCAGTTCCTCACTGCCCCCTGTGCACAGGCAGCTTTTATTCTGCCGGTCCATTCTTCCAGATCCAGTGCATTATTATGAACCCTCCAGCACACACAGTTAATTAGGGAAAATATCCTTTCTAGCAATTTAAATGATTTTGGCATTTTCAGGAGGGCACATGTAATATTCAAATTACTTCCACTCTGCGCTGCCTTGTCTTGCCTGGCTCATCTTCCCAGGTGAATTTGTAGTCTCTGAAATGCTCTAATTTCCCACACAAGCCATGTCAAATATAATTTTGGTGCAAAGTTAGTAATTATACGTAACATCAGTCTGATGTTAAAAACACTGAAAAATTTAGCAAGAAGAGACGAATAGAGAGACACAAGTCTGAGACCAACGAACGAAAGGCGTGCGGCCCCCTTAGTATTTGTGCTCTTTAATTAATAATAGCATGTTTTCAGGAAATGAAAGGACGTGTTTCCCGAACTGACTGGAATTCACTTATGTCCCAATTACATTGTCTCAGCAAAGAACTTTGGTCAGGTCTCACTGAAGAGCTACAGCTAAACCAGAAGTAAAATCCAGGCTCCCCACTGACATCCATCACAGTTGCAAGAAGAGCAGAAATCTCAGCCTTGGGTTCAAACCCAGAGATTAGATTGTCTCCTCCTCCGCCACCTCTGCTGCAAAACCTCTCTGGAAGGAGTCAGATTTGCATCAGTGAGTCATCAAGGGTATGGATACGTATTAGAATATATGTAATTATAACTGCTGGCCCCAAAGTATTGGGCAAACAGTTTAACAGACTTGTTCCTTGGCTCCAAAGAGAAGAATTAACATGAAGACTGAATTATCTGACCCTATAATCAGCTCTTCCCCAAGGATGCCTGGTCTGCCTATTTAAAGGAGCGTCTCAACTCCGCTTGCTTTTTGACACCATTATCCCAGTACTCTGGCTATCAGTCAAATCCAGTTGAGAAACTCTGAATTAACCCATTCCACTCTAAAATTCATGTCTGCTGGAACTTCTGGGAACCACTGAGCAATTTATTCTGAACTTCTTGTTCCCAGTAATCTGTTCATAGTGTTAATACATTGTGGAAGGGAAAACTCAAGTATTTAATCACTGCTGCAACAGTAGTTGCTGGCTCACAGGAGAATCTGGACCCAAGCAGGTAAGAAAAACTTAATTTGGATCCCAAATATGTTATGACAATAGTCAGGAACCATAATATGTATGGAACCATGTATGTAAATTCAGTGCATTCAAGTAAGAATTTGACTCCAAAGAATCAAGTGAGAGCCACTGAATAGAAGCTGTTGTTTTAAGTGAACAAGGTCTTACAAAAACAGATGAAGTCTCAAATCTGAAGCTCCTGGATTTATATACAAATTCTGCTTTTATCATACACTACCTCACATGTGCTTGTACGCAGGAATTCAAGAGCAAGTCTGGAATTTCAGTCTCATTAGTGTTTAGTATTTCACACCCCTCTCCTACTTCAATCCCACATTACAGAAAAGGATGAGATCCCTTGTTTTGGAGAATGAACATTCCCTGGCTTTGTAGCTCACTCCACCTACTGCCTTCAAAGCAGTTCCAATTTCTTACACCCTTTTTCATTCTCTTGAGTTCGTGCTGCTCATTTCACAGCGGCTGGCTGTGCATAAACACACCACGCTCAGACTATATGGGCCAAAGAAAGCTAGAAACTTTCACGATAGCTTTGTAAAGAGATGAAAGAAGATTTACGCATCTCCAAGCAAAAAATGAGCAGGACTGGCTTATGGATCCAGAAAGCAGAACCACAGTCCTGTTAAGGGCAATGTGAGTATCTGTTGCAGGGAGAAGGGACAAAAGAAGAGGCCAGGCTGGAAAGGGGAAAGGTCTACAGAGGATTAAAATATATCATCTGAACCAACATACACTGACATTACCTAGACAGTGATATGTTCATTATGAGGTAAAGCAGAGTCATAATCATAGAATGGCCTGGGTTGAAAAGGACCACAATGACCATCTGGTTTCTACCCCCTGCTGTGTGCAGGGTCACCAACCAGCAGACCAGGCTGCCCAGAGCCACATCCAGCCTGGCCTTGAACGCCTCCAGGGATGGG
>JAOWBP010004584.1:1186803-1199001 GCA_028571105.1 Tragopan temminckii
GCCTCCAGGGATGGGGCATCCACAGCCTCCTTGGGCAACCTGTTCCAGTGCATCACCACCCTCTGTGTGAACAACTTCCTCCTAACCTAAACCTCCCCTATCTCAGTTTAAGACCAAACTAAAGTAAATGTGACTATAATTGCCTATTGGAGCTTACCGCATTTATAGATGTAGAGGCAAAACGAGACAAAAACAACTCAGAAGGGCAAACGTGGGTTGTTAGTTGGTGTGCTTGGTCTATTTTTAAGACTTGCTGGGATCACTGATAAGTCATTAGGGATTCTTTAAGTTCTGCCAGCCTTTAAGGAAGCATTGAGCCATCGCTTTACACCCATATGCTGCTTGGATCCTCAGAGAAAACTCCTAGGAGGCATCTTTCTAACCTCTAAGAACAGCAGGATCTCATTGTATCCACTGAGATAACGTTCATTATTCAACCCATTACAGCACAACACTAGACAGAGTACTGGCCTTGGCCATTGGCTAGAACATAAGAAGGCAGGTTCACACGCTACAGAACCATGCAAGTAAATGCAATCAATGTGGAGAATCTATTTAGTTGCTGCTCTTGAACATGCGGCCTTGGCATTGCTGGTTCTGGTACAAAATTCCTACCTCACTATTTTGTTGCTCACTCCATCCACTCTGAGTTACCACGGGCTGCTCACCAGTACCCTCACTGCCCACATCTCGCTGAGCTACAAAAGGCAGTCTTACTGAATACATTCCACAACAAGATGTTCACGTATAGCCCTTCATTAAATGCCTTCTACAACTGCCTCAGCTGTATCAAAATACTACAGCATCAACAGGCACATCAGAAATAACCCTTCTCTCCAAAATGCTTTTACTTCAGCTTACATAACTCTACCCAGGAGTCACAAAAGCATTCTAGTGGCACGGATATAAGGGCAGAATAAAGGCATGAAAAAGCTTGGAAAACCTTTAAGGACACGGAACCACAACTTCAGGAAAGTCATCACAAACATCTCAAATCCAGGTTGAGCACGATGGGTCCATTTCAGCATGACCATGGTCCATGTCCAATGCAGGAATGGCAGCACACCATGACAATTTTGTAAGAATCTCATACTAGCATTTGGACTTTGCTCTCAGTATATCTGTGATGATTTGTACCTCATATTAACAGATCCTAAAACTTGTTTTTTAAACCGTAACATTTTCAGAGTATGTCCATGACTTTATACTTTTGCACATTATCTGCTGATAAACAGTGCAAGGCTGAGTTTTACAATGCCCTGAAGACAGTTGGATAAAAGGAGCTTTACAAATGTAAACTGTGATTCTGCAGGGCTTCTCCTTCTTGGTTTTAAATGACAATATGCAAGACACAGAAGAATAGGAAGAAAGATGACGTGACTTCCAAGTTCCTGAGTGCTGAGCAGCTCTCCTTGCCATTTTGAGTCAGATCTGCCTTTGTATCCAGTGGCAGGCCAGGATGTGCCGAGTTGGTTGGATGAATAAACAGTTCCTTCACTGCCATGGCAATGGTGCAAACAGACTGGCAGACAACGTGCCAAAGGAAATTGTCATAAATCACCAATTGGTCAATTCTGTTCAGTTTCCAAGCAAAGGTTATGCAAGCTGGTAGGAAAGTGACTCACCAAGGAACCAATTTTCATTTTCTTCAGGAAAATAAAACATTTTCTTTAAAAATCTTTAAAGCTGTGTTTTGCAGATTTAGTCTTCTCAGCTTCAGACCTTTCCCCTTCACAGGCATGAAAGACTCTTACTTCCACAGAATTCCACTATCCTCAGTGTAGTTTAAACTCTGCCAGGATATTAGGAACAAAGGGCGAGCAACGTCCCAGCGCTCAGATTATTTTCATCTGTTTCTTAGGAAGCAGTCGGACCCAGCCTGGAGAAACTTCCTCACTTTCACAGGTATTCCTTATCAAGTATTCTGTGGGGTGACTGCAAGGTGAGCTATGAACATGGGATATGTTTCCAAAGACCACGCTCTGCTGTCCCACAACAACTTCCAGCTAGGAAACAATCTTTACAAACGCGCAGCATTTCTTACTGTTCCATTGATGCACCAGGATAGTTTTCCCTCTTGCAAATAGAAATGCCTATGATGCTCATCCTGCCTGTGAACTCATCCAGCTTGTGACCGAGACACCAAGTTGGGAACTTTCTAACCTCTCCTTCGTACTAAGCAAAGAACATCCTATGCTAAACATCACGCAGACACCACCACCACCAAAATGAAATCCAGCTTTTTCTTTCACAGCTATTCTGGTTTTGTGGGCTACATTCATTGAAGAGTCTGGGAAAGGGGGAGGAGGAAATTCTGCTCTGTCAGAAGAGAAGCTGCTCCCTTGGCCTGCTTTGTAAGGTACCCATTTGACTGCACTCTCCCATGCGTGGTCTGCTACTGCTTGGGGTGGCCAGCTAACAAAACTCTTCTGCAAACCTTTCTGAGTCCTGTCAACGCTGCATCTCATCTGGTTTAATGTAAACCAGAAACTCACCCTCCATCCCCAGAAGGGGTCAGATACAGTTGTAAACCATGAAAGTGCTGACAGGGGCTTCAGCAATACGCTCCTGTTGTATCATTAGGTCCATATTCACTGCATCTCGTGCTCCTCCTGGATGCTATCTAGGTTCATTCTGATGCCAGAGACATTCTGCAGGCACCCAGAGGCTTCTTCCTAATTCACACAATTACAGTATGCCCTATCCCTCCCTGTAAACTTCACATTTGCGCCATGCTAAGACAGCATAAAACCATCCAGTCAAAAAATTGGAGCATGTCCTTCATCTGTCCCATGCTCAGATGGCACAATCGAGAATGAAACTCTTCCTGATAAGCCCTTATCAATTTGCCAGCAATGGAGCCATGCAAAAAGACAGAATTATTTTCTCGATTAAGCAGAGACCTCTGGTCTGTACCAAAGACAATAAAAGTCAGCAGAAAAGCAGTGATGGATTTCAGTGGATACTGACCACAGGAGCAGGTTCTGTACAAACAGCAGAAGAGCAACAGTTTCACCCACAAATATTCACATTTAACAGATGAAAGCTGGCAATAGTATTTGCACGATAAGGAGAGCCAGTCCTTTAAAAATTAAGCCTGTGCTAGTATCAGACCATGAGAAAGTTCCATGGCTTCCTTATAAAACATACTGATCTCCTTTCTGTTCTTTCCCACCCAGGATAATTTGCCAAATAACTGTTCCACCTAAGCCAGTGATAGGGAAGCAAACAGTTGGGAAAGGGATTTTGCCCGTTACAAATGTCCTGTGGTCTGGCACAAAATAAAGGAGACACTGATCATTGTCTTCAAAGCCTCAAAGAATGTAATGCTAGCAGAAGTTAATTCTGGACTCCTTGCTTAGAGAATATGAAGGAAGAAAGCAAGTGCCAGGGGAGAAACTGATTTCCCGTCATTTCATTACTACCAGAATCAAATAAGCAAAAAAAAACTCACACACAAGGCTTTTATAATCATGAGATCTGAAAATGAATGAATACATTGGATCACTTTGTACTGGCTTGACTTCAGAGCCTTTACAGTGACATAATTTCAAACTTCTCTTGTAGACCACTGCTGTCAGAATTTGCCTTTGATTCATATAAGTTTAGAAAAAAGGAAAACACCTCATCTAATCACTGGACTCCACTGCTAGGACTTTAAGGAAAATGCCCACCCAGATCAACTGCACACTCATCACTGTCTCCTGAGGTCTGAAGACAAGATATTTTTAAGTATGGGATCAGAATTAGGCACGGAAGAGCTGAGATGCAGCCAGTGACTTGCATTTCAGGTTTTGATACCTAAAATGGACTTCACAGCACATGTTACCATCATTCTATGCTTTAATTTTCATAGACAACTAAACTGAGACTCAGAATGAAAATTGAGCGCACCTTTAGCCAGCAGTGCTTACTCACAAGTTAGGCTACAGCCTACACATATGGCTAAATCAAGGAGTGTGGCTGTACAACAAAAGGACCCAGCTCAAAGTATTCCTGCTTCAGCAGGTGATGAGACAGCTAAATTTGGGACACATTAGTGGTTGTGACTATGAAACAGCAGAACGGTCTCCTATCCCGCTGCTGAAACCCAGCTCTGACACCCAGCCAGCCTGTTACCAGCATGATGTAATCCAGCAGCATCTCATCAACTGCTGCCACCCTCTGCCTTCCCCCACCCTCAACACTGGAGGATATGTCAGAGCAAAAACATCTCTGCATTTCTGATCTCCCTGGGGTCACATCTGTTTTGAGTCAGACCTCCCATTTGGTTCCAATCCACTGATTTCCTGCTACTGTCCATGAAAAAGAGTGCGACTCTGTGGCTTCCCCTGGGTGTAATGGTCTAATCTGTACCTTGTTGCGCACTGTAGAAGGGAGGGGGAAATCAGAGCTACTTGAGAGCAGATTTCTCTTCTCTTATGATTGCATCCTGTTCTTATGCAAAGCACCTTTATTCTTGCTTGCAGTGGCAGCCCCAGATGTCCTGGTGCCCTCCCCATCTCATCCATATTTCTCCGGCCTCCTAATTGAATCCATTCCTGGCTGGGACAGGCTTTCCTCATTACGACGAGCTGGATCCAATCTACTTCCTCCCCTCCATCTCCCAATCTTTCCTTGTGAACACAGCACAGAGCTTCTGTGAGCGGATGACTGCACCAGTGAACTGTTCTTGCAGCTACTGTAATGCCGCTCAGGAGGTTAACAAAGCAGGAAAGCCCCAGACAGGTACAAGGTGGTGAAGGCACCTTCTTTGCCAAGGTTCTGGCTAAAGTCAAGGCTCACTTCAGTCCTTAGAAATAATACCTAGTTGTTAGAACGTATAGCTTTTAAAGCCACTTATCTAAAACATCAGGGTTTTGCAGTTGGTGAAGTAGCCCAAGAGTTCTCACAAGACCAGTGGCAGAATCCAGGAGTTTAACAGGTCTTCATCCGACGCACTACCCACGAAGTGACACTTTCTTCCTGTAGCAGACCAGTGCCTCTGAGCAAAGTTTCTCCTGTGCCCTGAACAGGGTAGGGCAGCACAAACAGAACAAATTGTTGTTTTTCACCCTCATGCACTCCCTGAAGATCACAGTAGAGTTCAGTCCCCTTGCCTTCTTTATCCTTTGGCACATTACCTAAGATAGTGCAGCACAGATTACCCTATGCAATACATACAGACACCCAAGATTTCTTTGAATGCTCTAATTAGGGAAGAAGGAGCAATATTGTGGTATTAAGACACTGGAGGTGACTCTACCGTGAAGTTACATTAGTCTGGGCAGAGCGTTACATTATATGTTGGCTTTGGTAACTTAACTGGCTTGTCTACAGCTAGCTAGCTTATCATTACATGGTACTGTATTAGCATGTGCAGGCACAGCCATGACTTACATCAAGGTAAGTGAACGCAGAGAAAGCTGAGGCACAAAGACTTAGCTGTACTGACTTCCAGGCAAGTCCTCAAGAGTGCTGCAAGGAGAACTAGTACTGCAAACTTCCCAAGTGACGCTGCTTTAACTACTAATCCACACTCTCCTACTGCAATAAGCATATCTGGATTTCATCAGAGCCTTGATATTATTTAAAAAAAAGAAAAACAACCAAAAGCCTGAATCTTCAGAAAAAAATATCCAGGACAAAGCCTCTGATCTAGAGGCTTTTCTGCACCTTTGGTAGTGAAAGACGCTGCTCTCATTGTCACTGGAAAAGATCTTAAGGCAATAGTACAAGCAGTGATCTATAGGGTAAATGCATGTTTGTTATGCAATAATTTGGATCCACAGAGGAATTCCATATGTGACCTCCCCTCTGGTGACTAGAAGTTCCCACCTTGGCACTGATCCTGGAGCCCTGTGCCTACAGGCTCAGCAGCATGCAAAGGGAGGGTGGACGCTGGAGGAGTAATGGGATCGTCAGCCGCCGAGGCTGCTGCTTGGCACGCCGACAATGTTTGTTTGCACCTCTTTGAAGATGAGAGATGAAAGTGGCGCCCACATGGGCTGCCTTTGATTAGCTTCTTATTTTTAACATTGCAGCTGCGATTATTTTTCTTTTTCTTGAAGCATTTCTTCCCCAGCACTAGAAACTCTGAGGTTCCCTTCTCTAGGGAGGTTCAACTTCAAGGAAACATAACAAAGAGAAGTGTGAATGTAAAGGAGACTGGACAACTCGGGGCCAAGGGGGATTTATGTCATTTTATTTTTAATTTTACTTCCATTTTTTTCCCCAATCCCCCATCCTCTACGGGTCTTAGAAAGAAAATACTTGTTTACTTCTTTTTTAATAGGGAAAATAAATGAGTCCTGGGATTGTACAGAGCTGTCATGAAGAGGAAAATGTCTAATGGTTCAATTCCCAGCTCTGTCACTGAACCACTCTGGGACTCGGGGAAAAGTCAGTTTGCCCATCTGTAAAATGGGATTTATAATGCGTTGCCTCTCGTGGGTATCGAAGGAGTACAAGCACCACTGATGGAATGCTTCATGCACCTTGGATAGAAGGGGCAATAGCCCTGTGAAGTGCTGTCCTTAATAGATGCTTAGAGGAGTTTCCTTCACTGTGGTACTTATCTGACCACAGCAGCTGAGTGCCTCACAGCTACTGATGGATTTTATTCTATTACCTCTCTGCAGTGTAGGGTTGTTGCATAGGAGAATAAGGCAAATTGAATGAAAGGGGCTGTCACAAAGAGAATCTGTGGCAAAGTCAGGGACTAATCCAGTATTTCCTAGATTTCTGCCACATCCATTAGATCTTCCTCATAGTTGAGCAAATCTCACAGTCTGGAAGCATGGAGAAAAGCCTCCTTCCCTTCTTCCTACATCTGCTAGTCACGCTATGGCTCTCTCCCTACTGCCTAGGAAGTAAGTGGTCTGAAAAGGGAGTTAATGTTTGTTGCACGTTTCTTTATTTCCTATGACAGCATTTGTTTTTCTCACATTTGATTGAACATTATTTTACCCTGAAACTTGGTCAGATGTTAATCCAGTTACCTGCAGTGGATGCTCTAGCTTTAATGACACAACACCTATGGAACAGCAAGATAAACATTTTCCTTATTTTCAGGATCAATTTACAAAGACACTAAAGAGCTATGCATACAAACAACATCTGAAGAAACTGCTAGCAATCAGTACTTGGAGAACACAGCTTCACAAAGCCTGACCACTCATAGTAGTTCAAGTTTGACTTCTGTCAGACAGCATTATAGAAAGTGTCAAGCAGAACTTGATAGCAACAACGTTAATAAGAGAAAAATCCAGAATAGGGATTAGAGGAACAGCCAAAAAGGATAAATAACATCAGGTTCTTGATACTCATGCTCTTCAAAAGGAAAAGAAAAAAAAGAAAAAAAAAAGAAACACAACCACGCATTTGCATTTATTTCTCTATTTTATCTATCAAGACATTTTCAGCTAAGGAAGGATGGGAGCACACAGCTTGAATAAGAAACTGCTGCATGCCTACACAAATCCAACCAATCTGAAAGCAAAATGCTTCTACCAAACAAAGTACCTGCTAAATTCTCTAAAATACATTTCAGTCCACCGTGACTCAACGCAGCCCTGGCGCAGTCCCAAAAAGCCTGACCTAATCCGGTCAATGCATATAGTTCACCTAGGTATCGTCACTGCTGTGAGATTTCACCTGCTTGCAGGAAACAAGGTGCACAGTTGTCCCAGCTCAGCACACTGCCCAGAGAAGTCCAAGCACCCCAACAACATTTTCTTCAACACAGCCTCCCACCAAGCCATAAGCAAGCCCTATGGGCTATTTGCAAGATATTATGAAAAGACTACTTGTATAAGATAGCTTGTAAAATATCCCAACTTTATGTTCACCCCCAGAGAGGTAACATATTCCAGCCCAACTCCCTCCAGCCTCTCTGACTCCAGAACGTTAAATTAACCCCCTGCCAAATTTACTACAAGCCATCTGACCATACCATTTAGCCACTGTAAAGACAAAATCTATATCGAACTGCAGCCAGGAAAGCAAGCAACTCTGTTGAAAACCTATTTATATCACTCAAGGAGATCAATGGAGAGCCCAGGCCTGGAGGCCAGCGACCTTGGATTGACACAAAACTTAAAGGAAAAAATTAATGGAACCAGCTCACGAGACCATGGCTGTTATGTCCTGAGGATTCAGACCCTGCCTGACAGCTTGCTGATTAAGTAAACATGCTTAAGTACAGATAGATTTTTGGAAATGGAATAAATACTCACCTGCTGCTGGTGCAGGAGCACAGCACAGAGCTGCTTCTGCATGGAGCCCAATGGCTGTCCGCCCAGCTGGCTCCTCACACTATCCATGGCTGTCTGTCCCAGACACCAGCAAGGCTGCTGGGACACCAGGAGTGACATTTGCAGATATCTCTCCTCAAAACACTCTGAAGTGAGGCTCCAGCAAGTTCTCCGCAGCTGCCTCCAGAAGGTGCTCCCTCAGGGACCTCTCTGAGGAAAGCTCCGAGGAGAAAACAGAAGAAAACCAGGGGGAAAAAAAAAAAAAAAAAAAAGTTACCTATAGCAGGCTGCAGGCTATACATGCTGAGAAAGAGGCTTTTCAGATTTAGGATTTCTCAGTTTTGCCATAGCCCTTCCACAACTGCCCCAACGCAGAGCTGCAACCACCCCCCAAGATGGCCTCCAGCAGTCCCAAAATGGCGGCCAGAGGAAGGAAGTTGCCTCTCCTTTGTTACTGGGTCAGCTGCGCAGGTGATGAGACCAGGTGGTGCTGCACAGGCAATTTGACCAGGGTCCTACACAAGTAACGAGGCCCTGTAGCAGCACAGCAACCCTGCTGGGCTGGCTAAAAAAGGCGGAAAGCCCCTTCACAGGCACTGCTCTGAGGCAGCTCCAGCAGAGCCATGGCTGCCATGGCTGTTAGAAACCATTGCTCAAGTGCAAATTCCAGCCCAGTGCTACCATGAAAGGTGTTTGGAGTAAAGCCTGTGCCCTGCCACAGTTGGTGCTGATGGCAAGGAAAGCTCCCAGGTGGATCTGCCCCACCTGGCTGGATGGGGCTATGTGATCAGCTCTGTGGAGAGACTACGTGCTATTTTTGCTTATTTTTCAAGTCAAAAGATAAAAATAAATGGGATTCTAGAAGCAGCAGGTGGCAGGGGTAGTGATATTCAGAGGGAGGAAAACACAGAGAGATGGGTTTTGCTTCTGGAGCAGCCACTGCCTGCTAGCACAGTGCTGGCCATAGGATGCCTCTGCTGCCTTCTGCGCCTCTCACCTCCCTTTAGCTTAAGGTTTGGGGTTCTTTTCTTCTTTAACTTAAGCTCCTCAACATAAGGGACTTCATTTAATGGTTTCTTCTGGGTGAGAAAAGCAGGAGGCTGATCCCAGGCTGGGACCAGTAGCTCCCACTTGAGGTCCAGCATCAGCCCAGCTGGCTGCCGGAGCAGAGCTGGCTGCCACATTGTGGCCCGCTTCTCCATATGTCACATCTGGCTGATGTAAAACACACATGTTTTGACTGAAGCTTTTTCTTTAAAATGCCAACATTAAAGGAAGGTTTGCTTTGTAAAACTGAAACTGTAAAACTCTTCTGAAACCCAATCTGGGGGATTAAAAGAACCACATGAAAAGGGATAAATATGACCTGGACATTCACTTCCTGTGCAGAAGTTCGCTGAACATGTGCCTCCCAGCCTGTCAGGGTGAGATGCGACCTTCTCTTGTTTGCAGAAGGAGGTGGAGAAAAAAGAGGGGAAAAAAAGAAGACGGGAAACTTTGTGGAATGACAGCTCTTCATATTCCATGGCTAACTTCAGGGACGCTTTTCTTTACAGTGGTGTCTCATACACCCTGGAAGTAGAAAAATACAACTAGTAGCAAAAGTACTTAATATGCAACCTGTTCTTCTTCACTGTCTGCAGTTACACAGAGCTTGATCCCCATTTTAGCTGGGAGTCAGTGGAAGAACTCCTTTGGATTTCAGTGGGAATAAGATCAGACCTAAAGATATTATGGACTGAGTCCAAAAATTCTCTGATGTGCAGAAGAAACACATGGATAGACAAGCAGATCTTCAGTTAGTAAAAAAATGGCTCACTTTCAAACAAATGCAAGATGTTTGCATTGCCCGTTTCAAGTACATAGCCGGGTTTGACAAAACAACGTAAATATTATGGAAATTAATAAAGTCAATTAAGGATTCTCTGTATTTGTTTCTCAGGTTTTGGATCTTCAAGAGAATTTTTACAGATTTTCTTTCCGTGAGGGAACTGTTAGAAACTTTATATTTTAAAAAAACAAAGCCGACATTCTGATTTATTAGGGTATGATTTCACAGGATAAGATTTAAAGAAAACAAACACAATACATTAATCACTTGTTCTCAAAATAATTTTCTAATCTGAGGTCCCAGTGAACTGTTATTGCAGAGGACAAAAGGCAATATCATGTAAAACTAAGCATTTCCATTTTGTTTTGGCAAAACAATGTCCCTTTTTTTTGGTGTAGATTTAGAAGCCATCTACGCATTAATTTGGGATTATGTTTTTCCCCACGTGGACAATGCTGTTAAGTGACCCTGAAAGTAACATTAATTGTCCAACGGTCATAACTGAGAGAAACACAGCTGTCATATACAGGAGCACAGCACTGAATCTAAGGCAGAATTACAACAGGAAAGAAAAAAGTTGGGAATCTGCATGAGGTGCTGTGGAGCACCTTGCTGCACCACTGGCTCGTAACTGATGCAGCAGCTGATCCTGTGGATGCTCATGCAGAGTCCAGTTTGAATCTGAGTTTGAAACCCACTGTAGCTTGGGGTGCTTGAGTCAAGACTTCATCAGTTCCAGCCAACTATGATGATTTTTTTCTTCAATTTGGAAGTGATTAAGCTTGGATTGTTACTACTACACTATTGTTTCTGTGTGAGGTATAGATAGATACCCACTGACTTGTCCCCCCAGGTTCATCTGCTGAGGGTTGAGGTGGAAAAACGGCCTCATATGCAGGCATGGGGGTGGGACGCAATTCCTATCCAGCAACAGAGGGGGGAACGATTTTTGAAATACTCTCTCAACTGGGTTTGATCTTTGAGATGGAAAATGATCTTTTCTGCTTAAAAGCAGTGGTTTCCTAATTTCTGTAGAAGTCTTCTACAACTTCTGCTATTGGATAGAGTTATTTTTTTGTTGTCATTTCGTGTTTTTCTTAGGAAAAAAAAAATAATCCACGAACTTTTCTGAGTAGTCTTAATCAAATTTGGAAGAAAAAAAAAAAAAAAAAAAAAAAGTAAATAGAAGAAAAAACCTCTCTCATAGTTCCAAGCCATAATCCAAAGCAGAACAGATGAGTTTTGAAGTTGTTGATGGAGAAAGACCATCTCCCGAGCGCTTTCCAAATCCAGTGGACAGTTCCTCAGTCATTTCCAAGCTGGAAAGAGGCCATTTTATGAACCAGAAAGCATCCATTTTCTGCGTTAGTCCTGAGCCAGAGAGGCTAGTGTCTGAGTCAGTTCCAGGGGGAATGTTTGGCATTTTTCCAGGCTTGGGAGTGTTGCTATCACAGCAATTGTTTGGTGATGCCATCCCAATAAAGCTTCATTATGGTGTTCCTCTTTCTATAAACTTCAGTGCCCTCCAGTGTCCCCAGCAATCACTTATCTAATATTAGGATATTAAAAAATATGGAAAGATTTTAAAGAGACTTATTAAAATGCAATTAGCAGCGTGTACGACTTAAGCAGTGAGATTATTTTAAAAAACGACTTGATTGTGTGGAATGCCATGCACCTTACAGAGATAATAAAGCTGCCAATCAAGTCCATTTTCAAATTAGGAAATTTTCATTCTTTTTTTACAGCCCCCTAAGTGAATATTAAAACTGATTATTAACCTCAGAGTGTAGTAGCGGCCCCTAAGCCTGTAAGCTCAAAAAGAGAGGTTTCATAACTGTAGGTAGCCTGGGCTTCATTCCCCATTTGGACTGAGATGTCTGAGCTTATTTAAAGGGACAGTGTTCACCCTTTGAATAAAGAGCTGTGAAAAACCTGGATGGAACCCTTCTGCGGAAAGGGGCAAGGCTCCAGATCTTGGCATTGCAACTCAGGCTGAAGCAGGCTGTCCACAGTGACCCTGCCTGGATATTACACAGCAGTTTTGCCACGAATAAACTGAAGATAAGAGTGCCCCCTCATGTCCGATCTGTGAATCCCACCAAATCTTACGGCTCCTTAGCATTTAACTTT
>JAOWBP010004584.1:1218037-1243505 GCA_028571105.1 Tragopan temminckii
GGGGATCGTCTGTTTGCTAAAGGGACGTAGAGATTCTCCCAAGCTCTGAATGAATGCAGTTCCATCAGCTGTGCCCCTCCGGAGAACGCAGTGCCCGACCGCAGTACTGAGCAGCACAGCACTGAAGTGAAACACAACTGTCTGAGCCCACGTAAATGCCAACATGGCCCAAGCAGCACATTTTACTCAGGAACTATGCTGCCAATTAGGGTAGCGCCTTTACTAGTAACTTATTAAGCTGAGGTTTGACTTGAATCATTCCCTAGAATTAATAAATTTGGCTTGCTGCTTCTGCAGACATGCTGCCTTCCCATGGATTTAAACAGTTTATCAGTTTCAGCGGCTCACAGCGACAAAGTGGGCTGTCATGGCACACACCAGCCCGCCCCAGCACTGCAAAGCAGAGCACGCTGGGGTAACTGCCACGCAGGTAAATGGCAAAGCAGTGCAAATTAAAATAGCCTTTGCCTCTTGCTAATAAAATTAAAGCCTGCGATAATCAACACTTAGGGCACGCATCTCCGAACCGACTGTGTAATTCCAGGGGCTCGGTGGGGGCAGCCATCGGAAATCCCTGTAGGCGCTTTTCTAAAAACACCTCCTGTGAGCACAGCTAAAACAGGGAAAACAATTCAGGTGAAAAATTAAAAGGAAAACTCCAGAAAGCGCAGGTGAGACGCAGCTGCTTATCAGCCCAAAAGGGTGGGGAAGATAATTTATTGCTATAAAGTGGACTTCTGTTCTCTTACCTGTGAATGTTATCATTTTTGATAAGCGATATACGCGCATATTTTATATTTCTATGTTAAAAAAAAAAAACAACCGAAGTAAAATTATATCATAATAAAGGCTGGTAACGGCAAGGCCGGGTCGCCCGTGGAGGCAGGTGTGTGTGTTCATGAAACACTCCTTCTTCCCTGTCCCAAAGAGCTGCCATACAGCCTGGTCACGAGCTGAAGTTACTGTAAACATGGCCTTCTAAAGTCACCAAAAAAGTTCAGCACCCCTTGCAGGAACGATCAGCTTACACCATCTAATTTTTCTGTCTGACTAATACATTCAGTCAGATATCATTTCCTGCTCACAGACCGTTTCTCAACTCAACCCAGCTTTCTCCCTCTTCTCTTCTGGGCTCGCTCTTCAATCCCTCTGACCCATCTCTGCTCCGTTTCTCCATTGTGCTCTTTATCAAAGCGCTTCCCCTGAGCTTTTCCCCTACACAAAGCTGAACACCTTTACGGGTATCTCCAGTTCCCTTTGACCCAAACCATGAGAGCCCCATTCACTTTATATGCCAGAAAACCCCTTCCACAGCTACCGGGAACACCGAGCTTCCAGCCCATCTCAGGACCTGCCAGCAGCAGCTCGGTTACCCATCCGTGGGCAGGATGGTAAATCAGTGGCAGCCTCCAGAGATGGGGATGAGCAGAGTGCCCATGAGGGACAAACACACACCGTCTGTGTGTGATGGTGAGGAGCTGTGCTGTGCACCCACTGTCCATCCTGCTGCACTCTGGGGTAGAGAAAGGCAAGGAAGGGGCTAGCTTTAAGAGCATCGCCGAGCAGCATTGCACTCATCTGCTGCTGCCCACACATCTGTACTGTCCCCAGAGGGCAAGAGCGCCCGAAATATTTGAAGATGGGCAAAATGCAAACAACCCCAGCCCCCAACAAGAGGTGGCTCTGATCCAGACACCTGTCCCTTCTGCAAGTCTCAATTTGGCTTATTCTCAACGGGCCGGCTCAGGGAGGCTCGCTGCAGGAAATCTGCCCTGATCTCAGAGGGCTTTTACAGCTCCGTGGTCCCAACAGCTCTCAGAGCAGTGGGGTGGGTGAGCACGCTTTGCTCCCCGTGTCACGCGGCCTGAAGGAGAGGCTGTCCTACCAACCCGTATGCTGTGAGCCTGCAGCCCCTTGGATGATCCTGGCTGGAATGTCACTAGTCCCAGTAAAGCTCCCTGCAGACAGAAAGGGGAAATAGCTGTGCACTCTGTTCCACTCCTGCACCCAAACATGGTATCTGCGTCCAGGGAACAATGACTTAAAAAGGACTTCAAAAACAGGCATTATTTGTCATCTGGAAGGGCTATAAAAAGAAACACTTCTCAAGTAGTGAGTGTGAATACCATTACTTTACAGATTCAAGGGAAAAAAAGTTGATAACCTTGGGGAGACCCGACCTTCAAACGGGTTCAAATAACTTTGCCATGCTTTCCCTTCCTCTCTCCCACACAAGCACAAAATTACATACGTGCACGTGCTCCCACACATATATACTCCCACACGAATGCACGTTTGTAGGCATGCACGTGCCCCCCTCACACACAAAAAGCCTCCTGCATGTGCTTATACACAGATATTTCCATGCATTCACGTTTCCACACGTATTTCTGTACCCACTGTAGCACTCTCGTGCACATATACGTGTGCACAAACAGACATGCACTGCACAAACATATGCACACGTGTGCACACATCCAGATGACACACAAAACATAACATGCAAGCACAGTACTATAACTGCAAATGAAAAATCAGAGCTCTCAGCACTGAGTGTATTGGAATTTGTTTTGGAAAGGAATTCCAGTGTTTGTTTCATACCCAGAGTGTTTGAATCATCAAAATACAATCCCGTGAATTTACATAGTTAAAAATCAGACTACCTAAAAAGTAAAAGCCCTTACTTTTGCAGTTTCCTGTTCCTTTAAACTCAGCTTTCTAGGCAGCCTGGATCAGCAGAAGATCCTAACAACACCTTCCAAGAGGTGCACGCCTGCCCAGGACATTCACACCCAGAGCGGGGCTCTGCAGGACCTCACTGCTGCAGGTGAGCCCTCAAGCTGACACCAGGGCAGACCTATGGGGCTGGTGTCCCACCACTGCACATTTGTGGTTGGCCACCTCCATCTCCTCTGCATGTGCTGGGAGATCCTATGATCCTCCATCAGCCAGACCATGCAGTGAGCTTATCATCATGCACAGCACCAAAAGCAAGGAGCCCACATTTGCTACTGCAGTGCAGGAAGGAGGCAGGAGATTCACAACACAGGTAGATTTCCAAGGCTGGACTGTACGGCTGCCACTCTTTGTGGATATCACTCTGAATGGTTACCACTCTGTCACCTTTTGCCAGAAACAACTGGATCCACAACATGTGGATAGAAGACACAAAACGTATGTTTTGAAAATGAAATCTTCTATCAAGCACAGTATTATTTCACAGGTATGGGAACTGAGAAAAAGAATGGGGTAATGTTTTCCCTTGGACCATGAAGTAAAGAATGTGCCACTGCAGAGCAGGGTGAGGAACCAAGAAATCCTGTTTCCTAGATCCTGCTATAACCATTAGATAATACACAGCGTCCCTCCTTCCTAGGGAAAACAATGATTTCAGCCTTTCCGTAAAGGGTGAGTTTGGAGGAAGGTGGGGCTATGGTGGCTTTGCATTTGCTGCTGCATGGCACCCAGAGCTCCTCAGCTCCATGTAAAAGGGGAAGGGTGCAAGGCAGGGAGAACACAGCCCAGGACCAGGTGCTCAACTGCTTGTTGCTGCTCTCCCTGTGAGAAGAGAGGCCTTTGCTGGGTCAGACAGCAACTGCAGAACTTGGGCTAACAACGCAAAGCCCAGTCCCACCCCCTCCATCCACACCCAGAGGCCTCAGCTGCTGGCTCCCTGCAGCTGCTGCCCAGGCTCTGAGGAGCAACACAAAGCACAAATCTGCCTCTGGAGGGCTCCCAGCACAGGCTGCCGTGGGGCTGGGGCTGCTGCCATTGAAGTGCCCTGCTCTATCACACAGGGCTCTGCAAAATCACTGCGGCTCTACAAACCACGCTTGCTGTCCTGCAGAGCTGACACGATGCTGTTCCTGCACCCATGCTCTCTCTAGCAGTCACAGTGCAGTGTCTTCACTACACAACCGAAACCAGACAAGCCATCCAAAACCTGGTAAAGACTTTTCTGACCCCTGCTTTCCGTGGCAGCCATACACCTGTCCTTAGAGAACTGACTTGATTCCTCTTTAGTGGGTTTCGCAAAGGGAAGCAGGACAATCAGCAGGTTGGATGGAAGGAGAAGACACCAGAGCTGCTGCTGCTGGTTTGAAAGGTCTTCTCCTACCCTGAACTTTGACCAGAGATAATTGAGCTGCCGTAGAAACAAGGAGCAATGACAACTGTCATGTGAAAATTGTCTACGAGAAGAGCTGTCAGACTCTGAGAAGCTCTATGTGCTGGGAAGCAATGCGATGTGAAAATGTTCCTACTGGCCCAGACTTTAAGAGAAGGGTCTGCTGACTTGGAGTGAGAGCAAGAACACCCCATGGTCTGCATGACTGCTAGAAATACCTGTCTTGGTGAACTACTGCAAAGGCTGTTTCCACTTGTAAAACAATGAGATGATCCCTTGGAGCTGGTCTGGCTGTACAACTGGGAGCCCTTTTTGGCTGGGGAGCCGGCAGGAAAGGTCTGTGCCTCATTCAGCCTCAGAGTATTTTCAGCTTTAGAGCAGAAATGATATTAAGACCTTCACAGTTTGCTCCAAAGGATGTGACAAAAGGTCTCCAGAAATCTTGTGAATGGCCAGCGGTGTCATTGAGCACCGCCTGCCTCTGCTGGCATCAGGGATGTGATAAAAATCCTGCAGTGGAATGGTAGTGAAGCAGAAATTAAAAGAAAAAAAAAAAAACACTCTAGTGCCTGACATTCTTTTTAGGATGCCAATAAAAGATAATGTTACCTGTAAAATGTGCAAGCTGCTTCTAGCACTGTGCCTCCCTCCTCTCCTACGCCCTTCTTCTGAATTTGTGCGGCCCCTGCAGTGGGCAGAAATACTGGAGAAAAGAGCACGAGGGCAAGAATCCCACAGATCTGTATCTCTGTTTTTCTAACAGCCTGTCAAACATGGGCAGGTATGGGAAAAGATGGGGAGATCAGGCTGGGAGAAGAAACCACGGCCAGCACAGCAGAGTGGATCCACTGTGTCAAATTCAGCTCTGGGAGCTCCAGTGGGTTATTTCCCTGTGCAAACCACTTCAGCTCTTATGTAGTGTGAGGCAAGTTCAAGGACACGTGCTTTGATTTGGAAAAATTCCCGTTTGTCAGAGACAGAAAGAAACTTCAGTGAGGTGCTCGGAAAGTTTGGCTGCACCTATTTTTGCTTCCATTTCCCAGAGCTGTTGGGATGCTCCCACTATGGTATTACCATAGGTGATATAGATTAAATACAACTCTGTGCTGATTCGACGAATTTCATCAGAGGATCTCACAGAGTTTGCAAATTAATTAATTAAACTCTCACGGCACCCTACTGCTCGTATCACCATCTTATTTAGATGGCAGTGGCGGCACTAGGAGCGAGCTGCCTTGCTCTGGACCAGCCAGGAGGGCTGCAGAAAAGCTGGAAAAGCTCTCTGCAGGGCTGATGCGATCCCCCTTCCTCCTGGTGAGACCAATTCCCTCCCTGCCCATCATCACACGGGCTGAAGATATCTGTTGCAGCCCAAAACAACATGAAATAGTTCAGCAGAGGAGAAATTTTGTGGGAGGGTGCAGAATTGCTTTTGGGCAGCAGCCTCATTATTAGGAGGGGCACAGTGGGCAAACAGCAGGGGTTTACTCCTTGGTCTGAACTGCACATCTCATTCCTACAAGACTTTTCTAATTGGCAGAGGACACCTTGGACTTGAGCTCCGCTGCTTTCATCTGCTTTGCAGCGCCTCCAGTGAACAGGATTTATCTCAAAGAGGCATTTCCCTATGGGAGACTGCTGTGGTGCCTTTAAGATTTGGAGTGATGCCCTCTGAAAGGGAAGCAAGAATATTTCAGAGGGACTCTATCCTTCAGGAAAAAAGCCCAAACTGTGTCTTTCCAAGATGGGGTCAGCTCCTCAGCCCTTTATCTGGAAGCACTTACTACACAATTAATGGAAGGAACTCTCATCAAATGAGGGACAAATCATAAAATTAGGGAGATGGAAATTAGGCATGGACAAATGATCCAGGTGCAGGGGAGATTTATGGGGGAGGTTGTATTATAGCTAATGATTTCTGCTAATGATCCTCCAAAGTATAAAGTGGCACAGAGCCCACTCTCAATGGGACGAGAGAAAATCCTGTGTGCAGAGTGAAGGGCATTCCTCTCTGGAGGGGAAGCTGAACCCACAGCACAGCAGCCACGGCCGACTGCTCTCTGCTCTCTGCTGGCCCAGGGCCGCTGCCTGGGATGCTAGCTGGCCAAGGGGCTGAAGAACAGTGAGGACCCTCCTGCTGTCATGGAAGTCACCAAAAGCAGCACTTTTCCCTATACCTCTCCCTCAGCTGCTCCAAGAACATCCTCTCCCAGCTCACATTCTTTCCTCCAAGTAGCCTCTCAGCAGCACTGAACAGATGGAGGTTCCCTGCCATCCCATCAAACTCATTCAGACTCTGGAAGCTATCAGTGTGGAGAGGCCCTGCTCCTTCCCAGCTCTCCACTCCCCTAAAAGCAGCCTATCCCAGAGCGTAAATGATGGCAATGAAACAGGGCAGGTCAGGTGAAGAGCTGGCATTCACCGGGAAGGGTCTGCCTCATGGGCTAAGACATTTCATTATCTCCTTCATTTTCTCTCTGAGAATCCCTCCTACTGGCAGTTTTTCACCTTCCATCTGCAGAGCTCTGTCCAAGCCTGCAAGTCACTGCTCTGGCTCTAGCAGAACTCAGGTGAGCGTGTGCTCTTCACCAAGACTCAGCTGGCACACAGTGAGCTCCTTGCTTCCTACTCCAGCATTTCATCCCTACTTATTGCTCCTCTCACCTGCAGAGGCTGAGCCTCAGCCTGCAGCAGCTTTCCACATCACCAGAGCTCCTTGTGGCATTTACACCAGCGTGGGCTTGCCTAAACCAGCACTCCTCTCCTGTTCCTTGTACCAAACCCTTGCTGATGTCCTCTGCTATGTCATTCTCCAGCTCCCAGCAAAGTCTGGGTCCAGAAGAGCCATGAAGACCCTTTGTCATCTTTTGGGATGACGAGTGTAATCCCAAGAACTAGGGCTCTAGAACTGGGCTCTACACTTGGCTCTGCCCCCAGGCACGGCATCCCACCTCTTAGTGCCTCTGAGAAAATAATGATCATTGTGAAATGACCTCTTCCACACAAAGCTTTGATATCTGGGATAGCAACGAGGTTACTACCAGCTAATCCATGTGGAGGATGTTATTAATGATTTGTAACAATTGGACTCTTAGCAAGCAATTCAGCAACTATTTTCAGCCTCCAAGGTGGCATTATTCCAAACCTTAAGGATGTTTTTCACACGAAACAAAAATTATAGGATCTGAGTTTCTGGAAGAAAATATAGGATGAGAGAGTTGCAGGGGCTTGGAGCTCCTCGCCTACTGTAAGAAAGGGAAAAAAAAGGACAATTAAAGCCGTGCTGCCCTGCACTCCCCTGGGAGCCCATCCTGCCAGCTCCAGTGATTGGTGGTTCACACTATTACTTCACTGTTCTTGGAGTAATAAAAATTCCTGGTGAATTTCATTTGGAGCTCTGATCACGAATGGCACAATGATTCACAGAAATACGGGCAGGATCAGATGCCAAACAGCACCAAGTGAAATCTGCTGAGCTGGTGGGTTTGTGCATTGTACGTTGTTTTTTGTTGTTTTTTTTTTTTCTTGGCTTTTTTTTCCCTAAAGGAATTGGATCTATATTCTACAGGGAGAAGCTGAAAAAGAAAAATGAAGGAACAGGGGGAAACATGCAAGAGAAAAGAAAAAAGATTCAAGACTGTACAAGGCAGAGGACATGGAGGTGATGTTTCAGCTTCACTGAACACTGCAGAGCAGGAGGCGATGCGCTGGCTTAAGCCAGTACATCAGTAGACCTTGTCAGTGATTGAGGCTGGCAAGCAAGAGAGGCACGAAGGAGATACGCTGGGTCTTAGGGCACATGGCAGCACAGGAGGGCTGGAGATGGAAGGAGAGAGTTGTTCAATCCTTTCTGTCCCATCCCCCAATGAACCGCTCCAACCTCTGGCAGCAGAGGAGACTCTTCTCTGAAGGCTTCCCTGAGGCTTCTTTCTGTTGAGGCTCTGATGGGTCTGTCCTGCATTGTCATTAATTACAGTCAGGGTCCTAGCCTAGCCTGTAATTTGGTACATAGATTGTGCTTCAAAAGCCCTCCTGTACCCACAGCCTTTGAAGGAACAGTGCTTTCAGAAAGAGCAAGTAGAGCTTCAAGCTTTCCCCTCCTCCTGCTGGGAAGGATTCAATCAACACTGACTGCAATCACGAGCCACACACCTTAGAAAGAAAGTGTCTCAAGGAAAGGAAAAGACTGAAGATTAATGGACAATAAAAATGAAGAATATGATAAAGAAAATGCTCCCCAATATTATATTGGTGTCCTGTCTTCTCTCTCCCGTGTAATGTCACCCTTCTCCTTAAACCTTAAAGCCAAGATGCGGACTTTCCATGTAATCGTTTTCCTGTAGGAATTCTTGTTTCCTCTTTCCTTTTTTCCTTTCTCGCCATTAAGGAGGTGATGTTGAGCAGTTCTCACACAGCAGAGACCTCCATCACAACCACCACAACTACTGAGTACTCTTTTCTTACAGAAATATCATTTATGAAGACAAAAGGGACTACTGAGATCACCGAAAGGAGATTATCTGTGTAAAGGCCATCATGCTACATGCTGAGAACTAGCTCACACTTCAGGGCAATTCAGTCCTAGAGGCCTGTTATTGCTGATCCATTCTCTCCTGGGCCAGCTCCTTTAACATGCTCAAGCAAAGTTCGTATCTCAGTCATCACCTGATTTTGCCTTAGGGTAGAAGATGGACTACATACCTTCCTTCCTCCCAGGAGGTTTTCCTGTTCATTTCTATGAATATCATGCTGGAAAGCATTCCTTTGGGTCAAGCTCACATCCACCTTGAGCTTCTTTTAGAGAAAAATAGTGTACATACTAGCCCACTTGTTCAGCATTTTTCCTGCTGCGTTTCTATATTTTACTCCCTTTAGGGCAGTACAAGCTTTGACCATAGGAGCCTCCTCCTGCAGCCCTTACCAACACATTAGAGACCCTCTGAAATAAATGGCAGCGTAGCAGCCTGAGTCTGCTGGAAGCTGAGACCTCTCAGCTGTGGGTTACAAGTCTGTATACGTTGTGCAATTTGTACGTCCGTAGTGGTATTGATCACAGCATTTGTAATGTTTCTCCGTATACAAAGAGCAAACGGATGCTGTCAGTCAGAATAACATTCATTTTAGATTACATGAATGAACTAACCATAAGCCAAACCTCCATGAGACAGCTGTGTGTGTGAGGATGGCTCTCCCTGTCTTTCTCTTTCCTCTGGCATGCTACAAGGAAACTAACACAAAATAGTCCTTAAGAGCTAACAAAGTGCAAATAACGCTTAGCTCTTGTGTAGTGCTTTTCATTTGTGAATCTCCTGGTAAACTTCACTGCCCATGGTGCAGAAGCAGCTGGGCCACGGAGGGACACAGTCGTGTGCCTGAGGCTGCAAAGCAAGCATGGGAGCGGGTGGGAGTCTGCAGCATCCCCCACAGCCAGGTGGGAACCTCTGAGCCCGGCAGTCACACAGCCATGTGGGTGAGACCTGCTGGTGGCTCACACCAAAGGCCTTTCTCTTTGCATGCCTGCTTTTTAACTTCTTTGTCCTCCTGTCTGATTTTATTCCCAAGCCCAGATGGACATGATTACCACGATTACTCACACATCACTGTAAGGTGAAATACACAGCTTCACCCCACTGACTAAGAAAATAAATAGGACTCTCTCCCCACCACCCACACCCACTCCCACATCTCCTCCGAACTCGAAATAAAAAACCTGCAAAAAGATTCCCGATGGCTTTGTCAAGGAGGGGGGATGGTGAGGATTGGTACAGTATATAACATCTCAGCTCTCCCGGATCAGTCACGCTTCCTAATTCAATAAGGTGAGAAGGAGCATAATTTGATCATATTTGTTTTGCATCACTGCAAAAACAGAAAATGAGGGGCTGCAGAGCCGCACCAATTTACTTCATCCGACCTTGATTAAAAGAAAATTAATTGCCGCATCTCTCAGGATATCTCAGGCAGCAGCCAATGGCTCTCCAGAATGGCACAAAAAAAAGAAAAAAGAAAAAACAGGGAGCGAGGCACAGAGAATCTTTGCCCTTTCATCTCGTAGCACAACTGTCTTATTGGAAGCGTTGGCAGGAGGAGGGAGAAAACCAAGTGCTCAGGAAGGCATGGAGAAGAGAAGGCAACGCGAGTTTGCCAAGGTTTTCAGCCTAAATTTCCCTTCTGTGCTCAGCACACCACATACCTGACTGCTGGGACTGCAGCAGTCCCCCAAGGTCTGGCTTGGGAGGCCACAGAAGCGAAGCTGGGAGGTTCTGAAGGCAAGACGTGGCTCAGGGCAGCTGGAGCAGGGCGTGGAGGCTTTTCTTGCTGCACTTCCCCATTCACTCAGAGCCAGGTCTGTGCTAGGAATTATTTATGGTAAAGTCAATTAGGGCCGTGATTTTTTAACTGCATTTCTACGCTACCAAGAGCTATAGTGAAGCTGCAGTGATACAGGAATCAAAATGCTTTTACCAAGATAGCTGATTTCCCTCAAGAAACTAATTTAAGTCATGCCAAGCCAACAAAAGCACTCTTTGGCAGATCCAAGCTGTGTCTCTCTAGTACAATGCACTGACAGCAACACCAGCCAACACGTCCCACTGTCAATTAGGAGAGCCAGTAAGATGGTGTAATGAGCCTGGGTAGTCTTAAAGAAGGAAAGTGAGAAAGAGCCAACCTGGGGAGGTACCCAAAAAGGCTAGAGATCCCCCAGTGAGCTTTGGCCTTACTCCCTCCAAGTGAAGGAGGGAAACAAGCTGCCCAGGGTGCCACTGTAGTTGCTGGGCCAAGCGTGCCTCACTCTGTGTCTGCACAGTAAACAGAGATTGACCTCAATAGGCAGCAGATGGCCTTGTGAGAAGATCCCATGGTGATCCCAGCTGGAGAGGGGAGTCTTCTGAATGGTCATAAAGTCAGTGACTCCCTGAACCGCAGCTTAAGATACTTAGAAAAGTGAGGCCCAGAGGGAGAAGTGTCTGTGTTCAAAACAACATACATCTCTTTCTTGTTTGGTGCTTTGGGTTCAGCCGTCTGAGTCGCTGTTCAGGGGAGAGGGGTCTGTTCCCATTCTCAGACCTCACATGAAACTCTCACACAAAATTTCTGATGAGAAAAAATGGTGACAACTCCGGCTGATCCAGTGCAATTATCAGATCAGAAGCGCCTGCTGCAATCCCACTCAAATCTGTATTAAAAATTCATTTCAAGTGTTCCTTTTTTTTTTTTCTTTAGCTGCAAGTTGAAGAATTTACCCAGCAGTTTTATTAGGAAATAAAAAGGTACATTTTTCTAAGCAATGCACTGGAATTTAGATGGACCATAACTACGACTAGTGCTGGTGTCAGAAAGGATATGTCTGTCCTTGGCACCCAAATACCCATCCATCCTACTGCACACATTGCTGTATTAGCTATAACCCAAGCAAGGCTAAATCTTAGATTCTGAATACCTTAGAAACACAGAAGGGAGCTCCAAAGGTCACGTAGTGCAGGACCAACTGTAGCAACACCATCCTTGTTTGCCAGCCCACTCTTACACTCTTCCTTGGATGGAGATTGCACGACCTGCCCAGACAACCTATTCCAATGTGTAGCTGTTTTTATCATAGGAAAGTTTTTTTTTATAATGGCTAATTTGAATCTTGCTGCAATTTAATCCCATTATTTCTTACAATTGAATTCCCACTTCCTGGACTTCATCCCTTTCACATGAACATTTCTGCAAAAGTGTCAAAGTTTTCATAACCGAACATTTCCAAATTTCATCCTAATAAATGTCAGCCCAGAGCATGAGAAACAGGAGAGATGAGGTAAAAAGGAAACCAAACAGATCACTCCACAGACAGAAGACTTCTGTGCCACAGAAGAATCCCAAGTAAGAAACAAAGTTTTTAAATTATGTTTTTACAAAAACTTTAAATGAAAGGTTTGTTCTTTCCATGCCAACCCTACTGGAAGGCTGTAGCTCACTGAACTTCACAATCTGTTCTTTTGGAATGGATAATAAACTTTTTTTTTTAATTGCTTAGGAATTCTGGCTTAAGCATAACCTTTGGGCAGTCAGCAAGCCCATTCTGTAACCTGAAATCAAAGGAATGACTTGCTCCATGCAGGGATTTGCTGCATGCATGAAGTCAGATTTCACCCAGATTCACAGATGCGGTGTAGAACATGGGCCACAGCTAGGATAAATGAGTACAAAGAGCAAAACTGCAAGCAGATCTGAGTTTCTGAACACTTTGGGATGCAGAAATACAAGTGTTCTATCGGGCTATTTGACAGCAAACACAAGACATGATGAGGGTCTGCTTGATATCCCACTTACCCAAGCAGCAGCGTGCCAACAAGGAGAGCTTCCCAGCTGGGCTCCTACAGTCCCCCTCATGTTCTCCAGCCTACCAGAGAATTGGATTTCGCTCACAAAATGGTGGGAATCTGCTCATTTAAATGAACTGATCCTTTGGGTGCACGTATCGTGCAGGCTTTTGCAGAGAAAAGGACAGTTTTAAGCACGGGTTCTGCAGCATCTGAGTGGGCACTCAGCAGTGTGCAGTGCTGTGCAAACTTGAGTCACGGTGAGGCCGAAGGAGCTGTGCACCACAACTGTACACACGTGTTTGAAGAATCAGGGACCCAGGGAGCAGTGCAGGGAAACAAACACACTTTATATATGAAATCAAATTAACACTCTTTCAGTCACGCAGACAGTGGAGCCAACCAACCATGAGAGTTACAGTGGAATCAACTTAATTAGCACTCCTGTTTTTAACTGAGCAGTCCTTCTCCTCCAGAAAAACTCTGTAGGATTTAATGGAAACGGAGCTCCACAGAAATTTCCCTTTGTTCAAATGCGGTACAGTTCAGCTTTTGAATCGTTCCACAGATTGCTGTAGGAAAGACAGAACTCTGTACTGAGCAGACACAGTCCAACAACAGAACACACACAAACATGCAGAAGGTATGCAAGTATTTGTAGAGGCAAAGGCAACGTTTGTAAGCTATGGATCTGCAAGTTACCAAAGATCTCAGCATGTGGGCAACCAGGAACTAAGACAAGGCTTCTGCTCACTATTATAATTTGCAGAAGTGTGTGTGTAAAAGTGAATGAATTTATCATTACAATTGAGGGATGCACAAGCAACTTAAGATTATTTTAATAAAATATCTGTGCGCTTGCAGAAGTATTTGGAGCAGCATAAGCAAGGTAGGCACAGCCTCTATTTATCATGTGTTGTTCTGTGTGCAACATTTAAATGTACAGTTCTAACTCTTTAGGTGATACATACCAGGTCTAACTGCTTTTATTCTGAGTGTGCACAGAGCTTTGTATTTAAAAGATAACAAGCATGCATATGCAAATATGCACTGTGCATATGTTGCACGAATATTTGTGGGCTCTAGTGTGTGCATGCACATGTGTGCACATAAACATGTGTTTGTGGTGTAAGAGATGCAGTGGGGGGCTAACAGCATTGTGACCATATGTGCTCTGATATAGAACACGTGTCCCAGAAGAAACCATCCTGGTGTTCTTTCTCTGCTCTCCAAGGTTAAGTTAAATAAAACAAAGAAAGCAGTTTCCCTTCTCAATAATTCATGGCTTTCTTTAATAGCCCATCTTAAAAAGATACATAATTCCCCCCAATTTTCTGATACACTAATTACCCAGCTCTAAAACCAACGGTGTTCTGCATCTGACCTAAGTGATACATTATCTGGAAACCCCTTCTAGCCCAGACTGAGAACCATTTGCTTTCACCATACATCACTGTTGCTTTTGTTTTTCACGCTGTTTATCCCCATCTATCTCTTGAGCTCCAGACCCCGATCCCGTTAGCTGGAAGTCAACAGTACAATTCCAGGGGAGCACCAGAATTTGAGGAGCACCCAGATCTCCTTTTTCAGCTCTATTCCTTTCAACAGGAAAAGTCTTTGCTAAAGCAGCCAGCAACATATTGCACCGATACACTCATGAGCCCACATTCCCAAAGATCTTAAAGCACTCCAACAAACTACCCAGACAAGTATTTGCTAGCTCAGTAAATCTCAAATCGCTTTCCAAAAGAAGTTCATGTTACTAGCCTCATTTTACAGATGATGAAACTGAGGCAACTGGCATAAAACAACCTGACTTCTGCCAATGGGCAGGGGGCAGAAGGGAGGAAGCCCGTCACCACCCAGGCCTCCAGGCTCCACCAGCTTGGCCCTGCTGCCCACCACTGCCCTTTGAGCCATGCAGCTGTCCCTGTGGTGGAGCACAACTGCTGCTGCCCAGCCCACAGAACAGCCAGGCCAGAGCAGCCTGGAATAGGAAGCGAGGGAGCAGCCTCTTTGCAGCTGAGAGGGCCAGGAAAGTTTAAAGAGGTTGAATTCAGCTCCTCACGCTGAAATTTGCCCACCGCTCCTTGACTGTTATTACTGTGAAAAGTGCTACCAGATCCTCATCGTCAAACAGTAAGAAAATCTTTGGAAGAGCAGAATCCCCACTGCAGTGACTCAAGTTGGATACTAGGAAAGATTTCTGCTCTTTAAGAAGTGGTCAGCTGTTGGAGAAGCAGTGCAGTCGCTGTCCCTGGAGGCGCCCAAGAAATGTGGAGATGTGGCACTGAGGGACGTGGGTAGTGGGCATGGTGGGGATGGGTTGATGGTTGGATTAGGTCTTGGAGGTCTTTTCCAACCTTAATGAGTCTATGAGTCTCTATGATCCTGATACCGATTGAATGAGCAGCACCATTTCCACAGCTTCTTGTGGCATCAGAACAGAAGCTCTTGAAATTCTGCTCTCAGTTGTGGCTGCTAAGTACCTGAATATCTAACCCCACCAGGACAGAAGTGTAAGAGGGTACCTTTGTACACACGTGGTGTTGGAGCAACCTGTGTGAGCAGGAGCCACGAATGCAGCCAGTAAGTCGCGCTGATGTAAGCATGCCGTGCACTGCTGCAGTGTGGGCATGGCATGGTGCTGCATGACTGCATTCTGCCCCAGCTGAGGAGAGGCAGGGACTGAGTGCAGGGCATTCAGCACAAGAACAACAAAAAAAGACAAGCCCAAAACTAACATTTGCTGGCTGGCAGCTTATTCTTATTCTTTCATAGACTTGCCACCAGAAGGGGACAAAACCCATTTCTGTCTTCCCTGCACTTCTGTATGTGGGTGTGTGGGGCAGGGGAGGGATACGTGCTGGAGCTGCAGGGCACACATGTACCTTCGGTGCCCAATGGCCCAAACGCTGTAATGTGAATCCTCTATTTCCAAAGCACAATCTGTGTGCATTTGTGCATTCGGTAAGTGTGTGTCACAGCGTAGTAGGTGTAACCCTGTGTCTGCAGCAGTATTATATGTGCTTGTGAGTACAGTAGGTGTGGTGTATATGTACAGTACAGCATGTGTTTGGATTCTGGGAGTAGGGGATGTTTAGTAATTAAATCCCTTTTCATCCTTCTGCACCTGTCTCCTTCTGAAAACTGAGAGAACAGACGTCAACCGGGACAAGGGTTGGATTGAATACAGCCAATTCTGAAACATTTATTAGCTTGTGACACCACTCAATGGAGGAGAAGGAATGCTGGCTAATCCACCCAGCAAGTGCTCACTTGGTGGAGGGGCATTTTTCTACAGTGCCTCATTATATTTCAACTACTGTCCTCTTTGTCAAAAATGGAATGATTTTAATTTGTGTCTATATTTGTTTTCAAATGCTTTTGCTAGTAACCAGAGATTTCAGAGCACTGGGTTCTAGGCTTACCTCCTGGACACGCACAGCTTTCTGGACATGTTACAGAGCTGCAGAAGAGCTTCTGCTTTATGAGTGCATTTCCCTCACATTGCACTCTCTTACCTTCCACTCATACTCGTGACAGCCAGGCAAAGCACTGAACAGAGAGCAGACACCTTAAATTCCCTCCTTTTGTTGCATACACCTGCACATCTCTCTTAATTTGTAATGCAACACAGTGCTCCCCGCAGCACCCCAGACAAGTCTGGAAAGCCCAATGTAAGTAATCCCCACTGGAAATGGAACTTACCTGCTCTTTCTTCAGGCAACGGCAGGGCACTGGTCAATGCCTGACTGTACAGGAGTCAGCAAATTTGCTTGGATTAGTGACTTCAAATTGACTTTAGTGTCAAGAACAATTGTATATGGTTTAAGCCATGGAGATCCAGATGTTAAGTCTCCCTACATTGGGGAGTTCTTGCACTTGGGCTCCAGCCTGCTGTGCCCAGAGAAGCACAGCAGTTACAGAGCATCTTAACCCAGCAGACTGCTCCCAGTGAGCGCCAGAACAACTGCCACAGCCTGAGCTACCTGATGTATGTACAGACAGCATATGGCTGTGCAGCCCTGCATCTATCTGTGTATACGGCAGGCATCCATGTGTGCACTTACAGTCATATGCCTACATATAAGCTTGCCATTATTCTGGTTTGCTGCAGATGTCCACACCTTAATCTCTGAGAAATGATAATAATTTTTGAATGTAAACTACTCTGAGGGCATGACTTTACAGCAACACAGGAACCGTTCAAGCAGAGCAAAGATAAAGCCTGGCCCATTCAGCAGCATATAGAAACATTTGTTTTCTTTAAAATGGCAGCTCATTAGGTGTGCAGCTTATACCCATCCCTCCCAATGACACCACTGCTGGGCAGGGCTTGTCCCTTCTGAGACAGGGCTCAGGGCCCTGTGAGAGAAGTTCAGTCCAGAGGCTGTGCTTAGCTGAAGGGGAGGACTGGACTTTGAATTCTAGCAGAGAGCACAACCTGCCCACACCACAGGCAGTGTGTGGGGACGTCTGGGGAGCAGCTTCACCAGGGCAGAAAATATCCAGCGATCCCCAAGGAGCTCAGAATTAACCTTCTCTTTAGGATCTCTTGAGGATGCCAGCTAGATGCACAGGCTGCAAATCCCTGAGCAGGGATGGGGCTTAAAAAGTTTTCTTACCAGCACCGCACAAAAAGAATAAAAAAAGAAAAGGCAAGACTGACAACAAATCCCACTGTGTGAGGCTTATTCTGGATGGTTTTGGCATGATGCATCGTTGCAACTGTTGTATTTGAGCAGTAATTAGACGTGGCCCTGGGGGATGGCAAGTGCATTAGAAGGGACTGGGCTCACCATGAGCCAAATGGCTGCTCTTATTGTTCTCTGCAGGGTACTTAGGATATTCCTAGAACCCAGTCCTTCCATAATGCTGCAGAAAAGGGACTGCAGCATGAGACCTGCAGCGGCACCAACTCCCTACGTCTGATAAAACCTGCCCATGTTAGCACTTCCATGTGCTCCACACACTCATTTACCTGACCACATGGACACACACAGTTCACCACAGTGCAGCAGCCTGGCACTGCTCCTCCTTCCCAGCAACACGCTCACTCTTCTGCAAACTGTTTGTTATCTACACAACAACAGGTATACCTGAAAGCAATTTTCAGTGTCAAGGATGGACAGCGTGAGGCTTGAAAGCCAGAACACCTCATGACCATTGATTTTGTCATTATCTTTGCCTCCACACCCACTGATAATATTCAGTCATTTTTCCAATTGATCACATTGGGTTCCTTGTATCTATTGACTCCTAGTTGTGGAGTTATTCTCTTTGTCCTATAGTACACCGTCACACGAGCTTCCAAACAACACAGCGTGTATTGACTGTATCAGATATTCCCTGTCCCACCAATTGCACTGATTTCTTTCGCTGCACTGAGCATATTGGCCCTTCCTGTCTCATTTGCTATATTGGTTTCCTCAGCTGTACCAATTATATCAGTATTTTCCTGTCTCAGTGGTTACAGCCAATCACTTCTACAAGAATACCGAGATCCAGTTATCAATGATTATATTGGAACCAAAGTGACTGCTATGTCCTGCTGTCTCAGTGACCTCACAGCATCTTTTCACTGACCATCATACTGGCACATGGTATTCTGTATGATACAACAGTCTATACCAAAACTCACTTAGGCACTTCAAGTCATTTGGTTTCCTTTCAAACTTTCACATTTAATAAACAAACAATACCATGCAGTCGCAAGAACAAATAGAGAAAGAAATATTATTCCCCATAGGTGAATGCCTCTTGACCCTAATTCAGAATTTCTGTTCAGATCATATTGCAGCTAAATGGAGGGAACAGTGCCATTAGGACTCTCTTACAAAGATGGAAGACCCATCTGTGTCTTGACCTCAGCTCTGGAGGTGCTCGCTCACAGAAAGAAATTAATATCTCAGATGAGTTTCCCCTCCTCAGGACCCTAACATTTTGAAGAAAGATGAAAAGCAGTCAGTGTAATACACGCAGTACACCAGGAATTAGGAGAACAGGCTAATTTTAAGCAATTCCAGGCAAGTATGAGACTGTTCACAGTTCACAGCAATACCTGTCCCTGCTCTGCTCAGTGCTGCCAACCTGCCATTGACATACTGGCAAGACCTCCATTAGAAGTGAAGAGATTCTGGCTGGGCATCTCCCACTTGTGACAAAAGCCTCCTAAAAATCTGCCAGCCAGGCAGACCCAGCACCCAGAACCTACCAGAATCAATTCCAGGGTCAGTGCGTGGGACAGCCCAGGAATGTCATGCTGATGGAGGTCACGGTGAGAACTGTTCCACTCTGTGCCTCTCCCTCTAGCTTACATGGGCCACCTAAAAGGGACAGGAGTCCCCAGACTATGGCCGCACCATCCCTCCTTGCAGATGAGCCAGGCTCTGTTGAGTGTATCAGGGCCTATATACTACTTTCCAGAGTGCTTCCCCTTTAAGACGCGACTGTGCAGCCTTTATTTGCTTGTTGAAACTGTTCAGTTTTAGGACAGGGGGGGAGGTCACACCTGTTGTGGAACTTGATAGAAGGCTTATTTATAAACTTTCAGAGCTTGGGATTCTTGCAGAGCTGAATGCGCTGATGTCCGGAGGGGAAGGTCACCGAAATGCTTGTTTATAAAAGCAGCAGCAACTGGAAAAACCATAAAAGTCTGAAATGATGAAATTAACAAGCTATTTGATCAGGCGCATCGGCTATGTGCTCTGTAGTCAGCCAGAAAAGCCTCGCACGTAAGAGCCTGTCCTGCTGGCTGCTGCCCCGAAATTCTCCTTCAGAGAGGTGAATGCATTGCACCCGAAGAGGGCAAAAAATAATCAGCTGCTTACTACAGTCTACTTTTGGGTCCCTGGCTGGTCCAGTCTTAATTTGACCTTGCATGGAAAGGAGAAAGCCTACTCCGCACTTGGTATCACAGCTAATCCACCCTTTAGTTTCGCAGCTTCAAAGAGCTGCACCGCTTGTTAACACGCAGTGTTCTTTTAGCCAGGACTCAGTCACACCCCAAAAATCTGCCACTGTTTGGGGGGTGCCGGTGACTGCTGTCTTCAGAAACACTTCTGGATTTCTGCAAAAATGTTGCATGAAGGGTGTTGGATCTGTTTGTTTGTTTATGTCGCTGTCTGAAAAAGCATTTAAAATATTGCAGTTGGGAGAGAAGGGGAATTAAAAACTTCTCTGGGGTTCTAGCTTTATTTCTATTCTCGTTCCAGAGTAAAGCAAATGTTAAAGATCTCCTTTTCTCCTCTTTCTTCTTAGTTATCTGTATATGTCAGAATCCTGGTTTAACGAAAGCTTCATTTTCACTTGGTGACTGATGGCTGAACAGGTGGCTTCTGAGTTCGCAAGTGTCAGATGAACAAGCAGTTTAGAAATGGACAATTTGCAGCTCACTTTCTCTTGCTGACGGCCCTTTTTCTGTTGACAGATTCTTGCCCCTTCCAGCCAAACCATGTACACAGAATCTGCCCTCCACCCCCCGGCGAAAAAAGCTTCAAGGGAAAAAAAAACACTGAGAGAGGAAAGAAGATGGGCTCTTGGGAACTCCTTGCCATAAAATGAAAGAACTTCACACTTGAAGGCGTGCTTGCCAGCTGCTTGGGTGTAATTTATAAGAAGGTCAGGATTTTGTGCTTCGTTTTCTTTCCTGGAAAGCTTGTTTGCGTGATTGGATTTTTCTGTGTTAGGTGATGGGATGCCAGAACCAGCCCCAGTGACTGACCGCAGCACATGGGAAGTTTGTTCATATTTCAGAGCCACCAAACCCTCCCCACAAACCTCCTACCTGGCCGCAGCTGGCCAGCATCCTATGAGAAATATGGCCAAGCAGGGGATTCCGACAGGTGAACCCATAGCTGCTCCCCTGCCTCTTTGTGATGAAGTCCCTCAGTTATTCTCATAGGGTTGTACATAGGAAGCTCATGCAAAGCACAGGCATCCCGTTCCCACCACGCTCCCAGCGCTGTGACCCAGGGACCCAGACCTGGTGGGAGCGAGCAGAGCTGGCCTTGCCACCAGCCTGTCACAGAGTCCTGCTGAGGCCAAGGGGGAGCCTACCATGGGAACGTGGATAGGGTGTGAAGGTCCCTCAGTGCTGCCCAAGCTGGCTAGAGGCCCTCCTGCCATATCTCGACATCAGCAGGGCCTCACCAAACGCTGTATTTCATTAATTAATTCACATACCAGAATCAAGATAGCCTTGTTTTGTAACTTGCATCTTAAAAGTATGGATTTACCTAAGGTAGCAGTCACTTTCCTAATGTTTGGCTATGGGCAAGTAACTTAAGAGCTGTTTTTGACAGGATCTTAGAGGCTCTTGGTACCAATTTTTCAAAAGGATTTAGATGCCTCTGAAAGATAAGTGCCCAGAGGGGTCTTAAAATTTTCAAGGCAGGCTACATTAAAATCAGCTGGATTTACGTGCCTATCTTAAACAGTTTTGATAATCTACGAGGTGCCTATCAGAATGTTCAGATAAAGAGAGCACTTTGAAAGTCTGACACTTATGGACTCGAGGAATTGTAATCTAGAGAACACATCTCTGACTTTCAGGCACATTTAAACTCCTAAGGCTCTCTCAGAAATGAAACTTAGGATCCTAAGTCACTTAAGTGCTTAAAAAATGTTGCTCTGTGTCTGTACGAGCTGGATGAGGACAGATGAGTGGGGAAGGATTAGATGCATGCATCTGTCTTTCCGTGGAGCTCTCATAACACTCGAGCGTCTGTGCATATGGGTAAAGGTGGATTGATGAGTGCATGACCATATGCATGAGTGTGTAATACGGCCGATTGGATGGGACAGGGAGGAACAAAAATTGGGTGGAAGTGACAGGTGATTACATGGATAAATAACATCATCTTGCTGAACATTTATTTAGTGCTTTTCATCCAAAGGTACCCTTAAGTGCTTTACAAACTGTTATGGATATAAGAATGACTTCACCAGCCACAGCAGCTCTTTAAGAGTACACAGCCAAATTATATGATCAAGTTATGACCAGAAATGAAGAGTATCAAGTCCTGCTGAAATTGCCTAGAATTTTTGGCCATCAGCCATTTAGGACTCAGTCAATATTCCCAGGTCTGAGTTGTTGCACTGGGAGAAAGTGGTATGGAAAGCTAACCAAGACAAATGGGAAGGACTTGGTTTTTGAGGCCACTTGAAAAGAAGCTCTGACAACAGCAGGAGCTGGGGAAACTGGTTCAGCATTAATGCAGGGAGGAGAGGGAACTACCACTGCCTCCATGGGTGGCAAAAGGGAAGCCGGGGTGGGAGATGGCTGTACGGTATGTTAAATGGGAACAAAGAGAGAGGAGTTTGTTTGAAATAAAGCGTCACAAAAAGAAAAGGAGCAGATTGGAAATGGATGAGAGACCCGAGGGAGAGGGATAGTTCACACCTGGGAGGTTTCCACCACTGTCTGAAGCTCCAGCCCACGTTCTCCCTGGGTGGAGATCCCATCTCTCCCCACATTAGCTAACTTAGGCTCTTTCTCTGGGCAGCACACGCACTCCAAACAAGGCAATTGGTGCCAGCTGCTTTCTTGCCAAACAGTGGAGTTAAAAGCTGTACAAAGTCATAGACAGTAAACAATGAAACAGAAACGACAACAGCAGCTTCTCCTGCTGCCTCCACCTCTGCTTCTTCCCTGACTCTTTCACACCCTTTCCTCCCTCTGTCTGCCAAAGGGATGAAAAGATGATTGAATCCATACTCTGTGGCACAGCCTGGGGAGAAGCAGCTGCCCAGTATATGAATTTATTTCAGTACAGTGGATGAATAAAGACTACTATTAGAATACAACCTCAAACTGCTGGGCACCGAGCAAACAGAGAACATGTGCTCATCTTCTCTTTTACTCTTCTAGCTGCATTTCCTCTATCCACAGCACCAGTATCTCATTCAAGTTTAATGCTAGTGAGGTAGTGTCAGGAAAGAGTAGTGTTTTTGTACACTAACCTGTACAGAAGCCTTCTCCACCAGGAGGAGGATTTTTGGAAACGCTGTCATTACAATGTATATTTTCCTCATCATCTTGAAAAGACAGAGACCTGCTGAGCAGATCGTGCAAGGAGCCAGCTCTATCCTACAGGCATAATGAAGAAAATCCTACAGTCATGGTAAAAGAGTGCTGGTTCTTCAATGCAGGGAGATCTGTCCTTGGGTAAGGACTTGACTTTGGGGATTGAGGCAGTGGAAGACGAGTGCCTTACAGAACTGTTGGCAGCAATGCACATTGCCAGTATCAGATGAAATCCACTGATCTCTGCACTGTTCTCTTCCCTTTACCACTCCTGCAGCACTGCTGCTGCTTGCTCGATCTCTGCCCGCACCAAGATGCTGCTGTGGGAAGTAGTGCCTATTGAACTTTATTGAGACAAAGATTCATCCAGTGCAACTGTACAGCAAGAGCCCAGGCATACAGATGGTTACTCTGACAAAACGATACTCCTGGTGGTAGAGTTTATTTCCTTGGAGGATGGGGTATAAGCTGCACTGGCTCATGTGCTCACAGGCCTGATAAGTGAGGTCAGAGAGGGGAGGCTCCCAGGGCACAGCTGCACGGATATACTCCAATCAGCCCTTGCTATCCACAAGCTTAGCTTCAAAACTATTCACATTTAGTACAGCTCTCACTAGGTCTCATAACTGGATCGCACCAACATAAACAACTAGAAGTCCATGCTAAGATGTATTTAAAACAGGGAAGGAGGACGATCTCATTTTTAAAGCAGTGAGCTGTGAGCAGGAGCTGCAGCTTCATTTCCTAGCCCTGCCAAGCCTTCATGCTTAGCCTGGACAAGCCACTGCCTCAGCCTTCAGTGGTAGGTCAGAGGAGCAGAGAACTGGCTACTAATGGCTATCAGCTGCCATAGAACACGGGGTATGGCCTTGGAAAGACTGCTAGGAAATCATGTTCTGCCATGCTCACCTGTTTGGGTATTTGCTGGGTCTCTGGAGAGCACCAAGTTTCTTCCGCTTGAGCTTCTGAGGGTGCTGGTGAGCATCCCATGGTGCCCAACTGAGTTTCTGTGTGGCTCTGGTTTTGTTTACAAGTCACAAATGCTTTTCTCTGTCTCTGGGATGACTACATCAGCAGGAATGGGCCCTTCCCCTCTCTGAGTTTGCTTTCATTGCTCAGTAGGTACTCCTTTTGTGCACAAACACTCTTTGATATGGTGCTTCTGCCATAGTCTGGATTGTTGATGTTTGCAAGCAGAATTCACTCTCCTTGTGAGGAAACAAATGTCCCGTGCCTTTCTGCGTCTGTCAGGAAGTGAAACTGGCTCAGCGTTCTTCCGAGCGTCCTGCCCTGAATTTCTGAACAACTAGGAGTCAGTGGAGGACCTTCCCATGTTCTAAGCACGTTCTATGGTACCTGAGCATCTGTACTTCTCTCTGCTGTTTCACTAACCTTGTGCCACACTGAGAACGGTGGAGGTCCACAGTGCCTTACACAAGAAGTGTCTGCATTTGTGTTCGTGTCATCACATTTTTACAACTGCGTATCACTATGTCTGACAGCACATGTATGTGCACCTCTTTAACTGTATTTGTGCTCACCTTTTTTTTGGCTTTGTGTGAGATTCTGTGAACATATCCTTTTCCATGCTTTTTCACACAGAAGTGCATCTTTTTTCTGGGTAAGTACATCAATGTAAGAAGTGTCCTTTTGATGTTCATCTTGCTCTTCATGTGTTCCCTTGTACTCGTGCTGGAGTGCTCACGCAGGCGTCTTTCAGCATAGTTGTGCCTCGATATTTGTTCTGAGCTGTGTGTCTTTTCCTGTCCATTTAATTCACTGGCTCTGTCTGCGTGCTTCTCTCTGTATTTTCCTGCTGCTTCCCCCATGCCATTACCTGGGTTTGTGCATGTATGTACCTCCCAGTGTTTATTGTCCAAGGGTTGTTTTTTTGATGGGGTGGGTAGTGGTGAAATTGTTTGTCGTTTTGCTTTGTATTTCTTTATGTTTTCCCTATGTTTGCATAAAGTAGATGCAGACTACAATTTGGCGATGAATTCTATGAATACTAATCTTAGGCTACCCTTGACCCCGAGGTCAGCTAAAGATCAAAAACAAACCATTTAATATTTTCCTTTTGCAGATCAATAGAAGCATAAATTCACTCTCAATGACAACCATAATTTCAAACAGATCTATAGGAGGCATGCATGCATTTCCAGGAGGAGCCACTCACGCGCCTGTTGGGGAGCGCAAGAAAAAGAGTTTCTGTGTTGTTGTGCGGTTGGTTTGTTGGTTTTGTGTGTGTGTGTTGTTGGTTTTTTTTTTTTACCATTGAATCTCTTTTGCCCTTTTTTTTTTATTGCTCTGAAATGCTATTTTCAGCAGCTGCTGTCATATAAATATCTCTTGTTTTTCTTCTCCTCTTTCCCTCCTGGTGAAAAGGGCAGGGGACCTATTGAAAATTCTGCTTTATCTCTTTCAGGAGAGTTCAAGTGCGGGTCGAACAATCGATTCCTCCTCCTTTTCTTTTTTAAGTTTCCTGTCGTTCTTTTGCCCAGATCAGCACTGAAGGAAAATAGGAAGGGCAGCCTGGAGTGTGCACGTCTCTACAGCCAGAGCCAGAACGCACACGAGTGTGTCTGTGTGAGGATGTTATACGTACACAAACACACACACACGTGCACACACACACACACGTATGTTTGGTCCTGCCTGTCTGTGTGCACCAAACACTGCAGCGTTCTTCCAAGTATTTCAGACACGGGAATAAAGCTGGGAAGTGGGAAAAGTTTGGAAGCAGTGCTCGGTTCTAAGCTGGAATATTAACCCTTCCCAACGTTCTCCTCCAGGAATTGCAAAAGCTTTTAAGGAAATGCTGTAAGATCCCAGACAGTTCCTACAATTTTCCACGTGGGGGAAAAGAGGGTTATTCTGCGAGCGGCATTGTTCCAGCACCATAAATTCAGCTGATTATCCACAAACCTTAAGGCTGCGTTTAGTCTCATAAAGGTACTTTTCCAACATTTTCACCCAAGCAGAGTGGTGGGAGGGGACCAGGAATGG
>JAOWBP010004584.1:1246241-1257893 GCA_028571105.1 Tragopan temminckii
CCGATCTAGCACCCACTGCCAATCCCCCCTTAGAACCCCCAGCCCCGCTCCCCGGAGCAGCACTCACTGCCCTCCTTGAGGCTCCAGCCTTCATTTCTCAACTCAAGGCAAACAGACCAACTGCTCGTGTTCCACGGTTGCCTTTCATCCGGCACTGGGAAACGTCCCCTAATTCTCAGCTCCGAGCTGCGGTGCAGACAAGTTTTATTACCTCCATCGTACAGACGCAAAAACTAAGGTAAAGACTGAGGACCACAGCCTGAATGCAGCAGCTCTCAGCGTAAATCTGAAGAGCATATGTTGTATGGCAGTGCTCTAGCTCTCAGCTGGGACCTGCAGATGTGGCTCTGCTCTGCGGTCACTTAACTGGGATCCCGGTTACCTGACTGGGATTGCATCCTGCAGCCTGAGGCCCCGCAGCAGCAGCTCCATTCTGCTCAGCACCGCCTTCGAGAAGAGTCACAGCATCATAGAATCAGTGAGGTTGGAGAAGCCCACTAAGACCATCTAGTCCAACCATCAACCACCAGCCCAGGGTTGGCTGAGCAAACTCAGCATGAAGAAAGGCTGCTGAGGATGCAAATGCAATGCAGGGAATCCACTTTCCCAGCACCAAGGAAAATCATTTTTGGATTTTTTTCACCTAACACAGTAGCACGTCAGGGATGTTGGCCGTTACCAACAGAAAGGCAAGACTTGGGGAAGACACAGCTGGGAAGCACAGCATCACCAGCACAGGGAGAGCTGCACGCAGTGACAACAGCTGAGCTTTTCCTTCTCACGTGCTGAAGGCTGCCCACCTCCCCCCACACACCGCAGCCAGTGCCTGCCCCATGGGTGACACCTCAACAGTGGAAAGCAGTGCCTAAGCAAGCTGCACCAAGCACCGTGTGCCATCTTCTAGCCTTCTGGCCGAGGGAAAACTCAGCAGCCCTTCATCCCAGATGTTCCAGTGCTATGGGACCACTGCAACACCGCACACAGGCAAGGAGGAGGAAAGGGCAATTTGAGAAGGCACCAGGCAGCACCTTGAGAAGAGCCCTCAGGGTATCCAGAGCAAGCACCTATGGGCCAGCTGCAAGCTCCCTGCTGGACACAGCTCTGCCTGAACCCATCTTATTCCACACAGCACAAGGCCATGTTAATTTCTAGTGCCTTCCTACACCTCTTAGGCAGCTGTCCCATGATTCCCAATTCTCCCTGTGAAAGAACACCACTGCAGGAGATACAGCAGAGATTTCAGACCAACAAGAAGCTGCTCAAAATCTTCCCGTGACTGAGAGGTCCATTTCCTAGCACTTCATGGTATTCTGGAGTCTTCTTGGCAGCATCCCTGACAGCTGCCTCCAAAGTCATCTTCCTTTTCTCATCAACAAAACCTTCTGTTTCCGTTTTTCAATCCACAACTTGCATGTCTGTGCTCTAAACAGCTCAACTGACCCTCTGGAGCACACATTCTTCATCCTCCTATTCATCCTTCAGGATGGCTGGAAGGGAAGGACCATGCAAAGCATCAGCCAACTGCACAACCCTACACCAAGTGATAAGTGCCCCCCTGGAAAGGACAAACGTGTCCCCAGGAAACCCTTCTTCCATCCACCTTGCAGAAGGCAGCACACAAAGGCCCCAGTGCAAACAAAATTATCACCAGACACCTGATCAAAACAAAAACCTCAAACAATAACGAGTAGGAAGAAGAAAGCTGCCCAGGAACGCGGGGCTGAGGTCGGTTTCAGCTGCTCTTCTGCTCCTTTTTTCTGTTCTCTTCCCCCTGCTCCCCTGAACAAAAGGAAGTTTGTTGTCAGGCTCAAACATTTCCTGGGCCTTGTCTGAGTTCCACCTTGTTTTCTTTTTTTCTCCCCACCCTGTACAAATAAAGCAAAAACCAACTGGCACCACCTGTGATGAAAGGACAACTAAATGCAGAATTTTATCTTTTCATTCTTTTCTCCCCCCTCCTTTTTTTTTTTTTTTACCCTTTTTCTTGGCCAGGAATTTTGGGCAAAGGACAAAAGGTATTGTTGGGTAAGCATAATTCCAGCAGCTGAGTCACGCTAAGATACTGAAGCGCTGGCGGCCGATGGGGTAAAGGAAGCCAAGCTGCTGCTTCGCTAAATGCAATGAAAATGCCAGTACTGCTGCCAGCCCCGCCAGCCCAGAGCATGAGGGGCAACAGCAGAAAATCAAATAAAACCCTGGTACAAATCTCATCACCTAAGAAATCTTCTGATGAAAGACCGTAACACAGAGGAGGGCGGACACGCTCCTCCCTGCAGACTGCAGAGGTTGGAGAGGTCACCGTAAAGACAGTTACGATCCTTATTTCTGACAAGAGAAGGTCCCCATGCCCCCAGGACCACCCCACACACCCAGACCTGCACAGCCCAGGGCAGGAGCTGGCACGGCTGCAGGCACTGCTGGCACTGACCATCCGCACACTGCACAGGGCCCCAAGCAGGCACTTGCTCAGAGCCCGTTCAAAAGCACGCTGCAGACCCTGCAACTCAATGGTACATTTGGGGGAGCTGGAGAGCTGCTGTTTGTTTATTTTATGATGCACTTTGGTCTCTCTCAGTTGCGCTGTTATCCTACACCTGTTCGCTCCCCTTTCTCTGGGCTGATAACAGACACACGTTGTGCAGAATGGGAGCCTGGCCGGCTCCTTTTGTTTTTAATGAGACACGTGCATTTGGTTCCAGACTATCAATGCTCAGGGTCAGGGAAGAGGCAGAAAGCTTCCCTGAGCTCAGCTCCACGTGGAGCAAGGTCCTCAGGTGAGTCCCCAGAGTCCAGGTGTGGGCCAACCCTCTCCACCATCTCCCTTTGGGACCGTGTTTGTCGCACTGCTGCTTCACTTCTAAAGCAGCCCTGGCTTCTTTCAACAGCTCTGGCATCATTTCATGGCAGACCCCATGACACACGGAGGCGGCTGAGAACAAGGAACCATGCTTTTCCAGGAACAGAGAATCCAGAATTTCTGGTTTATACATTTTCCCATCTGGATTTGTTTTGCTGTTCATAGGGTAGATCACCAGAGATAAGAAAAGAAACGTAAAGAAATATCAGCGCAGTGGCAGCCCCAGCGGGCACAGATGAATTTCTTGCGTGTCACAATCTCCTGTTTGGGCAGAAATTTGAATGCGTTTTCCAGCAGCAACACTGATAACCTGGCATCACCCCCAGGGCTGTTTCAGCACGGCTCTGCCCACGGGTTCTGCAGAGTAGGAGCGGAGCAGCTCGGACATGCCCGCTCTCAGGACGGTCTGCATGGAGACGTGGTAACTTCTCTGCCATTCGTGCGGCAAAAGTCAAAACTGGTCGAAACGCTGTAGGACAAAACTCATTAGGAGAGCCTAGAGATTAGCAGTTTGTTACACGACACTGCTGGAATAAAAGAGCGTGCTGGGAAGATCCCGTGTGGCACAGGAAGCAGTGAGCAGGTCAGCCCACGGAACAGAGCGCAGCGCTTCATCTCCGCTTCGTGGCCCAGAGCCCAGGGAGGAAACCCCAGGGATGGCAGCCACTGGCCCAGCACTGCCCCTGGCCTCACCCCGCTGCCCACCGCTCACTGCAGATCAAGGTTTGGGCAGTGAAAGCAGCAGAGGAGCACGGCCGAGGAGCAGCAACACTGCGTGCGCTGGTCCTCCCTGCCAGCCCGAAGCAGGCAGCTGAATTTACACAGCAAGGACAACGCGGCGCAGGCAGCGCAGCGGCTGTCAGCTGGGAGCCTCCGCACGCTGAGCTCCCGGTTAAATGTTTTCATCAAAACCAGAGCGAGAAAGTGCAGAGCAAACACAGCCAATTAGAGGCTGGGATGAAGCCTCTGCCAGCAGAGCTTCCAGAGGGGCATGAGTCACCTTAACCCTTTGGGAGCCGGAGCAGTGCAGCTCCGTGGGGGAGAGGAGAAAGATGGAGAGGAACCCTCTGTGCACCTTCCATTCGCATCTCCTTGAGCTCATCTGGGCGTAGGAAGTGTCGTTCCGAGACAAAAGGATTTGTCTTGGACAAAATGCTTCCCCACCAAAACCACGGTGACACACATCCCTGGTAGGTACAGTGCACTTCCCCAGGCTGCCTCTGCCCAGCTGCTGTGAACTGCCCGATTCCTTAACATTTAAGAGGTTATCAAAATTTAATTGTGTTATTGGGCTAAATTCCCTTTCAAATTATGAAGCAAATAACATGCTTCTGTTTGCAGAGGGATTCCGTGCCGACAAGCCAAAAGTTCAACTCTCTAGGAGCATCCAACATTGCAACACCAGAGGTGCTCAGAGCTCGGAGCCTTCTGCAGCAACAACCCCAAGCCAGAGCCAGGCTGCCGCTCGCAGTCGCTCACACCAACACCCTCTCCTCCAGGTCGCACATGTACCAAATTCTGCACAGCTCTGCACAGCTGCTGCAGCCGCAATGGGCTTCTGCATGGGCTGCAGGGCTTTCCCCAGCCACGCTCCTCGTCTTGCGCTGAGCCATCCGCCCGATGCACGGGAGCTAAATCAGAGAGGACAAATTAACACAGCAGCTTCTGGCAGCAAGAGCCCTTCCACACAGGGACAGCTGGAGCACGCCCGGTGCAGCCCAGCGCCATGCAGTTCCACGTCCATAGCTGGGCCCCCTGAAGTTGGGCATTTCAGGCATACCATGGCCACTGGAGCAGACGGCTTCAGATCCTGCTGAGCCAGCTTGTGGCTGCATTCAAAACTGAGTAAATTCACAGCTGTAAGCTGGGAGTTTATACAACCCGTAACTTGTTAGGGATGGCTGACCAAGCCAGAACGATCGCTCCCCAGCCGACGGGGCTCTTATTGGTTAGACCTCTGAGCGCCTGGCAGGTTTTATTATTTTTCTTTCCCTTTTGTTTTTGCATTACGAGGCGGGTGGGGGGGAAGGCAGGAAACATCTATTTTTGTTCCTTTCCTCATCAAAGACAAATTGCAACGGAACCTCAGGCTCAGCCCACTGCGGACTCCCCAGCACACCAGTGACCAGCTCTGGGGACAGGGCCGTTGCATTTTCCTTGCTCCGTGCAGTGCTGCCGTGTGAACAGCTCCAAAGCACTCACTGAAATATCACCAGGCTGCTATCGCTGCTGGCACCCCAGCACATGTGGGCTGCACTGCACTCAGTGCACGAAGCACAGCGCCCTGCACAGACCTCCCTGGGCTCTCTGCAGCTGGAGCCTCCGCACAGGACCTACCAGCAGCAGTGCGTGCAGCACGACCCTGATGGGAACAAGCCAGCACCACGCACTGTGCTGCAGCGTGTGCTGTCTGCTCAGGGGAAAGCATGGGGCTTGCCCGCATCTGACAGCCTCAGCCTAAAACCCTTTTTATCACAGCACGGTCCCAGTTCTCACCCAAATGGACTTTTTAGCAAGAATCCCAAACACGATGGGCTGGGCTGGATGAAGGGCCGGGGGCTCTCCTGGCATTCTGTGAGCACATCCCAGGCAAGGACGGCCCCGCAGTGCCAGAGATGTGTCTGGCCACCATGTAGGAAAACGAAATGAATGGGAATCCGTAGTGAAGTCTTAAATGGGGAACTGGGAAAGGAGAAATTTCCCTTCTCCCTGCTCTGCAAGCAGGGATCACACTGCCTGCTGCCGCTCCCACAGGTTAGAATACTTAAGTCCTCCAAGGTGCAGCTTAATTTTCTTTTTTAAAAAAGAAAAGTGTCAGTCTAATTAGATAAATCCTCCTAGCACGTGGCCCGGAGTTCGTCATGGAAATTAACCTCCTTGAAAGATCACAGTGACTGAAATAAGAAACTGTGTGTTTTGGCATAGTGCAGTGAAATGGGAGATGCAGGCTGCATTTCATACACCTTCCTTTCATACACCGTCCGCGTTTCATATCTGCCCTACTGGCCCTTCGCTCGGCACCAACACTTTATCTCCAAACGCCTGTTTGCAAATCGCTGCTGAGAGGTTGCAGTAACCCCTGGGAGAGATTCTGCTGGCTCACCAGTGTGAAAGGACACTGCTCCCGGTGTGAAGCTGGGCTGCTGGAGGAGAGCAGCCTCCGGGAGGACGCTCTGCAAACAGTGGCACCTGGAGCGGTGCTGCCAACCCAGTGCCTGCTGCACACAGTGCGATGCTGCACAGTTTGGGGCCGGGCTGGAGATAGCTGGGAACAGAACTGGGCTGCTCTGTGCCATCGGGAAATGCTGCTCTCTCCCATCCCAGCAGCACTCAGCTTTTTTTCCACATCCATTTCCACCCTGCGTGGCACCGCACAATGCTTTTAGAACGCAGCCCAACCAGGACCCTTCCCAAGACCCAAATACTCCTTCCACACCGAGGGGTGCTCAAGCACGTTGCCCTTTGAGGTCAGTGCCCAAAACCTCTTTAAAAGCCACAGTGCCCACCACCCCCCTCCCTCCATGCCTGGGTTCTGGCACATTCCATGCCCCACTGCTCCCAGCCCTGGGCTCAGCCCCACGCAGGCAGAAGGATCCGGAGCAGCCTCAGAGACCCACTCCGAGGTGACTTCTTGCATTGTCATCGAGATGACAGGCCCTGTGGCTCCCAGTCTGGAAGCAACCTATTTTATTTCCAAACAGCGTCACCGGTGGCGGAACGAAAATAGGAGAGAAAACCCTCTGCACTCCCAGCACAGGGCTGAGGAACCAGGATGAACTCAGCCCTAATGCAGTTTCTCAGTGGTTCACTGCCAAGCCCCGCAGTTCTATTAGTAATAACTTAATACCTAATAATATTGCCAATGTAACACTTAACCTTGAAGCCAAGCACCCGGACCCAGAAAATCGGCATTTAGCAAGGCTTCCATTCACTGTATTCGGCTTCTCCTTCATGCCAGCTGATCGCAGCCCCTTCCCACCCGCTCCGAGGGGCGCGGAGCCTCGTAAGAAAGGTAACGCTTAATGCCGGCCGGGAGCCACGGGCCGAGCACGCTGCGGGAGGAGAACGCCCCACGTGCCGGGGGTGGACCCGGGGAGGCAGAGAGCAGCCGCCGGGCGTGCGGCTCGACGGCCGAGAATCCACCGCGCGGCCCGAAGGCATCTCCGCGTTTTGCCGGCAGCCTGAGTTGGAAGCGGGAGCCCACCGGCAGCCGGAGCGAGCGGAGCCTCGAACGCAGCCACCTAGTGTCCGCCCGAGCCCGCGGGATGCGGGGCGCCGAGCCGGAGGGATGCGGGGCGCGGAGCCGCACGGCACGGGCAGCGGGTGCGGAGCCGGGCAGCGCTGAGTCGTAGGAGCGCGGTGCGAGCGGCCCCGTGCCCCCCGCCAAACGCCAGCGCGGCCCACGGAGGTCTGCTCCGAACTTGCGGGCAACTTTCCCATCCCAGGCCCCGCAGCCCGAGCCACGGCCCCTTCCCCTCCAGCCGCCTCCATCCCCGCTCCCGCGGAGCCCCCTCCTCCACGCTCTCTTTCTCTGTGTCCTCGAGACTCCTCTCACCTTGAGGAGTGTTAGGATTACCCAGCATTTACACTCAATGCTCCTCTTTATTCCTTAAGACTTATTAAGAATGATAATGAGCTCCAAAGCAGTGACACGTCTCTCTCTCTCCCCCTCTGCCGCTCGCTCTCTCTCTACGTGCCTTTTCCGTCAAAGGCACACAGGACAAATCCGACCAAAAAAAAAAAAAAAAGAAAAAAAAAACTTGACAATATGGATCAAGGACAGATGAGGATTTATACCCCACAAATCCAGTCTTTTTTGTTTTTATTATTCCCACTCAAATTCCACCCCCTCCTCTTCTCGCTCACGTTCTCCCCCCTCTACTCCAAGCCTTTTGGACGTCAAACGAGAACGACGAAGAGGAGCAGCAAAGCTGCTTGCCTGGAAAACCTCGTTAACGTGGAGCTCTTAAATGGTTGATTAATTTTAGCAAAATTTACGACGCTCTCCTGCTTTCCTTTGAAGCCGCAGTCCTACACGCCACAAGTAACTTTCAGACCCTCCCGTGAGCCCCCGGATCCCAATTTAGGCACACACAGAGCACTCCTGCAGCGGTGAGAGCCGCATTCCTCCAGCACGGCCCAACCTGGGGCTCCGGAACTGCGGCCATCCCACGTCCCACCACGATCTAAAAATCACTGCTCTGCCCTTCCAAAGCAGACGGAAGGGGAGCCTGGGCAGAAGCCCCCAGCTCTGGGCTCTCGGCACATCAGGGCTCTCCTAAAGCCACCTTCAAACCTGCTGCGCTTCGCCAGAGGGAAAAACCGAGCCGAAGGAAATGCAGCACAGAGATTTATCTGTATCCTCAACTATTCTTCAGCATCTCTGCCATCTCCCCGGCTTCCCCCAGCCGGTATTTGCTTTTATGCTTTGTCTCCCTCTGCTAGGCTCTGCTTTTCTGATATAGACATCAGGAGGTTAAGGGCTCAATTACCAACTCGGTGAAGCCTCAGCTTCGCGTCACTTCGGGTTTCTCTGCCTCTCTTTGGAAATACACCACAAAAGCTGCTCTCCTCCTCGGCCTTCCCTGCCCTCACCTCTCACCGCCTGCTCCATGCGTGCACCCGCAGCTCCGCGTGGGGCGGCTGGGTGAGCAGGTCTGGGAGATGGGAGCGTTAGCCCTGATAGCCCTGCGAGCGCCCGGCCAGGCTGCACGCGAGGCTTCCGCCTTCCGAAACCCAAAGGAACATCCACATGGAACTGACAAAATGGGATTCGCGTGGTTCTAATTAGCCCCAGCCTGTGGAAAAATGGGAAGGAAGCGGCTCTTTGATTAACGTTACAAACCAGAGAGGAAACAGATTTTAGAAGTTAAAGTAGCAGCGCTGTGGAATATAGAATCATTACAGCACTCATTTATGGTACCTGCTTCACTCAGATGGGCTGGGGTTTCTTTGGGGTTTTTTTCCACAAGATGCAAGTAAAAGCTTTTGTTTATGGAACTGCACTGCTCCCTTATCTCCCAAGGAATGTACATAGCCGGACCACGTAGGAATCCTTCTGAAAATGAACTGAGCAAAGCCAAAGAGGGCTGATGGGCTGCAGGAGAACCCCCAGCACAGCGATGGCAGCGGGGCAGTGCCAGCAGGGCAGGGAGCAGAGCCGTGGGCTGTGGGGCTGCTGCAGGCTCCTGGCAGGACGGGGCGATTCGCAAGGAGCTCTGCAAAGTCACCGTGCAACTTTGCTTGGGCTTGAAAAGAAAAAGGAAATAAGTTTTTTTTTTTTTTTTCTTTTTTTTTCTTTTTTCTTTTTTTTTTTTTTTTCCAGCCAGCTTGATTGTTTTGGGTGGAGCTCGAGCGTGTGTGTGTATATACGCCGTATATAAAAATGAATTACTAATTCTTTCCTGGAAACTGTTTGAATTGCAATCTGTAAGATACAAAAACACACCTTTATTTTAACACTGATTTTCACGCAGATAGAAGAAAAGGGGAGGGGGGGGGGAAGGGGAAGAGTGAGGGCAGGGCGCTTTTCCCAGGGGCTGGCGGACCCCCCCAGCAGCAGCACTGCCCTGCACAGCCCCACACAACCCTGCATTGCCCTGCACTGCCCTGCACTGCCCTGCACAGACCCACACAGCCCTGCATTGCCTTGCATTGCCCTGCATTGCCCCGCACAGCCCCGCATTGCCTTGCATTGCCCCGCACAGCCCCCGGCTGCGGCTCCGCGCTCTGCTCTGCTCGGGGCTCTGCTCTGAAACTGTGAGAATGACAACATCATGTGTGCAGAAAGCTGACACTTGGAGCTTTTAAAAAGAAATGAGGAAAAATAAGCTGTTGACTTCTCGGTTAAAGTATTTTCTTGTTCTAACTCATGTTCTTATGTCACTGGGCTAAAAAAAAAAAAAAGAGGGAGAGGGAGAGAGAGATATGACTTTCCTTGAATGATCTGTTTAACCTAAGCCAGGGGAAAAAAAAAGAAGTCATTAATTACTTATGTGAGCTATTGCTTCTGAAAGACAATAAACCTGCCTGGTCGCCATGGATATGACATATTTGCTCTGAAAACAACACAATAATTAGCAAAGGGGAAAGATACAAGGAGAATATGCAAACTCCTGAGTTTAAAGCCATAGTGTTTCCTTTTTTTTTCCCCCCTCCTCTTTTTACTTTTCGGAGTCAATTCTGTTTGCAATTCAAATCAAAAAAATAAATAGAAGATTGAAAAAAAAAAATAATTTAAATGATCCACCGCATTCAGAATGAGGAGGGGAAAAAAAAAAAGAGAAAAACGAAGAAGGAAAAAAAAGAGAAAGTCCAGAATGGACACGGCTGATCCCCACCGAGGTGCAGCACATCTATGTGGGCACATGTAAAATATACGCAGAGAGACACACGCAAACATCTGCGAGTTGTGAGGGCTGTGGGCGCCGGCTCCCATGGGATTATTCCTTTATTTCTAAGAGGGGCACAGGGAGGAAAAGCAGCCCTGGCCGAGGCAGTGGCAGCGCTCTGGAGCTGTGTGGGCAGGCAGCGGTGAGGGGCCGTGCTCACAGCTCATCACACCGCAGGTTTCCACGCCAGCCCTCCAACTTTGCTCCAGCACCCACAGCACTGCGCCCACCTGCACCCCGACACAAACCCCTCTTCTCTGCCAGCTCCAGCACTTTTATCAAGTGCCATTCCAGCCAAGCAGCGAGAGGGATGAGTGAACAAACCGCCCAAACTGAGCTGTGTGTGCAGAGACCCCGGGAAATAACATCGTGGGGAAAATGTTTTTTAGGTTTCTCTCTCATTAAGATGAGACAAAGACTATTAAAACCTCCCCTAATGCGATAGCTTTCTGGATTCTGACCTTCCACATTTAGCAACCAAGTAATAAAAACACCCCAACCGGTGCTTTATCTGCAGAGATATTTGACTTTGAACTTATTTTAACATTACAAAGACTTGGGAGGTATAAAAATAACAGGATAGTCGCCACAAGTTTCTGTTGCTGTTGTTGTTGTTGTTGTTTTCACCGCTAAAAAAACCCTTAGAACAAAATAAGCAGATTAAGGAAACGTCCCCCTAATTTACCAGGCTCTTTTTCTGTTGTTTTTTTTTTTGCGTTTTTTTTTTTAAACAATAGTTTTTAGCCGGACGCTTTGATCTTGAAAGGGTTCTGCTATCTCGTGTGATGAGGGAGGAAAAATGATCTGTTTTAAATGATGATGCAAAAAAAAAAAGGATCAAAGCCTCGACTTTCTGTTGGCCATAATAAGCTCCGTCTCGCACAAAGCTTCAACTTCAGACTTCAATATATAAAATATACGGGAGCCCAATAAAAGCTCTCCAAAGGTACAAAGTCTGCAAACAAAAGGGGACGCTGCTCCTTTAAACGTTTTAGTGCATATGGAGTTTGATTTCTGAAAGAGATCAGTTTAACATCTCCATAGAAACCAGCAACAGATTATCATCAACAGAATAAATAACTAGTCTAATAAATTAAACAGGAGCCATAAGATCTGGAAACTTGATTACCGAACTTGGACAATATTCCCCCATAAACTCTTCCCCACCACCTTTCGGGCGGCGGCGGCGCATCAATAAAGGGGCGGTGGGCGCCGAGCGGCGCTCCGCGACTGCGAGGGAACTCCGTGCGGCTCCTGCGGCGCCGGCAGCGAGCGCGGCGACCGAGGAGCGAAGCGCACCGCCCAACTTCGGGCGCGGAGGGGCCGAGCGGCCGCGGGAAGTTTGCGGGGCCGCAGGTGCGGGACGGCGCTCCGGCGGAGTTCGCCCCGCGCGGTGCGCGCCGG
>JAOWBP010004584.1:1265899-1279182 GCA_028571105.1 Tragopan temminckii
CAGGCCGGGGAAGTCTCTCCCCAGCCGTGTCAATGGGCTTCCCACTGCAGTGCCAGCACGGGGCCACAGCAACGGTGCAGACAGAGCCCACCTGGGCCACCACCCCGCTGCATCCCTGCCCGCAGGCAGCAGGAGGGAGCTGAAGACATCAGTCTTTTGGTTGTTTGCTCCACTACCCCATCCTACCATATCCAAACTCCCTCATCCCGTTGTATCCTCTTTTCTTGGGGTGCACGTGGGGAGAAGAGGGCTGGCACCACTCTGTGCTCCACTCTCAACCTACACCTCCCTGCCGGCCCCCTTCCCAGCACATTCTCCAGCTCTACAGGAAGGGGTGCTGGTGATTCTTGCTTCATCTTCACCACAGTCTCGATCTGAGACGAGCAGCTCTGTGTGCAGGTGACATCCCCAGCCCGGAGCACACACAGCATGCAGGACAAGAGCTGGAGTAGCTTGCACACAGCTTGCACGGCACCTCACAGCACAGGGAAATACAACTGGGCAATTTATTAAAACAGAATAACTCTTCTATTATTATAACTGACCACAAACAAATCAGTGCAAAGCCCGGGGAAAAGTACAAACACCTTCCCCCCCGTTTTATGATGTAAAAAAGACGCTTTTGCAGGCAAGACGACTAAGGAAGGCAGGAGAGCAGAGCGCAGGAACTACAGCCCAAGAGCACCTTCTCCATCCACCAGCCACACAACCTCCTTCCCACCCACTCCTCTCTCTGCACCCCACTCTCCTGCAGCAGCTCTGCACCACACGATGAGAGCTGAGGCTGCAGCAGCCATGGGGATCCTCCAGGCAGGGCCTGCAGTGCTTGCAGTAAACACCGTCCAGCGGGCGGAGGGGGGCCAAGGGGACAGAGGCTGAAAGTAAATAAATGATGCCTGTGCCTTTAAAAGAATTTTCATTTATAGGCTCTTCTCTTCTTCCACCATTTCAGTGATCTATATGCAAATATGCTAATGAATGCAAATTAAGACACCACTTTTAGTCCCAATTTAATAGAAAGCATTAAAATACCTCTTTTTTTTTTTTTTTTTTCCAAAAAAACTCCATATGCATGAAGGAACGGCTTTTTAAAATTTATTTTTTAATATATTTTTTTTTCTTTTTAACTTTTTGTTAAAGTCACATCCAGCAGCAAACACACCATCAAAGCGCTGGTGACGAGGAGGGGAAATCTGAGTGACATTTCCAGGTGCCAATTACCGGGATCTCGTTCCCTCCTGGGAGGACTGCATTCGTTTTGCCTGGGTTTAAAGGTGCTCTCAGGGCTGGTGGAGCAGCTCTCACCCATCTCCAATGGGATGAACCCAATGTGGCACCCACTGCAGTGCTGGGTGACACCGTGCAGAGGGACATGTGATGTGGGTGTCCTTTAGACCAACAGCCCAGGGCTGGGGGGCTCTGACCCCAAAAGGCTCCTGACATCTCCTATCCCTGCACTTGGCTTTGCTCAGCCCAGTGAAAGAAACCCAAACCTCCCCAAATCAACAGCTGCAGCGTTACGTTGTGTTAGCTCTGCTGTCAGAGCCCACAGAACACAAACTCTGACTCATCCTTTTTGAAATACCCCAAACACAAACCTTTCCACTCAAGCAGAATCATGTTTTTACTAAAACTTGTCGAGATCAAAAACCTAAATGAAGTAACAGCCCAGCCTTCCACAAATCCAAAGTTCCTCTGTTTACAAACAGAAAGCCTGTTTTCCTCCAAGCGCTTCACTTGGGCGTTTGCTAAATGAGGTTCCTGCACGCACCAACTTCTCACTTACAGCTGCCATTTCATTTCACTTGAAAATCTAAGCTTGGAAACCGTGCAAAATTGGAGTGGCTGCCTTTGCTGAAGCCAATGTGACGTTCAGAGCATCTGTGCACACCGTCACCGCAGTCCCCGTGTTCCACAGCCAGGCTGGAGCACGCAGGCGAATCCTGCCCCTTGCTGCATGTCCTTGCAGCTGCCCCGAGCGCAGCATTTTCAAGTGAAAACTGTGTTAACAGCAATCGATAGACAGAGCGAGCAACCGACTGCGTGACACAGTTCTTCCTGGATGAGATGGGGGAAAAAACATTGGGCGCTATGCTGGGATGAGCAGCGAACCACTGCTGTCCTGCAGCTGCCACCCACGGGGACCTGGACGGGCGATGTGACCGCAGTGAGGTTCAGCAAGGCCAAGGGCAAGGTGTGGGACGGGGCTCCAGGCAGCATGGTGTGGTGGGGGGGAACCCAGCTCGGTGCAGGGGTCAGAACGGGGTGGGTGTTGAGATCCCTTCCAACCGCAGCCATCCCGTGTTGGTCCCAAACCAAACAGCAGCCTCACCTTGCTGCCGATCCCGGCCCCATCCCACAGCCCAGCAGTCCCGGCGCCGGCTCACCGCACTGCGTGCTGCAGGGAACATGAAAGCACGGCGCTCGCAGGCTGCGCCGACATGACCGGGCACATCTCCGAGTGTTTGTGGCACGGAGCAGCTATTTAGATATTTACAGGGAATATGTTTGGCTGCTGCCAAACCCGACGTTTTATTGTCAGAAAAAACAAACCCGAGCACCGAAACTTGTCTTCAAATGGAAGCTTGCACAGAAGAGAGTGATTTCCCCATCAAACCAGTTTTATTAGATATAAATATCTCATTATTTGCACCAAGTCCTGGGTTACCAAATGTTTTAAATTCAACTTTTATATCATGTGTAGGAGTCTTTATATAAAAGAGCAGCGTATCTACATATATTGAAATGACTGATTTGAATTCCACTTGAAACACTGTTCCTTTTTCTTTTTCCTACGTTTATACAATAAAGATTCAACAAACAAACAAAAAGAAGGAATGAGGCACGCTCTGCCTGCTCTTAAGAGTTCTGCCTTCAAGCACCTCTCTCTCCAGCAACGGCATCAATGAGGTGCTCACAACTCTGCATTCTCCAGCACATTTTCTTCCTAGACAGCTTTTCCTACACCTCAGTGCTGCCCCTACACCTTTGGAGATGTAACATCCACAGAAACACCTTTCAAATCTGCTCAGGATTGACCGAATCCCTCCAAACAGAGTTCACCAAGTCATTCAACATCCCCAACCCCGCACCCTGAGCTGACAGGTAGAGCACGGCATACGGATCCCAAAGTGCACACAAAGCCATGATAACTCAAAGCTCCAACCGCCCCACGCAACAAAAAAAAGGCACTGATCTACATCCACACAAGCTCCATAAGCATATGCCCACACAACAAACACCAAGGCAGAATAAAAACGCACACAAACAGCCTGATAAATGCACATCTCAGCCATCCAGCCATACATCACCTACCCAAACCACAAGAAACAGAGCCTAAATATAAACTCCTCCCCAACAATACACAAACATCCCCCAAAAACACACCACGCAGCGGACACCTGCCAAGTATCATCACAAATGCACACAGTAAATACGTTCTTCAAAACACACAACTCGTCAGAGGCAGCCCGCAACTGCACAGAAAGGAGCTCAATGGGAGGCTCAGCGTCTCGCCTCGGCTCTTCCCTTCCAGAGTGGGGAAAATGGGACAGAGGGGGAAGGGGAGCAGGCAGGAGGAGGTGGGGAGGGATGTGGAGCAGGCTGTCATCTGGAGATCCATCTTCATCCAGAATTAACGCACCAAAGTTCTTTAGTTATACTCTGAACAGTTTCAAGCAGACAGAGAGCACTGCGGTGGGTGCAGGCAGGTCAGGAACCCAGGCACACACTGGAGATGCTGCACCAAGATGCTGGAACGGACAGAAGGAGCTCTTTCAGGCTGCTAAGGAGTTGCACCCCATACCAGTGCTCAGAGAAGGAGGCCTTGGGATGGGGCTGAGCACAGAGGCCCCACACAGCCCTGTGGGGAACGCATCGTAGGGCACAGCAGCACCTGCACCAGCACATCTGGCTCACAGCCCACAACTCCTGCAGCCACCAAGCTCAGAGCACAGCTCTGCAGAGCAGCCATGAGCTCCATGCTGGCCCTGCGCTCCTCCCGTGCGGATCGATGCGCCCTTACCTCGGCTCCCATACCCTGGAGGGGATGCTATGGCTGGGGCGGGGGAGGAAGAACTGAGAGCAAACAGCAACAGGAACAGAGTTGAGCCATTTCAATTATTCATATGCCAGATGGATTCTTTTCCTGCCCTTTTTTTTTTTTTTTTTGCTATAAAAATAAAAAGCTGGGGGAGAGCAGTGATGTTTGGGGGGAGAAGGGAGGAAAACATATTTTCCCCAAAACAAAGTGCAGAAAAAAGAGGGGAAAGCCCCAGCATACCCATCTCTGTGCTGGGAGACCATGGGGAGTGTGAGAGTTTCCATTCACTGGGAAACTGGCAGAAGACTGATCTTTTATTTTATAGCCATAGAGCAAAACACAAGGAGAAAGTGCATGAAAAGAGGAACGAAGGATGGTGACAGAGACAGAAAGGGACATGGAATGAAAGAGAAAGGGAGAGCGAGAGACAGCAGAGAGAGGGAGGGGGCAGGCAGAAGAGGGCTTTGACCTTCTGTGAAGGATATAAAAAATCCAGTAGCCTCAGGGGACACCCAACTATCTAGCATATTGCTGTTAAAATGTCTGCAAAATTTAATACACTTGGCATGCCATCTAATCAGTCCTTGGAAACCACGGTTTTTCTCCCTCCTGCACTCCAACCGTCTGAGTCTTCCAGCATTTGGGGACAAGGCTGGCTACCTGCAGGTGATGAAGTTTGGTGCGTTGGGGATTTCATTCATATTTTGGTGGGGGGTTTCTTTTAGAAGCAAATGGCTGTCATTTTCCCCTTTAAAAAAATTAAAGTTTGCAGCGATTCCTGCATGTTGAAGAGCTGCTGGATGGATGATAACATCGCAGCACATGGGCATGTGTGCATGCAGAGTGATGGGCAGCAGAGGACCTCCATCCATGTCTGTGCACCTGGCAGCTCCTGGCTGCGTTGTCCCCTTCTCTGCAGATGGAGCTTGGGGAGAGGGAAGGCAAAGGAGAAAGCACAAAGGTGGATGGAACTGAGAGCTGTCCCTGCAGGAAGAAGAGGTGCCAAGGGGACACTGAAGGGACAGGAAAGGCCATGGATTCACAAGGCTATGGAGAACAGAGATGAAAGCTTAAATCAAGATGTGGGCCCCCAGATCCGACCCAGCTCCGTCAAAATTCTGCTCAGTAAAAAAGTTAATTGCTGAGGAGCCAAATAAAAGAAACCCCAAAGGCTGAAAACTGTTCCGAGTCTTTAATTAGCCAAAAACACAAAGAGGTTACAGGAAAATGAGAGTTTAAGAGGGGATCCCAGGAGAGTGCCTGCAATACCCCACCTCCCCTCCTCACCAAACAGCCAGGATAAGGCCAAGGCAGCTGCTCTGACAGCAGATCTGGGAGCAGCATTTGGGGCTGCTTGCTTTGTGCTGCCCAACCATGAGAGCTCGGCCAGGGAACCTGGGGGCTGCAGCCCCAACTTTGACACAGGAACGGCCTTCCCCTGCCTGCACACAGCCATTGACTCTCTGACCCCACAAAGCCATAAGAAACAAATTGCCCCTAGAGCCCAAGCCTCAGAAAAGGAAAAAAAAAAAAAAGAAAAGCAAAAGGAAGTGACAGGTTGGAAGGAGTTTGTTCTTCAATATGCTGAATGGACATCCAAAGCAACCAACATGCCCATTTTTTGCTAAACTCCACCTGCAGGTTGAGAGCCCTTCCCAATCCCCATGCACGCTGGTAACCATTTAAAGCCACACTACCAGGTCCCCAGAAGCTTGTCAGCTGTTTCTTCTTAAAGCAGCAGAAGAAACAAGATATAGAGGATATAAGGAGCGGTGCTAGAGAGCTGAGCTCCTTTGCCCTCACCCACAGCTCACACCTTGCCCCTCAATTCCTGCCCATGGCAACCGGATGGGGTTTGGAGGCACCCACACAGCTCTCCTCACTCCCTTCTGCAGAGGGCTCAGCAGAAGCCCAGGCACCCACTGAAGGCACCCATGGCACAGACAGAAGACACACAAACTGGATGCAAGGAGTAAGAGCCCAGGACAACGGGTCTGTGACCTTCGTTGGGAGACGGTTGTGAGCCTGCTGAGCTCACAGTCCTCCAGATTAAAGGCTTCATGCGTGAGAACCCCGAAGTGCCTGAACCAGAAAGCAGCCCCGTATGGAGGAAGCATCCGGCCCATCCTCGCTTCCAGGCTGATTCCACCCCACTGCTGCCTACCCCTTCCCCTGGGGCCTATCTAGCTGGGAAATCGCAGACAATTGGGGCGGCTGTTCCAGCCAATTTCCTTCAGGGAACCTGTAACTTCCTCCTGGGACCGTCCTGTGGCTCCGTGCTGCCTCGCAGGGGAGGGCGATGGCTGCAGAGCCGCCCACGCCGCTCTCCGAGGGTCACAAATCTGACGGACGCGGTTCGGACACGACAGAGGTGGAGGAGGGTTGAAGAATGCACTGCTAACAGTAGAAACGCGGGCAAACAGAGGCACAACACAAACAGAAAGAGAGGGAGGTACTCCAGCAGGCTGTAAATTCATATTTTTAATTACTTCCTCGTGTTTTTCAGCACTCCTCAGTCAAGTTTGATTAAAATTCCTTTCAAGGGAAGACGCTCCATGGAGAGCTACGACAGAGCAGCAGCTCATGGTGCTGGCACAATGCTGGAGATGGGCACAGTGCTGGGACAGCCAGCCTCCCCCACACGGGGGTCACCTGGACACCCCTAGCACAGCTGTGGTGGCTCTGCCTGTCCAAGAAGCCCTGGCACCAATAGAACCCCATGTTACTCCCATCCGAGCCCTAGAAGCAAGGCGGAATGCAGGACACATGCAATCCACGATGCGCTGACACAAAAACAACTGATAAAAAAAAAACAAAACACAGAGCACCTTCTATAATTAAGTTGCTCTCCATCTTGTAGGAGTGCATGCAATACGCAGGTCATGGCGATGAGTCCCAACTGCTCTTCAATCTTCTGCTCCCTCCCCACCCCACCTGCACCCAGCCTGTAGCAGGGGACATTGGGACAAGAGGAGGAGGAGGAGGCAGGTGAGTTCCAGCTGCACCTCCAACCCTATGCTCCGGCTTAAAGCCCAGCACAGCACTGCCTAATGCTACGCTGGTTGCAAGACAACATTCCCACGCAGCCAAGCAAGGACAGAGGTCTTGCTCTTCATTTAAAGCGCTTGCACCATGCAAACAGAAAGGTGAGCAAAGCAACAGGCAGAGGGAGACCGTGGAGTTACCATGTTACACCTGTGATACTGCAACCTGAGCCAGCAAGGTGCATGCAGCACAGCAGTGCAGATGAACACGACCACCTGAACTTGGGAGCAGGGACCACGTGCCATGGGAGCAGGGCAGTGCCAGGCACAAGAAGGCAGCAGCTGTGCTGCATGGCTGCAGGGAGCACAGCAAAGCCCTACACCACATCCTCCCCAATGGGAAAGTGCAGGCGTTGTGCCTGGGGAGGGAACCTCTCCTCCAAGAAACCCAGGGCGGTGCGAGAGAGCCTCCGACTCTAAAGTCATCCAAGTTTCTGAGGCAATTAATTTATTGCTGAAAGAAGGAGCAGGAAGAACAATAAAAGAGCTTTTGTACTTAGGGTGGGGCAGGAGCATGGGAAGTCATTTCAGAGAGCGAGGAGTTGGGGGCAAACAAAAACAAAAAAATATAAATAAACCGACTGACAAGCTTACAAGAAAAGCCACATTTTTAACATTCTTAATCCCCAGAATAAACACACAGGGAACAGCGAGGACAGGGCTGTCGGTCCTCAGAGATCACCAGGAGACACCGTGGCAGTGCCAAGGCAGGAGAGGGGTGTGTCTGCAGGGACACAGGGCACAGCACAGCCAAATCACAGCAGACGCTCACTTGGACCTTCCATCTCTCTGCTCCTACATTTCCTGCCCTCTGTATCACACAACAAATGCACCACCAGCCGCACGTGCCCAGCAGTGCAAAGCACTTGGGGAGATTGGCCCCTTTCTCCCTCAGCCAGCTGCCCTACCAAGAGTCCAGCCACACAGCGCTGTGCCCCCAGACCCACATTCAGCTGCTCCCAACCCCTCCCAAAGCACCCTTCAATTTCCTCCAGAAGAGCAGGAGTTAAGTGCCTGGTTTTAGTGGTAGGAGCCACGTTCAGAAAGGGATTGAATTTGCGCGTGGTGCAGCCGGTTCCCTGTTTATTAATAAGCTATTTATCATTGGTGTTGCTTTTAATACCATTTTGGCTTAATGTTGTTAATGAAATATAAATACCCGCACTAATGATGTTGGTCAGGAGGCAGCGTGGGCCACCGGCGGCTCTGCAGGAGGGAGGCCAAACCGCGGCTGTGTGCACGAGCAGCTGTGACTACACGATGGCAGCACGGCTTCCGCACGGCCCCACGGCACGGCTGGGACTGAGGAGGCTGGGATAGGATGTGCAACACTGGTGGGAGGGCAGGCAGAGATTTCCAGTGGCCGTGACCCACCGCAGCAGCACCACTGGGATGGGGATCAACCCTTCCAAGATCACAGCAAGCAGCTGGGGACCCTGTGAGATAACTCGCTAGATGGAGATATGTAAAAGAAGAAGTCGGATGGGTTGTGTTTGCTTAATGCAGTCACTCCACCGGCTCAGCTCCCCCCAGAGCAGCTCCCACAGGAGCCCAGGTCCCTTCGGCAACGGGGTGTTCCCAGCACCCGCACTGGGCTGCCTGCAGGGCTGGGATGAGGCAGGAGGAGCACACCCGGCTCCCAGGGCTGCCCTGTAGCCCCAGTGCACTCCTGTCCCCATGGCTGCTTGGAGCACAACTCCAGGCAAGGGTTTGGGGCTTGCTCCAGGGATGCAGAGACCTCACCCAGGTTACTCTCCATTAGCTCGTGTCTGGCACCATCGTGGGGCAGGGATTATGGATCTCCCTAAGGCGGCTTTTGGAAATCCCACCATGCATCGCAATTTGCATTAAAGCAGTCCCTAGAGAGAGTGGAGGACTGGGTACATGTACTCAGCAGCAGCCCCAGCCCAGGAGGCTGCAAGGCAGCACAAGAGACCTGCAACAGACAACAGCTTTGGGACTGGTCAGTGGCAGAGGCTGCTGCTCTACACAGCAAGCACATCCCAAGTGGACTTTCACCACCAGCTCATCCCAGGCCTCTGCAAGCCTGCAGAGCAAACCCATGCTCACGCATCACAAGCCAACTCCAAGCTTGGACAGGGCCTGAAGAACCACTGAGGAGGCAAATCTGGAGAAGAAAACCTACTGCTTCCTGTCTTCAGACCGCTCTCCTAACAGCAGCTCCTCTTGCTCCAAGCAGATTCACTCAGCAGCAGGGAAGCAGGCGATGGAGGACACCACCGAAGGGCGCAGCAGGACCATGCCAGCAGGAGTCCTGAGTGATGATGGGTCAGCGTGCAGTCACAGTGTGCCCTCATCATGAAACGATCCCAGGCTCCTCTGACAACAGAGTTGGCCACCACCTCCTCCTGAGGAGCACCACCACTTCACACTGCTCCTTTAAGGCGCCGTCTTTCAATTTGGTGCTCCCCCTCTCCCCTCCTCAACCAACTGATTTATTAGTTTACATCTCATAAATTGTCACCCCTCGCCTCCCCCTTCGCCCTCCCGGCTGCCATAAATCCCCTGCAGGGCCTCGTCACCCCACCGTGTGCAGCGCAGCCCCCTGCCCCCCAAAGTCACCTCTGCGTCCCCAGGGAGCACGGGGCTCATTTGCTGGGGGTTTGGCCTGGCTCGTCTCAGCAGCTAATCCCTTGGGTGGCTCCTGTCAGATTATTAATTAGCTAAAGCGGATCGGCCCTGGAACAACATGCGGTTGGACTTCAGATAAAACAGGACGGCAGAGGCTTGGCGTGTCGTCGTTAAAGGGATATCATCCCTTTTTCTTCCTGCCTTCTAGTGTGGGAAGAGGATGAGGAAGAGCAGAGGCCCCCCCACGCTCCTCACCTCTCTGCTCGCAGGGCTGGAAGCTCCATTCCTCCTTTGCCCTGTGGAAGCTAAACTTCTCCAGATGCCAGAGGAGCTTCAGGAAGCTGCTTGGAGGCGTAGGGCTGGATAGAAGTCCCCTTCTCCTGGGGGACAGGGAAAGAGGGGACCCCCCCCTGCATTGCATGGGAAAGGCTGTGAGGAGCAGAAGCGATTCTGGAGCTCACCTCCTCGCTCCCTTCCCACTTTGGATTGTTTTGACTCAAACCGGTGAAGCTGAAATATCGAGTCACAACGGCACTAAACTTCATTACAAGCTCTTAACATAGATTACTTAATAAAAAACAGGCTGCTTTAATTGCTTTTCCCCCATTAGCATTTCTGGAGGAGAAAACTCTGATTAATTTGAAGAGGCACGTTGCCCCCAGCCCTGCAAATCAGACCTCCTTCCCACACAGCCCTGTCCAGAAGAGCATCCCAGAGAGCCCAAATCTGCAGGACTCCAAAAAACAAAGGGACTGACAGCCTGGAGGAACAGATGGGAGTAATGGAGTGAAGCAAACAAGGGAAAGAAAAATCTCCTCTCTTTTCTGGTGAACCCATAAAAAGCAGCACAGGGGGATGCACAAGGAGAAGGAAGAAGAGGAGAGGACGTAGGAACTGCTTCCATGGGCCACCTCTTGCCGACCTCGCAGTGCTCACTGGTCTTCTTAAACCCTGAGATGCTGCAGGTTTCACAAGACTTTTGTTTCATACAATATATGCACAGTGCTCACCCCCGCTGCCCCGCTTAGCAGGGCACAGCAACCTGAAATGTGATCTCAGCACATCCCAAACACACAAATCTTGGTATTACTCAGTCTTACAACTGGGGGAGGAGTGAAGCTTTTGACTTCTCGAAGGACAAGGCTAGCAATACTGTTTGCTCATTTTACTTTCAAACTCACCTTAGTTTGTCCTCTCCTCTTTTCTCGTATATCTCCTATTAATGTACAGCTAAGACAAACTCAGCAAGAATCCCAAGAAAGACACTGGGACAGATCATAAACAGCCCTGGCAGAAATCAGGATCCTCCTGCTGGCTGGAAATGCAGCTCTGCTGCTTTACATCAGCAGATGGCTTACCTGTGGCTCTTAATGGTTAATATATAACTGCAGCAACAACAACAACAAAAAAAGCCCCAGCATTAATACATAATTTGTCAGAGGCAATATGCTAAAACAGCCTTTCCATATTCAACTCAAGCAGTGAGATAAGCCTCACCTGCAGCCCTGCCCCATGGGCTGAGCAGCAGCTCTGGAATGAACGCCTGTGGAAGACATCAGAGAACAGAACCCATTCATATTACACTATTTGTTCACTTTCCACTTTTTTTCCCCCCACTTTATCAACAGATTCCAAGAAGGACATTCTGAACACGCATTTCCCTCACGCACTCATGCGCATACTTTGTGCTGATTGCACCAAGTGCTTTCCAACCTTGAGGAACCCCAGCAGACCAGCGTCCCTTTGGCTCACACTGGGCAGGTGAGGCCCCAAATCCCTACAGAGCCAAACAGGGCCCTAAACGCAGAGCCCTGCGACCCAGCAATCTCTGATCTGGCTGTCTCATTGAGGTACCCAAAAATATCTGCCTGCAGCCCAACTGAGAACTGCTCTGGGATCTGGCAAGGATAGGAAGAAATGCTGTCAGATGGTTAAAAGGAATCAGGAGATCTGGCTTCTCCTCCCAGCTCTGCTTCTGAGTCATTATTAGCATAAAATCAGGTTTGTTATATCACTGACGCTTGAGTAAATAAACCAAGACTCATCACCGTGTTTTTGTTTTGCAATACCTCAGTGGGCTCCTCTCTACAAATAAACACTATTAACGCTCATTGCGACGGCAGGCAGATGAGGAAGGAGAGCGATAAAAGCACCTAAGACATCTAAAACCCCTATGAAGAGCAGCAGGCTGAAGTCACAGCTGTTTGAAGATATCAACTTCCACAGAACAGGCATTTAAAAAGGCAACTCCTTCCTGGGGGACAAAGCAACAAGTCGCACCCACAGGTACGACTGAGCCAATGGGTAAGAGACTGAGAACATCACGATCCTCTTCTGAGGAACCAGAGGTGAAATCCTGACTCCGACAAATCAAAACTCATGCTTGCTTTCACAGCACCGTAATTTAATCTCCCTAAAGTTGGGGGGTGAAGGCAAGAAGCCTTGATAAAGAGATGGCTGTCTTCATCAGCAACAACTCCAGAACACCAGAACAGCACAGAGCAGGAGAACGACCAAAGGCGGCAATGAAAGCAAAGCCTGAACGTAGGAAGACCTGGCTCAGTCCCACCTCCTCTGGCACCGAGCACCTTTGTTCCATCTGCATTTTTGGGGCAGCATGGCTTGCTGTGTGACAGGCTGCCAGCCTTCACTTAAGCACTGGCCTTCTTTAGGGCTAAGCTGCTGCATGCACCCACACACGTGAGCTCCTCCAGCCGCAGGACGAGCCCTGCCCAGCTGGCTCCTTGCTGCAGGACCTCTTCACCTCCTGCACTGCAGCCAGCGATCACCCATCAAGAGCACTGCTGGAAGTGCAAACCCAGGCCCTGCCCTCAACTTCCTGGGCCTTTTCAACTCACGTAGATGCATGTGCCAGACCCACCCTCTGTCTGCAGGCTGCACCAGGCTCACCATCACCTTAGAGAGCAGCGAGCTGAGGAGCACCAGGATCAGGCCTCTGTCCCGTGGCCAGGACAGCCCCATGGGCACACTGTCCTCCTTCCACTTCCCCCCTTCCGCTTCCCACAGCCGCCAACCAAACATCTGATCGAAGGCCCGGGGGAGAGAGTCAGAACTGTCCAGTCTGGTTACAAGTGAAGGTCATTGATCTAGTGCAGACCAGGGATGCGGAAAACAGGGAGGGAGGAGAAAACCCTCAGAGAGAGGCAGAGGGAGAGAGGCAGAGCAGAGCGTGCGCAGGGAGGGGCGGCGGAAGTGGCTGAAGCGCGGTTTCACACTCCCAGACCCAAGGGCTGTTGTCAACCCGTCCTTCACGCTCACATCTTGTCACACTAGAGGTCAGGTCTCCCAAGCGTTCCTGGAGAGCTGAGCTAGCCCATATGGCAGGCAATATGTTAACAATATGGATCAGCTGCTCGTCAGGGCCTGAGCAGATGGATGTGACAACCCCGCTCTGAGCCCAGACAGGCTTTGAGCATCCTCCCTCTCCACCTCACTGAAGAGCTCTGCCCAGGAGCCGCTGCCCACAGCTCCACGGCAGTGGAAGCACCCACCCAGCTCTGCAGGATGGGCACAGCGCTGGTCACGCTGCCCCGGACAGGGCCCAGGTCAGGCTCCTCAGAATGGAAGGGCCTCGCCACAGCAGA